>CAKAJA020000262.1:0-600000 GCA_916610235.2 Lasioglossum morio
GGCGAAGAACTCGTTTCGTTTTTGCTGCCGACGTAGCCAAAATGTTTCGGCAAATTTGGGTGGATCCGCGTGATACCCATTTTCAACTTATAGTGTGGCGGTCTGATTCTAAGCAATTGGTTAAAAGCTACGCATTACAAACAGTAACTTATGGAACCGCTTCCGCTCCATATCTCGCGAATCGAGTGATCAAGCAGCTCGCGATAGATGAGGGAACGAATTTCCCATTAGCAACTCCAATTCTAAACGAACAAATTTACGTCGATGACGTGCTCTTTGGCGCCGATGATCGGGTGCTTGCTTTACAGTTACGCCATCAAGTGACCGAGCTTCTCCGTCGTGGCGGTTTTCATCTAAGAAAATGGTCAAGCAATTGTCCTCAACTCCTCGCAGACATTCCCGACAAAGAACATGAACTAGCTTCTAGTCGAACCTTTCAGGAAATAGAAGGACTGAAAATGCTCGGCTTATTCTGGGTACCTTCCCAAGATGAATTCCAATTCAAATTTAAATTTTTCTATCATCCAGATCAAAGTGACACTAAGCGAACTGTCTTGTCGACAATCGCTCGAATGTTCGATCCACTTGGATGGATTTCTCCAGTAGTTATTTCCGCCAAAATTTTTATGCAGAAATTGTGGAGTGCCAAACTCAATTGGGAAGATCCGTTGCCAGTCGATCTACAACAATTGTGGAATGCTTATTCGGCAGAATTAAAAGAATTGCCACGTATTACCATCCCTCGATGGATCGGTTTAGGAACTTCAACCTTACGTTACGAAATTCACGGATTCGCTGATGCTTCTCAACATGCATACGCCGCTGTAATCTTTTTACGCGTAGTCAATATTTCTGAAAAAATAAATCTGCATTTACTGATAGCAAAGACTAAAGTGGCACCATTGAAACCGCTTACAATCCCAAGACTGGAACTATTAGCAGCCGTCATAATGGTTCGACTCATCGAATACGTACTAGTTACTTTGAAATTTACAAACTGTCCAGTTTACTGCTGGACGGATTCCGCGGTAGTGTTAGCGTGGATTCGCAAGCATCCGAGCCTATTAAAGACGTTTGCTGCTCATCGAGTCGCGGAAATACAAAGCCGTGTGCCAAACGCTACTTGGCGACATGTACCTTCGGAATTTAACCCCGCTGACTGCGCTTCGCGTGGTCTCACTGTTTATCAATTATTAGAACACTCACTCTGGTGGCGTGGCCCTCCGTGGCTAATAAAACCTCCTAATGAGTGGCCGAATTCTAACCCTAGTCCTCCTAATGAGGTTAAAGAAGAGATAAAGATCTCCGTCAAAGCGTTACATGTTCAAACTCACGTTGAATGGGATCTGCCAACACGAGTCTCTTCTTGGTTGAAGTTATTACGAGTTACCGCTTACGTATTTCGCTTCATATTTCGATGTCGCAAAAAACCTACGGTTTTTCTAGACCGCGTTATAAATGCCAAAGAAATTGACGAAGCTCGTAAATTCTGGATTAAATATGTTCAGTCACTACACTTTCAGGCGGAAATAAAAATCATGTCAAAAGGTAAATCGCTACCTAAATCTAGCTCTTTACTACGCCTTAATCCGTTTCTAGACTCAGATGCTGTAGTTCGCGTTGGCGGGCGGCTCCGTCACTCGGAGTTGTCACATTCTCAACGCTTTCCGATAGTTTTATCGAATCATAGAATCTCTGAATTGATAATCGCCGATTGTCACGAGAACATATTACACGGCGGTACTCAGTTAACCCTGAGTACCGTGCGTCAAGTATTTTGGATCATTAACGCCCGACGACTTGTACGTCGTTTAATTCATAAGTGCGTTAAGTGCGTGAGAGCTCGCGCTACCACTTCACAACAAATGATGGGTGACCTACCCAAAGCTAGAATCACACCTTCACGTCCGTTTTCTCACTGTGGACTGGACTATGCGGGTCCGCTTCAAGCGCGCGCACTTTCTGGTCGAGGTTACAAAGCGCATAAGGTCTACATAGCGCTTTTTATATGTCTAGCCACTCGAGCTATTCATCTCGAACTTGTATTAGATTATTCTACTGCTGCGTTCTTAAGAGCGTTCGATCGATTTGTATCACGTCGTTCTTTACCGTCCGAGATGTATAGCGATAATGGCACTAATTTTCAAGGCGCCGACAAAGAATTAAGTGTCGCCTTTCAGAAAGTCATAGCTGATCCTGCTCTTCGCTCTCGCTTGTCAGGTGATAGCATTAATTGGAATTTTATACCTCCTGCAGCTCCTCACTTTGGTGGGATTTGGGAAGCTGGAGTCAAAAGCGTGAAGACTCACTTAAAAAAATTGCTCGCTGCTTACACTCCTTCCATCGAAGAATTAAACACACTTCTCTGCAAAATTGAAGCGTGCCTAAATTCACGCCCTTTAGCTCCATTAACGGACGACATCGAATCCTGCGAAGCTTTAACTCCGGGCCACTTTCTAGTCGGTGGACCCATAAAATCTGTTCCCCTTCCGTCTGTCTTAGATTTGAATGAGAATCGATTGTCTCGATGGCAAACGATTCAATTGATGCACGAGAAATTCTGGAAGATATGGAGCAACGAGTATTTACAAAACCTGCAAGCCCGAGCGAAGTGGCATACGCAAGCTCCTAACTTGCAAATAGGAGATCTAGTGCTACTGAAAAACGCCACGCTCCCTCCTTCTAAGTGGGAGTTAGGTCGTGTGACCGAATGTCACCCGGGACAAGACGGGCTAACTCGAGTAGTAACCGTCAAAACCGCTCACTCTCAGTTTGTACGACCTATTACGAAACTTTGTAAACTACCTATTAGTTCGTAAGTTGTTTGCACCTGCAGCTTGACTGCACTGTACAAAGTTCTAATGATTGCGTTAGTTTAAGTCTTATTTCTTCATTACGCTATTCTATTGTACTGTTTTCACGCGATTAGTTCTAAGTCATTCCTTGTTCAGTTCATCTCTTTCGCGGTAATGATACCGCGAGGCGGGCGGTATGTTCCGTATTCCAAGCAGAAAAATTTAGTTTTCTGTACTTGATGCTCCATCTAGGAGATCGCTAATTAGGCGAAGTAATTCTCATTTCAGCCGTTATAATTGAGAGCGCCCGTTTACGCGTTACAGGTCGCTAAGACCAGAGTGTCTTGCCTTGCGTAAGAGAGAACACGTGCTTACCAAAAGTTACTTCTTATAATCTACCGCCTGTAAAGTTTTGAGGTTTACAAATAGCGACGAAGCTTACAACTTCTAGCTAAAATTAAAGAACTGTTTAATTGCCGAGAAAAATAATTTATTACTCGCGCCAACATATAACGTGTAACGTATATCGTATAACGTATAACGTATAACTTATAACGTATAACGTACAACGTACAACGTGTAACGTTAACGTATAACGTATAACGTACAGCTTATAACGTATAGCGTATAACGTAAAATGTATAACGTATGAAGTATAATGTATGACGTATAACGTACAACGGATAACGTACAGCGTATAACGTATAACGTATAACGTATAACGTATAACGTATAACGTATAACGTATAACGTATAACGTATAACGTATAACGTATAACGTATAACGTACAACGTATAACGTATAAGTTATAACGTATAACGTATAACGTACAACGTATAACGTACAACGTACAACGTACAACGTGTAACGTATAACGTATAACGTACAACGTACAACGTATAACGTATAACGTATAACGTATAACGTATAACGTATAACGTATAACGTATAACGTATAACGTGTAACGTATATCGTATAACGTATAACGTATAACTTATAACGTATAACGTACAACGTACAACGTGTAACGTTAACGTATAACGTATAACGTACAGCTTATAACGTATAGCGTATAACGTAAAATGTATAACGTATGAAGTATAATGTATGACGTATAACGTACAACGGATAACGTACAGCGTATAACGTATAACGTATAACGTATAACGTATAACGTATAACGTATAACGTATAACGTATATCGTATAACGTATAACGTATAACGTATAACGTATAACGTATAATGTATAACGTATAACGTATAACGTATAACGTATAACGTATAACGTATAACGTATAACGTATAACGTATAACGTATAACGTATAACGTATAACGTATAACGTATAACGTATAACGTATAACGTATAACGTATAACGTATAACGTATAACGTATAACGTATAACGTATAACGTATAACGTATAACGTATAACGTATAACGTATAACGTATAACGTATAACGTATAACGTATAACGTATAACGTATAACGTATAACGTATAACGTATAACGTATAACGTATAACGTATAACGTATAACGTATAACGTATAACGTATAACGTATAACGTATAACGTATAACGTATAACGTATAACGTATAACGTATAACGTATAACGTATAACGTATAACGTATAACGTATAACGTATAACGTATAACGTATAACGTATAACGTATAACGTATAACGTATAACGTATAACGTATAACGTATAACGTATAACGTATAACGTATAACGTATAACGTATAACGTATAACGTATAACGTATAACGTATAACGTATAACGTATAACGTATAACGTATAACGTATAACGTATATCGTATAACGTACAGCGTATAACGTACCGCGTGTAACGTACAGCGTATAACGTACAACGTGTAACGTATAACGTGTAACGTATAACGTATAACGTATAACGTATAACGTATAACGTATAACGTATAACGTATAACGTATAACGTATAACGTATAACGTACAACGGATAACGTACAGCGTATAACGTATAACGTATAACGTATAACGTATAACGTATATCGTATAACGCATAACGTATAACGTATAACGTATAACGTTATACGTATAATGTATAACGTATAACGTATAACGTATAACGTATAACGTATAACGTATAACGTATAACGTATAACGTATAACGTATAACGTATAACGTATAACGTATAACGTATAACGTATAACGTATAACGTATAACGTATAACGTATAACGTATAACGTATAACGTATAACGTATAACGTATAACGTATAACGTATAACGTATAACGTATAACGTATAACGTATAACGTATAACGTATAACGTATAACGTATAACGTATAACGTATAACGTATAACATACAACGGATAACGTACAGCGTATAACGTACAACGTATAACGTACAACGTATAACGTACAACGTACAACGTACAACGTACAACGTGTAACGTATAACGTATAACGTACAACGTACAACGTATAACGTATAACGTATAACGTATAACGTATAACGTATATCGTATAACGTATAACGTATAACGTATAACGTATAACGTATAACGTATAACGTATAACGTATAACGTATAACGTATAACGTATAACGTATAACGTATAACGTATAACGTATAACGTATAACGTATAACGTATAACGTATAACGTATAACGTATAACGTATAACGTATAACGTATAACGTATAACGTATAACGTATAACGTATAACGTATAACGTATAACGTATAACGTATAACGTATAACGTATAACGTATAACGTATAACGTATAACGTATAACGTATAACGTATAACGTATATCGTATAACGTACAGCGTATAACGTACCGCGTGTAACGTACAGCGTATAACGTACAACGTGTAACGTATAACGTGTAACGTATAACGTATAACGTATAACGTATAACGTATAACGTATAACGTATAACGTATAACGTATAACGTATAACGTATAACGTACAACGGATAACGTACAGCGTATAACGTATAACGTATAACGTATAACGTATAACGTATAACGTATAACGTATAACGTATAACGTATAACGTATAACGTATAACGTATAACGTATAACGTATAACGTATAACGTATAACGTATAACGTATAACGTATAACGTATAACGTATAACGTATAACGTATAACGTATAACGTATAACGTATAACGTATAACGTATAACGTATAACGTATAACGTATAACGTATAACGTATAACGTATAACGTATATCGTATAACGTACAGCGTATAACGTACCGCGTGTAACGTACAGCGTATAACGTACAACGTGTAACGTATAACGTGTAACGTATAACGTATAACGTATAACGTATAACGTATAACGTATAACGTATAACGTATAACGTATAACGTACAACGGATAACGTACAGCGTATAACGTACAGCGTATAACGTATAACGTATAACGTATAACGTATAACGTATATCGTATAACGCATAACGTATAACGTATAACGTATAACGTATAACGTATAACGTATAACGTATAACGTATAACGTATAACGTATAACGTATAACGTATAACGTATAACGTATAACGTATAACGTATAACGTATAACGTATAACGTATAACGTATAACGTATAACGTATAACGTATAACGTATAACGTATAACGTATAACGTATAACGTATAACGTATAACGTATAACGTATAACGTATAACGTATAACGTATAACGTATAACGTATAACGTATAACGTATAACGTATAACGTATAACGTATAACGTATAACGTATAACGTATAACGTATAACGTATAACATACAACGGATAACGTACAGCGTATAACGTACAACGTATAACGTACAACGTATAACGTACAACGTACAACGTACAACGTACAACGTGTAACGTATAACGTATAACGTACAACGTACAACGTATAACGTATAACGTATAACGTATAACGTATAACGTATAACGTATATCGTATAACGTATAACGTATAACGTATAACGTATAACGTATAACGTATAACGTATAACGTATAACGTATAACGTATAACGTATAACGTATAACGTATAACGTATAACGTATAACGTATAACGTATAACGTATAACGTATAACGTATAACGTATAACGTATAACGTATAACGTATAACGTATAACGTATAACGTATAACGTATAACGTATAACGTATAACGTATAACGTATAACGTATAACGTATAACGTATAACGTATAACGTATAACGTATAACGTATAACGTATAACGTATAACGTATAACGTATAACGTATAACGTATAACGTATAACGTATAACGTATAACGAATAAAGTATAACGTATAACGTACAGCGTATAACGTACAGCGTATAACATACAGCGTATAACGTATAACGTATAACGTATAACGTATATCGTATAACGTATAACGTATAACTTATAACGTATAACGTATAACGTATAACGTATAACGTATAACGTATAACGTATAACGTATAACGTATAACGTATAACGTATAACGTATAACGTATAACGTATAACGTATAACGTATAACGTATAACGTATAACGTATAACGTATAACGTATAACGTATAACGTATAACGTATAACGTATAACGTATAACGTATAACGTATAACGTATAACGTATAACGTATAACGTACAGCGTAGAACGTACAGCGTATAACGTATAACGTATAACGTGTAACGTATATCGTATAACGTATAACGTATAACGTATAACGTAGAACGTATAACGTACAACGTACAACGTATAACGTATAACGTATAACGTATAACTTATAACGTATAACGTATAACGTATAACGTATAAAGTATAACGTATAACGTATAACGTATAACGTATAACGAATAAAGTATAACGTATAACGTACAGCGTATAACGTACAGCGTATAACATACAGCGTATAACGTATAACGTATAACGTGTAACGTATATCGTATAACGTATAACGTATAACTTATAACGTATAACGTACAACGTACAACGTGTAACGTTAACGTATAACGTATAACGTACAGCTTATAACGTATAGCGTATAACGTAAAATGTATAACGTATGAAGTATAATGTATGACGTATAACGTACAACGGATAACGTACAGCGTATAACGTATAACGTATAACGTATAACGTATAACGTATAACGTATAACGTATAACGTATAACGTATAACGTATAACGTATAACGTATAACGTATAACGTACAACGTATAACGTATAAGTTATAACGTATAACGTATAACGTACAACGTATAACGTACAACGTACAACGTACAACGTGTAACGTATAACGTATAACGTACAACGTACAACGTATAACGTATAACGTATAACGTATAACGTATAACGTATAACGTATAACGTATAACGTATAACGTATAACGTGTAACGTATATCGTATAACGTATAACGTATAACTTATAACGTATAACGTACAACGTACAACGTGTAACGTTAACGTATAACGTATAACGTACAGCTTATAACGTATAGCGTATAACGTAAAATGTATAACGTATGAAGTATAATGTATGACGTATAACGTACAACGGATAACGTACAGCGTATAACGTATAACGTATAACGTATAACGTATAACGTATAACGTATAACGTATAACGTATATCGTATAACGTATAACGTATAACGTATAACGTATAACGTATAATGTATAACGTATAACGTATAACGTATAACGTATAACGTATAACGTATAACGTATAACGTATAACGTATAACGTATAACGTATAACGTATAACGTATAACGTATAACGTATAACGTATAACGTATAACGTATAACGTATAACGTATAACGTATAACGTATAACGTATAACGTATAACGTATAACGTATAACGTATAACGTATAACGTATAACGTATAACGTATAACGTATAACGTATAACGTATAACGTATAACGTATAACGTATAACGTATAACGTATAACGTATAACGTATAACGTATAACGTATAACGTATAACGTATATCGTATAACGTACAGCGTATAACGTACCGCGTGTAACGTACAGCGTATAACGTACAACGTGTAACGTATAACGTGTAACGTATAACGTGTAACGTATAACGTATAACGTATAACGTATAACGTATAACGTATAACGTATAACGTATAACGTATAACGTATAACGTATAACGTATAACGTATAACGTATAACGTATAACGTATAACGTATAACGTATAACGTATAACGTATAACGTATAACGTATAACGTATAACGTATAACGTATAACGTATAACGTATAACGTATAACGTATAACGTATAACGTATAACGTATAACGTATAACGTATAACGTATAACGTATAACGTATAACGTATAACGTATAACGTATAACGTATAACGTATAACGTATAACGTATAACGTATAACGTATAACGTATAACGTATAACGTATAACGTATAACGTATAACGTATAACGTATAACGTATAACGTATAACGTATAACGTATAACGTATATCGTATAACGTACAGCGTATAACGTACCGCGTGTAACGTACAGCGTATAACGTACAACGTGTAACGTATAACGTGTAACGTATAACGTATAACGTATAACGTATAACGTATAACGTATAACGTATAACGTATAACGTATAACGTATAACGTATAACGTACAACGGATAACGTACAGCGTATAACGTATAACGTATAACGTATAACGTATAACGTATATCGTATAACGCATAACGTATAACGTATAACGTATAACGTATAACGTATAATGTATAACGTATAACGTATAACGTATAACGTATAACGTATAACGTATAACGTATAACGTATAACGTATAACGTATAACGTATAACGTATAACGTATAACGTATAACGTATAACGTATAACGTATAACGTATAACGTATAACGTATAACGTATAACGTATAACGTATAACGTATAACGTATAACGTATAACGTATAACGTATAACGTATAACGTATAACGTATAACGTATAACGTATAACGTATAACGTATAACGTATAACGTATAACGTATAACGTATAACGTATAACGTATAACATACAACGGATAACGTACAGCGTATAACGTACAACGTATAACGTACAACGTATAACGTACAACGTACAACGTACAACGTACAACGTGTAACGTATAACGTATAACGTACAACGTACAACGTATAACGTATAACGTATAACGTATAACGTATAACGTATAACGTATATCGTATAACGTATAACGTATAACGTATAACGTATAACGTATAACGTATAACGTATAACGTATAACGTATAACGTATAACGTATAACGTATAACGTATAACGTATAACGTATAACGTATAACGTATAACGTATAACGTATAACGTATAACGTATAACGTATAACGTATAACGTATAACGTATAACGTATAACGTATAACGTATAACGTATAACGTATAACGTATAACGTATAACGTATAACGTATAACGTATAACGTATAACGTATAACGTATAACGTATATCGTATAACGTACAGCGTATAACGTACCGCGTGTAACGTACAGCGTATAACGTACAACGTGTAACGTATAACGTGTAACGTATAACGTATAACGTATAACGTATAACGTATAACGTATAACGTATAACGTATAACGTATAACGTATAACGTATAACGTACAACGGATAACGTACAGCGTATAACGTATAACGTATAACGTATAACGTATAACGTATATCGTATAACGCATAACGTATAACGTATAACGTATAACGTATAACGTATAATGTATAACGTATAACGTATAACGTATAACGTATAACGTATAACGTATAACGTTGCGACGTTGTCCCCGATCGAGCGGTTTTTACCGCGCTCGGACAAGGGCAACTCCCGGGATTTTACAAGCTCTGAGGCTGGGCCGTACGCGGCCGTGCAAATACGGTCCTCCCGGGGCAAAACAGCTATTCGAAGGGCTCGACTTGAACGCGAAGAACCTTTGTTCGGGCGCCAGGTACTCGGAAGTACCAATCGAAACGTGAAGTACAGCCCGAGCTCGGGGAAGCCGAGTCCGGGACGAGCCCCCCGCAAACCGCGAGACGGAAATCGCGACACGAATGGCCAGGCGTTCGGACACAGGGAATAACGGGGACTACCCTCACGGCAGGGCGGATCGCGCAGGTGTACAGTAACGAGACGAAATTGGGCTCTACGTTATTTTATTGAGGATCTCAATACGTCGATTTTACATGAGAGCGACCACGTGGTCGCGACCCGGGAGCCCGCGCTCCTAGTACACTTTTGCGGAAGATGGTCGCCCGCGGAACGCGTTTTGTCAAACGGAATTGTCTCGCAACGGTACGATGGACGGTACAGTATAAATCTCGCGCGAACGAGAATTCGCAAGCGCGGTTGATCGGCGCGCGGAATTCCGGACTGTCGCGATTATCTCTCGAAGATGTTACAGAACGAGAATCGATTCGCTACGCGCGTCTAATACGTCGTAACCGGATTTCGCGAGCTAGATGGTATCTCGCGACGCTATTCTTTTCCCGACGCGACTCCTGAGGAAGACTTCTTTCGTACGCGGAGGGAACGATCTAAACGAAATTGCTCAAAGCGTCTCTACACGAGACGCGAGCTCGCGGCCCGAGGTATTACACCTCGACCGAACGAAACATCGAGGACGAGACGGCACCGCGTCGTCCTCGGACAAAACGAAAAGAACCAACGCGAAAACGGAATCGAGGAAATCACTGGTCGACTTACCCTTGATCGTGACTGGACGTTCCGTCGGATCTCTTAGTGACGGACTCTACGGGAATCGCCTCACTCGACTGGTGGCACGAAATTCTCACCCGCGACTTCGGAACTAGACGGTACTTTTCTAGGCGGTAACGTAACGTACTTTATTCTTTCGAGACCAGTGCGACAATGATTCCGCGATCCGCATCGACCAGGATCGGCGATCCTCGTTTCCCCCCACTACGCGCCCTTTGCCGAATTTTCCCGAGTGGCTTCGCCCGCTCGCGACTAGTAGATCGCAGGATCGTCGGACAGGTCCTGGGGCCCCAGACCTGAGTCCTTTTGGACATCGATACATGGATCTCCTACGCCACCCCGATCCGGATTTCCAGCCACGGCGGGTTGAGACGTCGGTCGGAACGACAATTCACGGTGGTTTGCTGGAGCTTTCTGTCCGAGCTCGACATCTCTGTGGGGTTTCGGATCCAACCAAACGCTACTCATGGCCATTTCTTCCTCCGGCTGATCCTTTGAGGGGCGCCTTCTCGGGTTTTCGGCTTCCGTGCCCCTTGGCACGGCCCTGAAACTTCGCCGTACTCGGCACGCGCAAGAGATGGCGTTAATTACCCATCTTTAGATTTTTGTCATTCCTTCAGGAGCGCTCTAGTGTCGGCGGGTGATTTTCGTGACCGCTAGAGGTCGGCCCGGTCCACTCCGTACACGGTCAAAAGACCGTTTACGCGAAATAAAGTGACGGAGCAAATTGCAACGTCACAACTCCCCCCCCCTTAAAATGGACCGGACTGACCGATGGTTGTCGACCCCGTGATTCCTGATTCGCCAAAAATAGAGCGTTCCCTCTGGAAGTCGACCTTTACAAAGAGAGCCTTCACCGCTGTACGAACACGCCTTCGCTGCAACCCCTTCCTAAATTTCTACTGCTACCTGAAAATACCTTACAATACCTGAAAATACTCAACGCTACTCGCGATTACCTGAAATTACCTGAAATTCGGACGAGACCAATTCACACTAACTACGGGTGGGAAGGTTACAAAATTAATAACGAATTACGCAATGTTTCTTTTACGAGAATACGAAATTTATTCAATCCCCCTTCCTAGGGTGTTCTATTACTGATTTCGGGATTACACTAGTTCGACTCTCCTTATTTCCGTCGGGAACTTAATTGTTTTATTTACTGTGATCGAAACTGAATCTGAAATGGCGTTTAGAACTAATACTTGGTCTTCACATGACCGGAGTGATTGAGGCGATTTATTTCAGCCTAAATTAGACGAGAATAACAGGAGGGAATATCCCAAAATATATAATAGAAAAAAAAAACATCTTTTGGTGGTGTACCCGTTTCCGGATTTTTCCCCCGTTATAGTGGGAGTTTCGGAAGTCCAAGCTTTTGTCGGTGGGCCTCATTCATTTTCCTCCACTCCTCCTTGCAGTTGGGGCACGTCCGTACTGATTCGTTGGGGCGTCCGCATTTGAAACAGTGGGGCTGGTTCTTCTCTTTACAATCTCGGCGATTGTGGCCCCTCTTCCCACAGTTCCAGCACGCGTCTGGATCTTTGGCCTTGGTGACTTTCCCCTCGATATACCGTTCAAACTGTTCCCACTTCGGGGCTTGCTTGCGGGGTCGGTAGTGTTCCGGAGTACCTTTGGTGGCCGCTGTTGGAGTGTTCTCCTTTGGTCCTACCACCGCCGCTTCGGACTTTCGTTCTCCGACCGGAATCGTTTTTGGCGGGTGTCGAAAATAATTTTGTAGCGCCTCTATGTTCGCAATCGCCCTTTTTGCTGTTGCGTCGAAGGCACTGAAATTCTCGTCTTTTTCCATTTCCGTAGCGACGTGCCTTGGTAGGTCCCCCAGGTCCAGTGGTTCTTCTCTGGGTTTTTCCGGATTGTCTTTTTGTTTCGGCCCTGGTTGTGCGGGATTCAGGGGTGGCGGTAATGTCTGGGCCTCCTCCCCCAGGTCTCCTAGGAGATCCTCCACTTTGGTTTCTTTAACCACCTTGACTGGTGGTTGGAGGCTCGTTCTTATCGTCTCGGCGTGTCTGGCGAGTAGTCCTAGGTCCTCGACTAGGATCTGGTACCTGGCCTCCACGTCTGGGTCCGTCGTGAATTCCTGCATCTGTAAGATGTAATTTTGCAGTGGTGGGCTGTTCCGCTGGTTCGTCGTGAGGTGGAGTGTACGATTTCAGGTCCGACACATGGACTTTTCCAGCTTTCTTGCCCTCTAACGTGGCTAGATTGACTACCACTTCCGAAGCCTTTGACTCGATACGGAAAGGTCCTACAAATTTCGGACTCAGTTTCGACGCGATATTCTGTGCGGTCGACGACAACACGTGATTTCGTCGCATTACCAATTCCCCAATTTCGAAACGTTTATCCCGATGGCGCGAATCATAATATTTCGATTGCGTTTCGTACGCCCTATCAAGGTTTTCGCCTACCCAATGACGTAACGACGCGAGATGCGTAATTCGTTCCTTCCACTCCCCGGAGGGTACGGTCTCTAATTCTACCGGCGGTTCTTCGGCCGCTCGTTTGCATATGAACGGTCTCGGATCTCGTCCGAAATTTAAAAATGCCGGAGACGCTTGTAGTACTGTGTGGTGTGCGGTATTATACGCGAAACGGAATTTTGGGATGTTCACATCCCAATCGCGATGATCATTCCCAATGTACGATATTATCATTGTTTTCAATACTCTGTTCACCCGCTCTACAGGATTTGCCTGCGGGTGGTACGGAGGCGTCGTTGAGACTGCAATTCCGTAATCTTTTGCGAGTTGGTGAATATCTTTGTTCACGAATTCGGTACCGTTGTCTGTTATCAATACCTCGGGCGTTCCCCAACGCGAAAATATTTGATTCTCGAGCGCTTCCGCAATTTTTGCCCCGGTGGCTTTCCGGAGGGGACAGCACTCGATCCATTTAGTAAAAAGATCTTGCATAACCAACAGATAGGCGAATCCAGCACGACTACGGGGGAGCGGACCCATTATATCTGTCGCTACCACCATCCATGGTGTTCCGATACGACGCCTTCCCATGAGCCCGGAGGGGAGGGATTGTTCCACCTTCGATTTTTGGCATATGAGACAGCGTCGCACGTATTCTACCGTGGTACGAAACATTCCCGGCCAAAAATATTTGCTCGCTAATCGGTGGTAGGTCTTTTCCACCCCTAAATGTGCCGCTTGTACCTCGTCGTGCGATTCTTTTAGAACTTCTGTTCTTCCTTCTGTCGGAATTACTAATTTCCATTCGTCTAAATCTCTACCGAGAATTTCCGCGATTAATGGATCGGTACGTCGATGGTAAAGTTTCCCCTCGCGAATGGACCAGTCGGGAAATCGCTTTGGATTCGCTTCGACCGCACGAAATTTCTCTTCGAACCAGCCTATTCGCGTTGCTGCTACTATTGGCAACCCTTTCCCTTCCTCTTCGGTCCCCTCAAACATTCGCGAAAGCGCGTCAGGCACCTGATTTAGTGAGCCTTTTCGATATTTTATTTCAAAATCGTATTCTAGCAGCTGTAATGCCCATCTCGCGAGTCTCCCCGATGGATTCGTGAGCTGCCGTAACCAACGAAGACTACTATGATCCGTAATGATCGTGAATCGATAACCCTCCAAATACGGTCTAAATTTCTGTACGGCCCACACGACAGCTAAGCATTCAAGTTCCGTCGCGGAATATTTTCGTTCTGCGTTGTTAAGTGAACGACTAGCGAACGCGATCACCCTTTCCTCCCCCTCGATCTCTTGTCCTAATACCGCCCCCAGCCCCACCGTACTTGCGTCGGTCTGCAGGACAAACGGGATTTCAAAATGTGGACACGCGAGGGTCGGCGCGGTCGCAATTAACGCTCTTAATTTTTCGAAGGCGGATTGCTGTCCGCCCTCCCATTTCCAATTCTGTGCTTTTCTTAACAAGATGTTCAATGGTTCCGCGACCGTTGCAAAGTCCGGAATGAATCTTCGATACCAAGAAGCCATTCCGAGAAATCTTCGCAATTGCTTCAAATTTTTCGGAGCCGGAAAAGACTGAATTGGTGCGATTTTCTCCGCGTCGACTTTTAAACCCTCGCGACTGACCACGAACCCTAGATATTTAACTTCTTCCCTGCAGAACTCGCATTTTTCGGGATTTACAATTAACCCGGCCGATTTTATTTTATTTAACACACGTTGAAGCCACTGCATGTGCTCTTCAAACGTGGTTGTCGCGATGATTATATCATCAAGATACGCGAAAGCATGGGGTTCCATTTCCGGACCAATTAAACGATCTAATAAACGTTGAAACGTTGCCGGAGCTCCTGTGAGTCCGTATGGCATTCTTCGGAAATGAAACAACCCTTTACCTGGGACTGTAAACGCGGTAATTTCTTTACTATTTTCCTCGAGTGGAATTTGAAAATAAGCTTGACTGAGATCGAGCGTGGAAATGTATCGCGCAGCCCGTAGTTTATCGAGAATGCTTGTCATAACCGGTAACGGGTACGCGTCTTTTTTCGAAACTGCATTGACTTTGCGAAAATCTAAACAAAATCGATATTTGCCATTGGCCTTTTTAACCATAACGATCGGGCTTGACCACTCGCTTTCCGATGGTTCAATTATTCCATTTTCTAATAACGAATCTACCTCTTTGTAAATCGCTTGTTGCACGATCGGTGAGACCGGATAGGACCTTTGTTTAATAGGCCTATTGTCTCCGACGTCAATTCTATGAGTGGTCAAGGTTGTCATTCCCGGTATTTTTGCAAAGTCTGCCATTTCCTTCTCCAAAAACACGCGTAGCCGTTCCTTTTCGATTTCCGATAATGTTCGTAGGCCGCAACAGAGTGGCTCGTTCGATTTGGGACCGAAGGGAAATTCGAGGCTTGGTCTCGACGCAAAGTGCCATTTTGCCCTATGATACTCGACAACGATACCAAATTTTGCTATCGCATCAATTCCTAACAATAACGGATTAACCAAATTATCGAGAACGCGTACGAGAATGTCTCGAGATTCTTTCTTTATCGTTATTCGTAAGCGCGCTTGTTCCGTTGCTCTATCTATCGCTCCTGTTGCTAGTAGAAAATAGCACGGTTTGTCCGCGAGCGATACTTCCGCGTGGTTTTCTACCGACCGAATTACCGCTCGACTTGCGAACGATATTGAAGAACCGGAATCAATTAAAGCTGGCGCTCGATATTTGCCAATCTGCGCATCGATAATTAGTAACGACGGTCGTGAATCTAAATCTTTTATTTCATTTATTTCCGAAATGCGGGCCGATATTATTGTTCGCGGGACCGTTCTGGCCCTTGCGAGCGGCTCCGTACGAAGTTTTCCGATTTCCTTTCGCAGCGACGACACTCGCGAATGGTCACTCCCTGCTCCCCGCACCCGTAACAGTGCTTAGTAGGCCTTTCCCTGCACTCTTTAGACCAATGTCCTGAGCGTTGACAGTTCCAGCATGTGGTTCTGTTCACCGGTTTGTTGTCCGATGAACCGACAGCACAGCTGGTATCTGTCACTCTCGACTGGCCGCGATTCGGCTGCGGTCGGGAATCTTCGCGTCTCTCCGAGTATTCGTTCGGGCGACGCGACTGCGGTGTGTGGAGACGGGGTGACGTCGTACGGCGCTCGAAGGTAGGGGGTTCGCGGGGACGAGAGGGTCCCGCTCGGTACCCTTCGTCGTCGCTCTCCCTCTTCTCCCTCTCGCGGACTGCGTTAACGGACTCATATTGACGGAGCTGATACGATTTCTCGCGACTCAAATTTTTCGATAGCTTTTTGTATCGGCTCGGATCATAGGCGAATGATTTATTCGCTAGACACGGAGACCGATACAAATCCGCGTTACCGGTCGAAACGTTACTTTCCGCGTCCCGTAATCTTTCCTCAAGCTCATCGATGGATTTCACGCTGTCTAGTCCAATTCCGCTGCGTAATTCTTCTCGCGCGTTCCAATATATTCTTCGAATACATTTCCCCAACGGCCACGGATTCTCTAACCGGTCTATCATCGTCCGCATGTACGTTAGATAATCGCGTACAGGTTCATCCGGACCCTGTTTCCGAATTCGCAAATCATGTTCTAAGAGCTCTTGATAGTCCGGATCAAAGAAATTTTTCCGCCATTCCTCAACGAATTTTTCCCACGTCGTGATTTTACCGCGGGACGCGTACCACAAGGCAGCTATGCCGGAAAAACAAATCGGCAAGCAACGCAATAGATCTTCGTCTTTTAAATTTGAACAATCTCGCAAATCGCGAAGTCGAATGAGGAACATTTCTGCATCCTCTTCCGGTTTTCCCGCAAAATGCAGACGCCATTTCCGAACTACGTCAAACGCGGAAGATGGTACGCGGCGCTCCGTCGGGGTTTCGTCGGTTCGCGCTTTTGAGCTGAATACGGTCGTGGGTCGCTTCAATATCGGTGGTCTCATTTTCCCGGGTGTATGGGTTTCCGGTACTTGAAGAGTCACGGTCGATACTTGTGGACTGGATGGAGGGGCATCCGGGTCCCATTTTAAAGAAGAAACGTATTCTTCTTCGGGGTCGGTTTCGTACGCGCTGTAATACGACGCGTCGTCTCCGGCGGTCGACATTGTTCGTCACCCGGTACGTTACGAGAATTCGTTATTTATTTCTCGTCTTCGAAACGTTCGAAACGCTCTTCTATTACGAGGCTTCTCGGCCGCGCGCGATGTTTACGTTACGCGTCCGGACTCTACCCCCCTTCACCCGTCCTTCGCTCGCTTCGTATTGTCCGTCGTCGTCGCGCGATCGGAAATTTCGGCCAAGCTTATCGCAAACGAAAATAAAACTCGAGGACGCGTTGACTTTAACCGAATTCGTAGCCTTGATTGGCTATTGTTACGAATCGCGTTCAAATTCTTCGTCTTTGTTCTCGATACTTCGGAACGATTTCGAAACCACACAGTACTATTCGCGAACAATATTTGTCTCTCCGGACAACGCGAACGCAAACACAACGGCAGTGTTGCGAGAAAAAAAAATTCTACTTCTACGCGAACAATTATTAACAATTACGAATGTTACAACTGGAAAGGGCTCAATATTAGACCCAAAACGTACACTCCCCTCACCTGTGGAATGGGCAGGAGGACAAAATTTGGGAACAAAAAAAACAAAAAAAAATTCCAACAAACTACCAATGGCTAACAGAACAAAATAAATAAATAGAACGGTAATAAATATGTGTCGCAATGGCTCTCGATAGTCTTCCTCGGCTGGGCTTTTGCCCGCGGATAACGCAAAATTCGCTGAATCGGGATTGAGCGAATTTCGCAGCGGTTCGTAGCGTCGGAAAGAATAGCGTTTTCGCGTGCGAACAATCCGAAATTCGTTTTCGTCGTACCGTACTTTGACCTGCGAGAGTCGTCCGTTATCCCTGCGCCTTTCTTCGTTCTCGGGGAAAAACCCTTACGAAAGAAAGGTCCCTGTTCGGGCGCCAATTTGCGACGTTGTCCCCGATCGAGCGGTTTTTACCGCGCTCGGACAAGGGCAACTCCCGGGATTTTACAAGCTCTGAGGCTGGGCCGTACGCGGCCGTGCAAATACGGTCCTCCCGGGGCAAAACAGCTATTCGAAGGGCTCGACTTGAACGCGAAGAACCTTTGTTCGGGCGCCAGGTACTCGGAAGTACCAATCGAAACGTGAAGTACAGCCCGAGCTCGGGGAAGCCGAGTCCGGGACGAGCCCCCCGCAAACCGCGAGACGGAAATCGCGACACGAATGGCCAGGCGTTCGGACACAGGGAATAACGGGGACTACCCTCACGGCAGGGCGGATCGCGCAGGTGTACAGTAACGAGACGAAATTGGGCTCTACGTTATTTTATTGAGGATCTCAATACGTCGATTTTACATGAGAGCGACCACGTGGTCGCGACCCGGGAGCCCGCGCTCCTAGTACACTTTTGCGGAAGATGGTCGCCCGCGGAACGCGTTTTGTCAAACGGAATTGTCTCGCAACGGTACGATGGACGGTACAGTATAAATCTCGCGCGAACGAGAATTCGCAAGCGCGGTTGATCGGCGCGCGGAATTCCGGACTGTCGCGATTATCTCTCGAAGATGTTACAGAACGAGAATCGATTCGCTACGCGCGTCTAATACGTCGTAACCGGATTTCGCGAGCTAGATGGTATCTCGCGACGCTATTCTTTTCCCGACGCGACTCCTGAGGAAGACTTCTTTCGTACGCGGAGGGAACGATCTAAACGAAATTGCTCAAAGCGTCTCTACACGAGACGCGAGCTCGCGGCCCGAGGTATTACACCTCGACCGAACGAAACATCGAGGACGAGACGGCACCGCGTCGTCCTCGGACAAAACGAAAAGAACCAACGCGAAAACGGAATCGAGGAAATCACTGGTCGACTTACCCTTGATCGTGACTGGACGTTCCGTCGGATCTCTTAGTGACGGACTCTACGGGAATCGCCTCACTCGACTGGTGGCACGAAATTCTCACCCGCGACTTCGGAACTAGACGGTACTTTTCTAGGCGGTAACGTAACGTACTTTATTCTTTCGAGACCAGTGCGACAATGATTCCGCGATCCGCATCGACCAGGATCGGCGATCCTCGTTTCCCCCCACTACGCGCCCTTTGCCGAATTTTCCCGAGTGGCTTCGCCCGCTCGCGACTAGTAGATCGCAGGATCGTCGGACAGGTCCTGGGGCCCCAGACCTGAGTCCTTTTGGACATCGATACATGGATCTCCTACGCCACCCCGATCCGGATTTCCAGCCACGGCGGGTTGAGACGTCGGTCGGAACGACAATTCACGGTGGTTTGCTGGAGCTTTCTGTCCGAGCTCGACATCTCTGTGGGGTTTCGGATCCAACCAAACGCTACTCATGGCCATTTCTTCCTCCGGCTGATCCTTTGAGGGGCGCCTTCTCGGGTTTTCGGCTTCCGTGCCCCTTGGCACGGCCCTGAAACTTCGCCGTACTCGGCACGCGCAAGAGATGGCGTTAATTACCCATCTTTAGATTTTTGTCATTCCTTCAGGAGCGCTCTAGTGTCGGCGGGTGATTTTCGTGACCGCTAGAGGTCGGCCCGGTCCACTCCGTACACGGTCAAAAGACCGTTTACGCGAAATAAAGTGACGGAGCAAATTGCAACGTCACAACGTATAACGTATAACGTATAACGTATAACGTATAACGTATAACGTATAACGTATAACGTATAACGTATAACGTATAACGTATAACGTATAACGTATAACGTATAACGTATAACGTATAACGTATAACGTATAACGTATAACGTATAACGTATAACGTATAACGTATAACGTATAACGTATAACGTATAACGTATAACGTATAACGTATAACGTATAACGTATAACGTATAACGTATAACATACAACGGATAACGTACAGCGTATAACGTACAACGTATAACGTACAACGTATAACGTACAACGTACAACGTACAACGTACAACGTGTAACGTATAACGTATAACGTACAACGTACAACGTATAACGTATAACGTATAACGTATAACGTATAACGTATAACGTATAACGTATATCGTATAACGTATAACGTATAACGTATAACGTATAACGTATAACGTATAACGTATAACGTATAACGTATAACGTATAACGTATAACGTATAACGTATAACGTATAACGTATAACGTATAACGTATAACGTATAACGTATAACGTATAACGTATAACGTATAACGTATAACGTATAACGTATAACGTATAACGTATAACGTATAACGTATAACGTATAACGTATAACGTATAACGTATAACGTATAACGTATAACGTATAACGTATAACGTATAACGTATAACGTATAACGTATAACGTATAACGTATAACGTATAACGTATAACGTATAACGAATAAAGTATAACGTATAACGTACAGCGTATAACGTACAGCGTATAACATACAGCGTATAACGTATAACGTATAACGTGTAACGTATATCGTATAACGTATAACGTATAACTTATAACGTATAACGTATAACGTATAACGTATAACGTATAACGTATAACGTATAACGTATAACGTATAACGTATAACGTATAACGTATAACGTATAACGTATAACGTATAACGTATAACGTATAACGTATAACGTATAACGTATAACGTATAACGTATAACGTATAACGTATAACGTATAACGTATAACGTATAACGTATAACGTATAACGTATAACGTATAACGTATAACGTACAGCGTAGAACGTACAGCGTATAACGTATAACGTATAACGTGTAACGTATATCGTATAACGTATAACGTATAACGTATAACGTAGAACGTATAACGTACAACGTACAACGTATAACGTATAACGTATAACGTATAACTTATAACGTATAACGTATAACGTATAACGTATAAAGTATAACGTATAACGTATAACGTATAACGTATAACGAATAAAGTATAACGTATAACGTACAGCGTATAACGTACAGCGTATAACATACAGCGTATAACGTATAACGTATAACGTGTAACGTATATCGTATAACGTATAACGTATAACTTATAACGTATAACGTACAACGTACAACGTGTAACGTTAACGTATAACGTATAACGTACAGCTTATAACGTATAGCGTATAACGTAAAATGTATAACGTATGAAGTATAATGTATGACGTATAACGTACAACGGATAACGTACAGCGTATAACGTATAACGTATAACGTATAACGTATAACGTATAACGTATAACGTATAACGTATAACGTATAACGTATAACGTATAACGTATAACGTACAACGTATAACGTATAAGGTATAACGTATAACGTATAACGTACAACGTATAACGTACAACGTACAACGTACAACGTGTAACGTATAACGTATAACGTACAACGTACAACGTATAACGTATAACGTATAACGTATAACGTATAACGTATAACGTATAACGTATAACGTATAACGTATAACGTATAACGTATAACGTATAACGTATAACGTATAACGTATAACGTATAACGTATAACGTATAACGTATAACGTATAACGTATAACGTATAACGTATAACGTACAACGTATAACGTATAACGTATAACGTATAACTTATAACGTATAACGTATAACGTATAACGTATAAAGTATAACGTATAACGTATAACGTATAACGTATAACGAATAAAGTATAACGTATAACGTACAGCGTATAACGTACAGCGTATAACATACAGCGTATAACGTATAACGTATAACGTGTAACGTATATCGTATAACGTATAACGTATAACTTATAACGTATAACGTACAACGTACAACGTGTAACGTTAACGTATAACGTATAACGTACAGCTTATAACGTATAGCGTATAACGTAAAATGTATAACGTATGAAGTATAATGTATGACGTATAACGTACAACGGATAACGTACAGCGTATAACGTATAACGTATAACGTATAACGTATAACGTATAACGTATAACGTATAACGTATATCGTATAACGTATAACGTATAACGTATAACGTATAACGTATAATGTATAACGTATAACGTATAACGTATAACGTATAACGTATAACGTATAACGTATAACGTATAACGTATAACGTATAACGTATAACGTATAACGTATAACGTATAACGTATAACGTATAACGTATAACGTATAACGTATAACGTATAACGTATAACGTATAACGTATAACGTATAACGTATAACGTATAACGTATAACGTATAACGTATAACGTATAACGTATAACGTATAACGTATAACGTATAACGTATAACGTATAACGTATAACGTATAACGTATAACGTATAACGTATAACGTATAACGTATAACGTATAACGTATAACGTATATCGTATAACGTACAGCGTATAACGTACCGCGTGTAACGTACAGCGTATAACGTACAACGTGTAACGTATAACGTGTAACGTATAACGTGTAACGTATAACGTATAACGTATAACGTATAACGTATAACGTATAACGTATAACGTATAACGTATAACGTATAACGTATAACGTATAACGTATAACGTATAACGTATAACGTATAACGTATAACGTATAACGTATAACGTATAACGTATAACGTATAACGTATAACGTATAACGTATAACGTATAACGTATAACGTATAACGTATAACGTATAACGTACAGCGTAGAACGTACAGCGTATAACGTATAACGTATAACGTGTAACGTATATCGTATAACGTATAACGTATAACGTATAACGTATAACGTAGAACGTATAACGTACAACGTACAACGTATAACGTATAACGTATAACGTATAACTTATAACGTATAACGTATAACGTATAACGTATAAAGTATAACGTATAACGTATAACGTATAACGTATAACGAATAAAGTATAACGTATAACGTACAGCGTATAACGTACAGCGTATAACATACAGCGTATAACGTATAACGTATAACGTGTAACGTATATCGTATAACGTATAACGTATAACTTATAACGTATAACGTACAACGTACAACGTGTAACGTTAACGTATAACGTATAACGTACAGCTTATAACGTATAGCGTATAACGTAAAATGTATAACGTATGAAGTATAATGTATGACGTATAACGTACAACGGATAACGTACAGCGTATAACGTATAACGTATAACGTATAACGTATAACGTATAACGTATAACGTATAACGTATAACGTATAACGTATAACGTATAACGTATAACGTACAACGTATAACGTATAACGTATAACGTATAACGTATAACGTACAACGTATAACGTACAACGTACAACGTACAACGTGTAACGTATAACGTATAACGTACAACGTACAACGTATAACGTATAACGTATAACGTATAACGTATAACGTATAACGTATAACGTATAACGTATAACGTATAACGTATAACGTATAACGTATAACGTATAACGTATAACGTATAACGTATAACGTATAACGTATAACGTATAACGTATAACGTATAACGTATAACGTATAACGTATAACGTATAACGTACAACGTATAACGTATAACGTATAACGTATAACTTATAACGTATAACGTATAACGTATAACGTATAACGTATAAAGTATAACGTATAACGTATAACGTATAACGTATAACGAATAAAGTATAACGTATAACGTACAGCGTATAACGTACAGCGTATAACATACAGCGTATAACGTATAACGTATAACGTGTAACGTATATCGTATAACGTATAACGTATAACTTATAACGTATAACGTACAACGTACAACGTGTAACGTTAACGTATAACGTATAACGTACAGCTTATAACGTATAGCGTATAACGTAAAATGTATAACGTATGAAGTATAATGTATGACGTATAACGTACAACGGATAACGTACAGCGTATAACGTATAACGTATAACGTATAACGTATAACGTATAACGTATAACGTATAACGTATAACGTATATCGTATAACGTATAACGTATAACGTATAACGTTAAACGTATAATGTATAACGTATAACGTATAACGTATAACGTATAACGTATAACGTATAACGTATAACGTATAACGTATAACGTATAACGTATAACGTATAACGTATAACGTATAACGTATAACGTATAACGTATAACGTATAACGTATAACGTATAACGTATAACGTATAACGTATAACGTATAACGTATAACGTATAACGTATAACGTATAACGTATAACGTATAACGTATAACGTATAACGTATAACGTATAACGTATAACGTATAACGTATAACGTATAACGTATAACGTATAACGTATAACGTATAACGTATAACGTATAACGTATAACGTATAACGTATAACGTATAACGTATAACGTATAACGTATAACGTATAACGTATAACGTATAACGTATAACGTATAACGTATAACGTATAACGTATAACGTATAACGTATATCGTATAACGTACAGCGTATAACGTACCGCGTGTAACGTACAGCGTATAACGTACAACGTGTAACGTATAACGTGTAACGTATAACGTGTAACGTATAACGTATAACGTATAACGTATAACGTATAACGTATAACGTATAACGTATAACGTATAACGTATAACGTATAACGTATAACGTATAACGTATAACGTATAACGTATAACGTATAACGTATAACGTATAACGTATAACGTATAACGTATAACGTATAACTTATAACGTATAACGTATAACGTATAACGTATAAAGTATAACGTATAACGTATAACGTATAACGTATAACGAATAAAGTATAACGTATAACGTACAGCGTATAACGTACAGCGTATAACATACAGCGTATAACGTATAACGTATAACGTGTAACGTATATCGTATAACGTATAACGTATAACGTATAACGTATAACGTATAACGTATAACGTATAACGTTAACGTATAACGTATAACGTACAGCTTATAACGTATAGCGTATAACGTAAAATGTATAACGTATGAAGTATAATGTATGACGTATAACGTACAACGGATAACGTACAGCGTATAACGTATAACGTATAACGTATAACGTATAACGTATAACGTATAACGTATAACGTATAACGTATATCGTATAACGTATAACGTATAACGTATAACGTTAAACGTATAATGTATAACGTATAACGTATAACGTATAACGTATAACGTATAACGTATAACGTATAACGTATAACGTATAACGTATAACGTATAACGTATAACGTATAACGTATAACGCATAACGTATAACGTATAACGTATAACGTATAACGTATAACGTATAACGTATAACGTATAACGTATAACGTATAACGTATAACGTATAACGTATAACGAATAAAGTATAACGTATAACGTACAGCGTATAACGTACAGCGTATAACATACAGCGTATAACGTATAACGTATAACGTGTAACGTATATCGTATAACGTATAACGTATAACGTATAACGTATAACGTATAACGTATAACGTATAACGTATAACGTATAACGTATAACGTATAACGTATAACGTATAACGTATAACGTATAACGTATAACGTATAACGTATAACGTATATCGTATAACGTACAGCGTATAACGTATAACGTATAACGTATAACGTATAACGTATAACGTATAACGTATAACGTATAACGTACAGCGTATAACGTACAGCGTATAACGTATAACGTATAACGTGTAACGTATATCGTATAACGTATAACGTATAACGTATAACGTAGAACGTATAACGTACAACGTACAACGTATAACGTATAACGTATAACGTATAACTTATAACGTATAACGTATAACGTATAACGTATAAAGTATAACGTATAACGTATAACGTATAACGTATAACGAATAAAGTATAACGTATAACGTACAGCGTATAACGTACAGCGTATAACATACAGCGTATAACGTATAACGTATAACGTGTAACGTATATCGTATAACGTATAACGTATAACTTATAACGTATAACGTACAACGTACAACGTGTAACGTTAACGTATAACGTATAACGTACAGCTTATAACGTATAGCGTATAACGTAAAATGTATAACGTATGAAGTATAATGTATGACGTATAACGTACAACGGATAACGTACAGCGTATAACGTATAACGTATAACGTATAACGTATAACGTATAACGTATAACGTATAACGTATAACGTATAACGTATAACGTATAACGTATAACGTATAACGTATAACGTATAACGAATAAAGTATAACGTATAACGTACAGCGTATAACGTACAGCGTATAACATACAGCGTATAACGTATAACGTATAACGTGTAACGTATATCGTATAACGTATAACGTATAACTTATAACGTATAACGTACAACGTACAACGTCTAACGTTAACGTATAACGTATAACGTACAGCTTATAACGTATAACGTATAACGTATAACGTATAACGTATAACGTATAACGTATAACGTATAACGTATAACGTATAACGTATAACGTATAACGTATAACGTATAACGTATAACGTATAACGTATAACGTATAACGTATAACGTATAACGTATAACGTATAACGTATAACGTATAACGTATAACGTATAACGTATAACGTATAACGTATAACGTATAACGTACAACGTACAACGTATAACGTATAACGTATAACGTATAACGTATAACGTATAACGTATAACGTATAACGTATAACGTATAACGTATAACGTATAACGTATAACGTATAACGTATAACGTATAACGTATAACGTATAACGTATAACGTATAACGTATAACGTATAACGTATAACGTATAACGTATAACGTATAACGTATAACGTACAACGTACAACGTATAACGTATAACGTATAACGTATAACTTATAACGTATAACGTATAACGTATAACGTATAAAGTATAACGTATAACGTATAACGTATAACGTATAACGAATAAAGTATAACGTATAACGTACAGCGTATAACGTACAGCGTATAACATACAGCGTATAACGTATAACGTATAACGTGTAACGTATATCGTATAACGTATAACGTATAACTTATAACGTATAACGTACAACGTACAACGTGTAACGTTAACGTATAACGTATAACGTACTGCTTATAACGTATAGCGTATAACGTAAAATGTATAACGTATGAAGTATAATGTATGACGTATAACGTACAACGGATAACGTACAGCGTATAACGTATAACGTATAACGTATAACGTATAACGTATAACGTATAACGTATATCGTATAACGTACAGCGTATAACGTACCGCTTGTAACGTACAGCGTATAACGTACAACGTGTAACGTATAACGTGTAACGTATAACGTGTAACGTATAACGTATAACGTATAACGTATAACGTATAACGTATAACGTATAACGTATAACGTATAACGTATAACGTATAACGTATAACGTATAACGTATAACGTATAACGTATAACGTATAACGTATAACGTACAACGTATAACGTATAACGTGTAACGTATATCGTATAACGTATAACGTATAACTTATAACGTATAACGTACAACGTACAACGTGTAACGTTAACGTATAACGTATAACGTACAGCTTATAACGTATAGCGTATAACGTAAAATGTATAACGTATGAAGTATAATGTATGACGTATAACGTACAACGGATAACGTACAGCGTATAACGTATAACGTATAACGTATAACGTATAACGTATAACGTATAACGTATAACGTATAACGTATAACGTATATCGTATAACGTATAACGTATAACGTATAACGTTAAACGTATAATGTATAACGTATAACGTATAACGTATAACGTATAACGTATAACGTATAACGTATAACGTACAACGTATAACGTATAACGTATAACGTATAACTTATAACGTATAACGTATAACGTATAACGTATAAAGTATAACGTATAACGTATAACGTATAACGTATAACGAATAAAGTATAACGTATAACGTACAGCGTATAACGTACAGCGTATAACATACAGCGTATAACGTATAACGTATAACGTGTAACGTATATCGTATAACGTATAACGTATAACTTATAACGTATAACGTACAACGTACAACGTGTAACGTTAACGTATAACGTATAACGTACAGCTTATAACGTATAGCGTATAACGTAAAATGTATAACGTATGAAGTATAATGTATGACGTATAACGTACAACGGAAAACGTACAGCGTATAACGTATAACGTATAACGTATAACGTATAACGTATAACGTATAACGTATAACGTATAACGTATATCGTATAACGTATAACGTATAACGTATAACGTTAAACGTATAATGTATAACGTATAACGTATAACGTATAACGTATAACGTATAACGTATAACGTATAACGTATAACGTATAACGTATAACGTATAACGTATAACGTATAACGCATAACGTATAACGTATAACGAATAAAGTATAACGTATAACGTACAGCGTATAACGTACAGCGTATAACATACAGCGTATAACGTATAACGTATAACGTGTAACGTATATCGTATAACGTATAACGTATAACTTATAACGTATAACGTACAACGTACAACGTGTAACGTTAACGTATAACGTATAACGTACAGCTTATAACGTATAGCGTATAACGTAAAATGTATAACGTATGAAGTATAATGTATGACGTATAACGTACAACGGATAACGTACAGCGTATAACGTATAACGTATAACGTATAACGTATAACGTATAACGTATAACGTATAACGTATAACGTATATCGTATAACGTATAACGTATAACGTATAACGTTAAACGTATAATGTATAACGTATAACGTATAACGTATAACGTATAACGTATAACGTATAACGTATAACGTATAACGTATAACGTATAACGTATAACGTATAACGTATAACGTATAACGCATAACGTATAACGTATAACGTATAACGTATAACGTATAACGTATAACGTATAACGTATAACGTATAACGTATAACGTATAACGTATAACGAATAAAGTATAACGTATAACGTACAGCGTATAACGTACAGCGTATAACATACAGCGTATAACGTATAACGTATAACGTGTAACGTATATCGTATAACGTATAACGTATAACGTATAACGTATAACGTATAACGTATAACGTATAACGTATAACGTATAACGTATAACGTATAACGTATAACGTATAACGTATAACGTATAACGTATAACGTATAACGTATAACGTATATCGTATAACGTACAGCGTATAACGTATAACGTATAACGTATAACGTATAACGTATAACGTATAACGTATAACGTATAACGTACAGCGTATAACGTACAGCGTATAACGTATAACGTATAACGTGTAACGTATATCGTATAACGTATAACGTATAACGTATAACGTAGAACGTATAACGTACAACGTACAACGTATAACGTATAACGTATAACGTATAACTTATAACGTATAACGTATAACGTATAACGTATAAAGTATAACGTATAACGTATAACGTATAACGTATAACGTATAAAGTATAACGTATAACGTACAGCGTATAACGTACAGCGTATAACATACAGCGTATAACGTATAACGTATAACGTGTAACGTATATCGTATAACGTATAACGTATAACTTATAACGTATAACGTACAACGTACAACGTGTAACGTTAACGTATAACGTATAACGTACAGCTTATAACGTATAGCGTATAACGTAAAATGTATAACGTATGAAGTATAATGTATGACGTATAACGTACAACGGATAACGTACAGCGTATAACGTATAACGTATAACGTATAACGTATAACGTATAACGTATAACGTATAACGTATAACGTATAACGTATAACGTATAACGTATAACGTATAACGTATAACGTACAACGTACAACGTATAACGTATAACGTATAACGTATAACGTATAACGTATAACGAATAAAGTATAACGTATAACGTACAGCGTATAACGTACAGCGTATAACATACAGCGTATAACGTATAACGTATAACGTGTAACGTATATCGTATAACGTATAACGTATAACTTATAACGTATAACGTACAACGTACAACGTGTAACGTTAACGTATAACGTATAACGTACAGCTTATAACGTATAACGTATAACGTATAACGTATAACGTATAACGTATAACGTATAACGTATAACGTATAACGTATAACGTATAACGTATAACGTATAACGTATAACGTATAACGTATAACGTATAACGTATAACGTATAACGTATAACGTATAACGTATAACGTATAACGTATAACGTATAACGTATAACGTATAACGTACAACGTACAACGTATAACGTATAACGTATAACGTATAACGTATAACGTATAACGTATAACGTATAACGTATAACGTATAACGTATAACGTATAACGTATAACGTATAACGTATAACGTATAACGTATAACGTATAACGTATAACGTATAACGTATAACGTATAACGTATAACGTATAACGTATAACGTACAACGTATAACGTATAACGTATAACGTATAACGTATAACTTATAACGTATAACGTATAACGTATAACGTATAAAGTATAACGTATAACGTATAACGTATAACGTATAACGAATAAATTATAACGTATAACGTACAGCGTATAACGTACAGCGTATAACATACAGCGTATAACGTATAACGTATAACGTGTAACGTATATCGTATAACGTATAACGTATAACTTATAACGTATAACGTACAACGTACAACGTGTAACGTTAACGTATAACGTATAACGTACTGCTTATAACGTATAGCGTATAACGTAAAATGTATAACGTATGAAGTATAATGTATGACGTATAACGTACAACGGATAACGTACAGCGTATAACGTATAACGTATAACGTATAACGTATAACGTATAACGTATAACGTATATCGTATAACGTATAACGTATAACGTATAACGTATAACGTATAACGTATATCGTATAACGTATAACGTATAACGTATATCGTATAACGTATAACGTATAACGTATATCGTATAACGTATAACGTATAACTTATAACGTATAACGTACAACGTACAACGTGTAACGTTAACGTATAACGTATAACGTACAGCTTATAACGTATAGCGTATAACGTAAAATGTATAACGTATGAAGTATAATGTATGACGTATAACGTACAACGGATAACGTACAGCGTATAACGTATAACGTATAACGTATAACGTATAACGTATAACGTATAACGTATAACGTATAACGTATATCGTATAACGTATAACGTATAACGTATAACGTTAAACGTATAATGTATAACGTATAACGTATAACGTATAACGTATAACGTATAACGTATAACGTATAACGTATAACGTATAACGTATAACGTATAACGTATAACGTATAACGTATAACGCATAACGTATAACGTATAACGTATAACGTATAACGTATAACGTATAACGTATAACGTATAACGTATAACGTATAACGTATAACGTATAACGTATAACGAATAAAGTATAACGTATAACGTACAGCGTATAACGTACAGCGTATAACATACAGCGTATAACGTATAACGTATAACGTGTAACGTATATCGTATAACGTATAACGTATAACGTATAACGTATAACGTATAACGTATAACGTATAACGTATAACGTATAACGTATAACGTATAACGTATAACGTATAACGTATAACGTATAACGTATAACGTATATCGTATAACGTACAGCGTATAACGTATAACGTATAACGTATAACGTATAACGTATAACGTATAACGTATAACGTATAACGTACAGCGTATAACGTACAGCGTATAACGTATAACGTATAACGTGTAACGTATATCGTATAACGTATAACGTATAACGTATAACGTAGAACGTATAACGTACAACGTACAACGTATAACGTATAACGTATAACGTATAACTTATAACGTATAACGTATAACGTATAACGTATAAAGTATAACGTATAACGTATAACGTATAACGTATAACGAATAAAGTATAACGTATAACGTACAGCGTATAACGTACAGCGTATAACATACAGCGTATAACGTATAACGTATAACGTGTAACGTATATCGTATAACGTATAACGTATAACTTATAACGTATAACGTACAACGTACAACGTGTAACGTTAACGTATAACGTATAACGTACAGCTTATAACGTATAGCGTATAACGTAAAATGTATAACGTATGAAGTATAATGTATGACGTATAACGTACAACGGATAACGTACAGCGTATAACGTATAACGTATAACGTATAACGTATAACGTATAACGTATAACGTATAACGTATAACGTATAACGTATAACGTATAACGTATAACGTATAACGTATAACGTACAACGTACAACGTATAACGTATAACGTATAACGTATAACGTATAACGTATAACGAATAAAGTATAACGTATAACGTACAGCGTATAACGTACAGCGTATAACATACAGCGTATAACGTATAACGTATAACGTGTAACGTATATCGTATAACGTATAACGTATAACTTATAACGTATAACGTACAACGTACAACGTGTAACGTTAACGTATAACGTATAACGTACAGCTTATAACGTATAACGTATAACGTATAACGTATAACGTATAACGTATAACGTATAACGTATAACGTATAACGTATAACGTATAACGTATAACGTATAACGTATAACGTATAACGTATAACGTATAACGTATAACGTATAACGTATAACGTATAACGTATAACGTATAACGTATAACGTATAACGTATAACGTACAACGTATAACGTATAACGTATAACGTATAACGTATAACGTATAACGTATAACGTATAACGTATAACGTATAACGTATAACGTATAACGTATAACGTATAACGTATAACGTATAACGTATAACGTATAACGTATAACGTATAACGTATAACGTATAACGTATAACGTATAACGTATAACGTATAACGTATAACGTATAACGAATAAAGTATAACGTATAACGTACAGCGTATAACGTACAGCGTATAACGTATAACGTATAACGTATAACGTATAACGTATAACGTATAACGTATAACGTATAACGTATAACGTATAACGTATAACGTATAACGTATAACGTATAACGTATAACGTATAACGTACAACGTACAACGTATAACGTATAACGTATAACGTATAACTTATAACGTATAACGTATAACGTATAACGTATAAAGTATAACGTATAACGTATAACGTATAACGTATAACGAATAAATTATAACGTATAACGTACAGCGTATAACGTACAGCGTATAACATACAGCGTATAACGTATAACGTATAACGTGTAACGTATATCGTATAACGTATAACGTATAACTTATAACGTATAACGTACAACGTACAACGTGTAACGTTAACGTATAACGTATAACGTACTGCTTATAACGTATAGCGTATAACGTATAACGTATAACTTATAACGTATAACGTATAACGTATAACGTATAAAGTATAACGTATAACGTATAACGTATAACGTATAACGAATAAAGTATAACGTATAACGTACAGCGTATAACGTACAGCGTATAACATACAGCGTATAACGTATAACGTATAACGTGTAACGTATATCGTATAACGTATAACGTATAACTTATAACGTATAACGTACAACGTACAACGTGTAACGTTAACGTATAACGTATAACGTACAGCTTATAACGTATAGCGTATAACGTAAAATGTATAACGTATGAAGTATAATGTATGACGTATAACGTACAACGGATAACGTACAGCGTATAACGTATAACGTATAACGTATAACGTATAACGTATAACGTATAACGTATAACGTATAACGTATAACGTATAACGTATAACGTATAACGTATAACGTATAACGTACAACGTACAACGTATAACGTATAACGTATAACGTATAACGTATAACGTATAACGAATAAAGTATAACGTATAACGTACAGCGTATAACGTACAGCGTATAACATACAGCGTATAACGTATAACGTATAACGTGTAACGTATATCGTATAACGTATAACGTATAACTTATAACGTATAACGTACAACGTACAACGTGTAACGTTAACGTATAACGTATAACGTACAGCTTATAACGTATAACGTATAACGTATAACGTATAACGTATAACGTATAACGTATAACGTATAACGTATAACGTATAACGTATAACGTATAACGTATAACGTATAACGTATAACGTATAACGTATAACGTATAACGTATAACGTATAACGTATAACGTATAACGTATAACGTATAACGTATAACGTATAACGTACAACGTACAACGTATAACGTATAACGTATAACGTATAACGTATAACGTATAACGTATAACGTATAACGTATAACGTATAACGTATAACGTATAACGTATAACGTATAACGTATAACGTATAACGTATAACGTATAACGTATAACGTATAACGTATAACGTATAACGTATAACGTATAACGTACAACGTACAACGTATAACGTATAACGTATAACGTATAACGTATAACGTATAACGTATAACGTATAACGTATAACGTATAACGTATAACGTATAACGTATAACGTATAACGTATAACGTATAACGTATAACGTATAACGTATAACGTATAACGTATAACGTATAACGTATAACGTATAACGTATAACGTACAACGTACAACGTATAACGTATAACGTATAACGTATAACGTATAACGTATAACGTATAACGTATAACGTATAAAGTATAACGTATAACGTATAACGTATAACGTATAACGAATAAATTATAACGTATAACGTACAGCGTATAACGTACAGCGTATAACATACAGCGTATAACGTATAACGTATAACGTGTAACGTATATCGTATAACGTATAACGTATAACTTATAACGTATAACGTACAACGTACAACGTGTAACGTTAACGTATAACGTATAACGTACTGCTTATAACGTATAGCGTATAACGTAAAATGTATAACGTATGAAGTATAATGTATGACGTATAACGTACAACGGATAACGTACAGCGTATAACGTATAACGTATAACGTATAACGTATAACGTATAACGTATAACGTATATCGTATAACGTATAACGTATAACGTATAACGTATAACGTATAACGTATATCGTATAACGTATAACGTATAACGTATATCGTATAACGTATAACGTATAACGTATATCGTATAACGTATAACGTATAACTTATAACGTATAACGTACAACGTACAACGTGTAACGTTAACGTATAACGTATAACGTACAGCTTATAACGTATAGCGTATAACGTAAAATGTATAACGTATGAAGTATAATGTATGACGTATAACGTACAACGGATAACGTACAGCGTATAACGTATAACGTACAACGTGTAACGTTAACGTATAACGTATAACGTACAGCGTATAACGTATATCGTATAACGTATAACGTATAACGTATAACGTTAAACGTATAATGTATAACGTATAACGTATAACGTATAACGTATAACGTATAACGTATAACGTATAACGTATAACGTATAACGTATAACGTATAACGTATAACGTATAACGTATAACGCATAACGTATAACGTATAACGTATAACGTATAACGTATAACGTATAACGTATAACGTATAACGTATAACGTATAACGTATAACGTATAACGTATAACGAATAAAGTATAACGTATAACGTACAGCGTATAACGTACAGCGTATAACGTACAGCGTATAACGTATAACGTATAACGTGTAACGTATATCGTATAACGTATAACGTATAACGTATAACGTATAACGTATAACGTATAACGTATAACGTATAACGTATAACGTATAACGTATAACGTATAACGTATAACGTATAACGTATAACGTATAACGTATAACGTATAACGTATATCGTATAACGTACAGCGTATAACGTATAACGTATAACGTATAACGTATAACGTATAACGTATAACGTATAACGTATAACGTACAGCGTATAACGTACAGCGTATAACGTATAACGTATAACGTGTAACGTATATCGTATAACGTATAACGTATAACGTATAACGTAGAACGTATAACGTACAACGTACAACGTATAACGTATAACGTATAACGTATAACTTATAACGTATAACGTATAACGTATAACGTATAAAGTATAACGTATAACGTATAACGTATAACGTATAACGAATAAAGTATAACGTATAACGTACAGCGTATAACGTACAGCGTATAACATACAGCGTATAACGTATAACGTATAACGTGTAACGTATATCGTATAACGTATAACGTATAACTTATAACGTATAACGTACAACGTACAACGTGTAACGTTAACGTATAACGTATAACGTACAGCTTATAACGTATAGCGTATAACGTAAAATGTATAACGTATGAAGTATAATGTATGACGTATAACGTACAACGGATAACGTACAGCGTATAACGTATAACGTATAACGTATAACGTATAACGTATAACGTATAACGTATAACGTATAACGTATAACGTATAACGTATAACGTATAACGTATAACGTATAACGTACAACGTACAACGTATAACGTATAACGTATAACGTATAACGTATAACGTATAACGAATAAAGTATAACGTATAACGTACAGCGTATAACGTACAGCGTATAACATACAGCGTATAACGTATAACGTATAACGTGTAACGTATATCGTATAACGTATAACGTATAACTTATAACGTATAACGTACAACGTACAACGTGTAACGTTAACGTATAACGTATAACGTACAGCTTATAACGTATAACGTATAACGTATAACGTATAACGTATAACGTATAATGTATAACGTATAACGTATAACGTATAACGTATAACGTATAACGTATAACGTATAACGTATAACGTATAACGTATAACGTATAACGTATAACGTATAACGTATAACGTATAACGTATAACGTATAACGTATAACGTATAACGTACAACGTACAACGTATAACGTATAACGTATAACGTATAACGTATAACGTATAACGTATAACGTATAACGTATAACGTATAACGTATAACGTATAACGTATAACGTATAACGTATAACGTATAACGTATAACGTATAACGTATAACGTATAACGTATAACGTATAACGTATAACGTATAACGTATAACGTATAACGTACAACGTACAACGTATAACGTATAACGTATAACGTATAACTTATAACGTATAACGTATAACGTATAACGTATAAAGTATAACGTATAACGTATAACGTATAACGTATAACGAATAAAGTATAACGTATAACGTACAGCGTATAACGTACAGCGTATAACATACAGCGTATAACGTATAACGTATAACGTGTAACGTATATCGTATAACGTATAACGTATAACTTATAACGTATAACGTACAACGTACAACGTGTAACGTTAACGTATAACGTATAACGTACTGCTTATAACGTATAGCGTATAACGTAAAATGTATAACGTATGAAGTATAATGTATGACGTATAACGTACAACGGATAACGTACAGCGTATAACGTATAACGTATAACGTATAACGTATAACGTATAACGTATAACGTATATCGTATAACGTATAACGTATAACGTATAACGTATAACGTATAACGTATATCGTATAACGTATAACGTATAACGTATATCGTATAACGTATAACGTATAACGTATAACGTATAACGTATAACGTATAACGTATAACGTATAACGTATAACGTATAACGTATAACGTATAACGTATAACGTATAACGTATAACGTATAACGTATAACGTATAACGTATAACGTATAACGTATAACGTATAACGTATAACGTATAACGTATAACGTATAACGTATAACGTATAACGTATAACGTATAACGTATAACGTATAACGTATAACGTATAACGTATAACGTATAACGTATAACGTATAACGTATAACGTATAACGTATAACGTATAACGTATAACGTATAACGTATAACGTATAACGTATAACGTATAACGTATAACGTATAACGTATAACGTATAACGTATAACGTATAACGTATAACGTATAACGTATAACGTATAACGTATAACGTATAACGTATAACGTATAACGTATAACGTATAACGTATAACGTATAACGTATAACGTATAACGTATAACGTATAACGTATAACGTATAACGTATAACGTATATCGTATAACGTACAGCGTATAACGTACCGCGTGTAACGTACAGCGTATAACGTACAACGTGTAACGTATAACGTGTAACGTATAACGTGTAACGTATAACGTATAACGTATAACGTATAACGTATAACGTATAACGTATAACGTATAACGTATAACGTATAACGTATAACGTATAACGTATAACGTATAACGTACAACGTGTAACGTATAACGTGTAACGTATAACGTGTAACGTATAACGTATAACGTATAACGTATAACGTATAACGTATAACGTATAACGTATAACGTATAACGTATAACGTATAACGTATAACGTATAACGTATAACGTATAACGTATAACGTATAACGTATAACGAATAAAGTATAACGTATAACGTACAGCGTATAACGTACAGCGTATAACATACAGCGTATAACGTATAACGTATAACGTGTAACGTATATCGTATAACGTATAACGTATAACGTATAACGTATAACGTATAACGTATAACGTATAACGTATAACGTATAACGTATAACGTATAACGTATAACGTATAACGTATAACGTATAACGTATAACGTATAACGTATATCGTATAACGTACAGCGTATAACGTATAACGTATAACGTATAACGTATAACGTATAACGTATAACGTATAACGTATAACGTACAGCGTATAACGTACAGCGTATAACGTATAACGTATAACGTGTAACGTATATCGTATAACGTATAACGTATAACGTATAACGTAGAACGTATAACGTACAACGTACAACGTATAACGTATAACGTATAACGTATAACTTATAACGTATAACGTATAACGTATAACGTATAAAGTATAACGTATAACGTATAACGTATAACGTATAACGAATAAAGTATAACGTATAACGTACAGCGTATAACGTACAGCGTATAACATACAGCGTATAACGTATAACGTATAACGTGTAACGTATATCGTATAACGTATAACGTATAACTTATAACGTATAACGTACAACGTACAACGTGTAACGTTAACGTATAACGTATAACGTACAGCTTATAACGTATAGCGTATAACGTAAAATGTATAACGTATGAAGTATAATGTATGACGTATAACGTACAACGGATAACGTACAGCGTATAACGTATAACGTATAACGTATAACGTATAACGTATAACGTATAACGTATAACGTATAACGTATAACGTATAACGTATAACGTATAACGTATAACGTACAACGTACAACGTATAACGTATAACGTATAACGTATAACGTATAACGTATAACGAATAAAGTATAACGTATAACGTACAGCGTATAACGTACAGCGTATAACATACAGCGTATAACGTATAACGTATAACGTGTAACGTATATCGTATAACGTATAACGTATAACTTATAACGTATAACGTACAACGTACAACGTACAACGTGTAACGTTAACGTATAACGTATAACGTACAGCTTATAACGTATAACGTATAACGTATAACGTATAACGTATAACGTATAACGTATAACGTATAACGTATAACGTATAACGTATAACGTATAACGTATAACGTATAACGTATAACGTATAACGTATAACGTATAACGTATAACGTACAACGTACAACGTATAACGTATAACGTATAACGTATAACGTATAACGTATAACGTATAACGTATAACGTATAACGTATAACGTATAACGTATAACGTATAACGTATAACGTATAACGTATAACGTATAACGTATAACGTATAACGTATAACGTATAACGTATAACGTATAACGTATAACGTATAACGTATAACGTATAACGTATAACGTATAACGTATAACGTACAACGTACAACGTGTAACGTTAACGTATAACGTATAACGTACAGCTTATAACGTATAGCGTATAACGTAAAATGTATAACGTATGAAGTATAATGTATGACGTATAACGTACAACGGATAACGTACAGCGTATAACGTATAACGTATAACGTATAACGTATAACGTATAACGTATAACGTATAACGTATAACGTATAACGTATAACGTATAACGTACAACGTATAACGTATAACGTATAACGTACAACGTACAACGTATAACGTATAACGTATAACGTATAACGTATAACGTATAACGAATAAAGTATAACGTATAACGTACAGCGTATAACGTACAGCGTATAACATACAGCGTATAACGTATAACGTATAACGTGTAACGTATATCGTATAACGTATAACGTATAACTTATAACGTATAACGTACAACGTACAACGTGTAACGTTAACGTATAACGTATAACGTACAGCTTATAACGTATAACGTATAACGTATAACGTATAACGTATAACGTATAACGTATAACGTATAACGTATAACGTATAACGTATAACGTATAACGTATAACGTATAACGTATAACGTATAACGTATAACGTATAACGTATAACGTATAACGTATAACGTATAACGTATAACGTATAACGTATAACGTATAACGTATAACGTATAACGTACAACGTACAACGTACAACGTATAACGTATAACGTATAACGTATAACGTATAACGTATAACGTATAACGTATAACGTATAACGTATAACGTATAACGTATAACGTATAACGTATAACGTATAACGTATAACGTATAACGTATAACGTATAACGTATAACGTATAACGTATAACGTATAACGTATAACGTATAACGTACAACGTACAACGTATAACGTATAACGTATAACGTATAACTTATAACGTATAACGTATAACGTATAACGTATAAAGTATAACGTATAACGTATAACGTATAACGTATAACGAATAAAGTATAACGTATAACGTACAGCGTATAACGTACAGCGTATAACATACAGCGTATAACGTATAACGTATAACGTGTAACGTATATCGTATAACGTATAACGTATAACTTATAACGTATAACGTACAACGTACAACGTGTAACGTTAACGTATAACGTATAACGTACTGCTTATAACGTATAGCGTATAACGTAAAATGTATAACGTATGAAGTATAATGTATGACGTATAACGTACAACGGATAACGTACAGCGTATAACGTATAACGTATAACGTATAACGTATAACGTATAACGTATAACGTATATCGTATAACGTATAACGTATAACGTATAACGTATAACGTATAACGTATATCGTATAACGTATAACGTATAACGTATATCGTATAACGTATAACGTATAACGTATAACGTATAACGTATAACGTATAACGTATAACGTATAACGTATAACGTATAACGTATAACGTATAACGTATAACGTATAACGTATAACGTATAACGTATAACGTATAACGTATAACGTATAACGTATAACGTATAACGTATAACGTATAACGTATAACGTATAACGTATAACGTATAACGTATAACGTATAACGTATAACGTATAACGTATAACGTATAACGTATAACGTATAACGTATAACGTATAACGTATAACGTATAACGTATAACGTATAACGTATAACGTATAACGTATAACGTATAACGTATAACGTATAACGTATAACGTATAACGTATAACGTATAACGTATAACGTATAACGTATAACGTATAACGTATAACGTATAACGTATAACGTATAACGTATAACGTATAACGTATAACGTATAACGTATAACGTATAACGTATAACGTATATCGTATAACGTACAGCGTATAACGTACCGCGTGTAACGTACAGCGTATAACGTACAACGTGTAACGTATAACGTGTAACGTATAACGTGTAACGTATAACGTATAACGTATAACGTATAACGTATAACGTATAACGTATAACGTATAACGTATAACGTATAACGTATAACGTATAACGTATAACGTATAACGTATAACGTATAACGTATAACGTATAACGTATAACGTATAACGTATAACGTATAACGTATAACGTATAACGTATAACGTATAACGTATAACGTATAACGTATAACGTATAACGTATAACGTATAACGTATAACGTATAACGTATAACGTATAACGTATAACGTATAACGTATAACGTATAACGTATAACGTATAACGTATAACGTATAACGTATAACGTATAACGTATAACGTATAACGTATAACGTATAACGTATATCGTATAACGTATAACGTATAACGTATAACGTATAACGTATAACGTATAACGTATAACGTATAACGTATAACGTATAACGTATAACGTATAACGTACAACGTATAACGTATAACGTATAACGTATAACTTATAACGTATAACGTATAACGTATAACGTATAAAGTATAACGTATAACGTATAACGTATAACGTATAACGAATAAAGTATAACGTATAACGTACAGCGTATAACGTACAGCGTATAACATACAGCGTATAACGTATAACGTATAACGTGTAACGTATATCGTATAACGTATAACGTATAACTTATAACGTATAACGTACAACGTACAACGTGTAACGTTAACGTATAACGTATAACGTACAGCTTATAACGTATAACGTATAACGTATAACGTATAACGTATAACGAATAAAGTATAACGTATAACGTACAGCGTATAACGTACAGCGTATAACATACAGCGTATAACGTATAACGTATAACGTGTAACGTATATCGTATAACGTATAACGTATAACGTATAACGTATAACGTATAACGTATAACGTATAACGTATAACGTATAACGTATAACGTATAACGTATAACGTATAACGTATAACGTATAACGTATAACGTAGAACGTATAACGTACAACGTACAACGTATAACGTATAACGTATAACGTATAACTTATAACGTATAACGTATAACGTATAACGTATAAAGTATAACGTATAACGTATAACGTATAACGTATAACGAATAAAGTATAACGTATAACGTACAGCGTATAACGTACAGCGTATAACATACAGCGTATAACGTATAACGTATAACGTGTAACGTATATCGTATAACGTATAACGTATAACTTATAACGTATAACGTACAACGTACAACGTGTAACGTTAACGTATAACGTATAACGTACAGCTTATAACGTATAGCGTATAACGTAAAATGTATAACGTATGAAGTATAATGTATGACGTATAACGTACAACGGATAACGTACAGCGTATAACGTATAACGTATAACGTATAACGTATAACGTATAACGTATAACGTATAACGTATAACGTATATCGTATAACGTATAACGTATAACGTATAACGTATAACGTATAACGTATAACGTATAACGTATAACGTATAACGTATAACGTATAACGTATAACGTATAACGTATAACGTATAACGTATAACGTATAACGTATAACGTATAACGTATAACGTATAACGTATAACGTATAACGTATAACGTATAACGTATAACGTATAACGTATAACGTATAACGTATAACGTATAACGTATAACGTATAACGTATAACGTATAACGTATAACGTATAACGTATAACGTATAACGTATAACGTATAACGTATAACGTATAACGTATAACGTATAACGTATAACGTATAACGTATAACGTATAACGTATAACGTATAACGTATAACGTATAACGTATAACGTATAACGTATAACGTATAACGTATAACGTATAACGTATAACGTATAACGTATAACGTATAACGTATAACGTATAACGTATAACGTATAACGTATAACGTATAACGTATAACGTATAACGTATAACGTATAACGTATAACGTATAACGTATAACGTATAACGTATAACGTATAACGTATAACGTATAACGTATAACGTATAACGTATAACGTATATCGTATAACGTACAGCGTATAACGTACCGCGTGTAACGTACAGCGTATAACGTACAACGTGTAACGTATAACGTGTAACGTATAACGTATAACGTGTAACGTATAACGTGTAACGTATAACGTATAACGTATAACGTATAACGTATAACGTATAACGTATAACGTATAACGTATAACGTATAACGTATAACGTATAACGTATAACGTATAACGTATAACGTATAACGTATAACGTATAACGTATAACGTATAACGTATAACGTATAACGTATAACGTATAACGTATAACGTATAACGTATAACGTATAACGTATAACGTATAACGTATAACGTATATCGTATAACGTACAGCGTATAACGTACCGCGTGTAACGTACAGCGTATAACGTATAACGTATAACGTATAACGTATAACGTATAACGTATAACGTATAACGTATAACGTATAACGTATAACGTATAACGTATAACGTATAACGTATAACGTATAACGTATAACGTATAACGTATAACGTATAACGTATAACGTATAACGTATAACGTATAACGTATAACGTATAACGTATAACGTATAACGTATAACGTATAACGTATAACGTATAACGTATAACGTATAACGTATAACGTATAACGTATAACGTATAACGTATAACGTATAACGTATAACGTATATCGTATAACGTACAGCGTATAACGTACCGCGTGTAACGTACAGCGTATAACGTACAACGTGTAACGTATAACGTGTAACGTATAACGTGTAACGTATAACGTATAACGTATAACGTATAACGTATAACGTATAACGTATAACGTATAACGTATAACGTATAACGTATAACGTATAACGTATAACGTATAACGTATAACGTATAACGTATAACGTATAACGTATAACGTATAACGTATAACGTATAACGTATAACGTATAACGTATAACGTATAACGTATAACGTATAACGTATAACGTATAACGTATAACGTATAACGTATAACGTATAACGTATAACGTATAACGTATAACGTATAACGTATAACGTATAACGTATAACGTATAACGTATAACGTATAACGTATAACGTATAACGTATAACGTATAACGTATAACGTATAACGTATAACGTATAACGTATAACGTATATCGTATAACGTATAACGTATAACGTATAACGTATAACGTATAACGTATAACGTATAACGTATAACGTATAACGTATAACGTATAACGTATAACGTATAACGTATAACGTACAACGTATAACGTATAACGTATAACGTATAACTTATAACGTATAACGTATAACGTATAACGTATAAAGTATAACGTATAACGTATAACGTATAACGTATAACGAATAAAGTATAACGTATAACGTACAGCGTATAACGTACAGCGTATAACATACAGCGTATAACGTATAACGTATAACGTGTAACGTATATCGTATAACGTATAACGTATAACTTATAACGTATAACGTACAACGTACAACGTGTAACGTTAACGTATAACGTATAACGTACAGCTTATAACGTATAACGTATAACGTATAACGTATAACGTATAACGAATAAAGTATAACGTATAACGTACAGCGTATAACGTACAGCGTATAACATACAGCGTATAACGTATAACGTATAACGTGTAACGTATATCGTATAACGTATAACGTATAACGTATAACGTATAACGTATAACGTATAACGTATAACGTATAACGTATAACGTATAACGTATAACGTATAACGTATAACGTATAACGTATAACGTATAACGTATAACGTATAACGTAGAACGTATAACGTACAACGTACAACGTATAACGTATAACGTATAACGTATAACTTATAACGTATAACGTATAACGTATAACGTATAAAGTATAACGTATAACGTATAACGTATAACGTATAACGAATAAAGTATAACGTATAACGTACAGCTTATAACGTATAACGTATAACGTATAACGTATAACGTATAACGTATAACGTATAACGTATAACGTATAACGTATATCGTATAACGTATAACGTATAACGTATATCGTATAACGTATAACGTATAACGTATAACGTATAACGTATAACGTATAACGTATAACGTATAACGTATAACGTATAACGTATAACGTATAACGTATAACGTATAACGTATAACGTATAACGTATAACGTATAACGTATAACGTATAACGTATAACGTATAACGTATAACGTATAACGTATAACGTATAACGTATAACGTATAACGTATAACGTATAACGTATAACGTATAACGTATAACGTATAACGTATAACGTATAACGTATAACGTATAACGTATAACGTATAACGTATAACGTATAACGTATAACGTATAACGTATAACGTATAACGTATAACGTATAACGTATAACGTATAACGTATAACGTATAACGTATAACGTATAACGTATAACGTATAACGTATAACGTATAACGTATAACGTATAACGTATAACGTATAACGTATAACGTATAACGTATAACGTATAACGTATAACGTATAACGTATAACGTATAACGTATAACGTATAACGTATAACGTATATCGTATAACGTACAGCGTATAACGTACCGCGTGTAACGTACAGCGTATAACGTACAACGTGTAACGTATAACGTGTAACGTATAACGTGTAACGTATAACGTATAACGTATAACGTATAACGTATAACGTATAACGTATAACGTATAACGTATAACGTATAACGTATAACGTATAACGTATAACGTATAACGTATAACGTATAACGTATAACGTATAACGTATAACGTATAACGTATAACGTATAACGTATAACGTATAACGTATAACGTATAACGTATAACGTATAACGTATAACGTATAACGTATAACGTATAACGTATAACGTATAACGTATAACGTATAACGTATAACGTATAACGTATAACGTATAACGTATAACGTATAACGTATAACGTATAACGTATAACGTATATCGTATAACGTATAACGTATAACGTATAACGTATAACGTATAACGTATAACGTATAACGTATAACGTATAACGTATAACGTATAACGTATAACGTACAACGTATAACGTATAACGTATAACGTATAACTTATAACGTATAACGTATAACGTATAACGTATAAAGTATAACGTATAACGTATAACGTATAACGTATAACGTATAACGTATAACGTATAACGTATAACGTATAACGTATAACGTATAACGTATAACGTATAACGTATAACGTATAACGTAGAACGTATAACGTACAACGTACAACGTATAACGTATAACGTATAACGTATAACTTATAACGTATAACGTATAACGTATAACGTATAAAGTATAACGTATAACGTATAACGTATAACGTATAACGAATAAAGTATAACGTATAACGTACAGCGTATAACGTACAGCGTATAACATACAGCGTATAACGTATAACGTATAACGTGTAACGTATATCGTATAACGTATAACGTATAACTTATAACGTATAACGTACAACGTACAACGTGTAACGTTAACGTATAACGTATAACGTACAGCTTATAACGTATAGCGTATAACGTAAAATGTATAACGTATGAAGTATAATGTATGACGTATAACGTACAGCGTATAACGTATAACGTATAACGTATAACGTATAACGTATAACGTATAACGTATAACGTATAACGTATATCGTATAACGTATAACGTATAACGTATAACGTATAACGTAACGTATAACGTATAACGTATAACGTATAACGTATAACGTATAACGTATAACGTATAACGTATAACGTATAACGTATAACGTATAACGTATAACGTATAACGTATAACGTATAACGTATAACGTATAACGTATAACGTATAACGTATAACGTATAACGTATAACGTATAACGTATAAACGTATAACGTATAACGTATAACGTATAACGTATAACGTATAACGTATAACGTATAACGTATAACGTATAACGTATAACGTATAACGTATAACGTATAACGTATAACGTATAACGTATAACGTATAACGTATAACGTATAACGTATAACGTATAACGTATAACGTATAACGTATAACGTATAACGTATAACGTATAACGTATAACGTATAACGTATAACGTATAACGTATAACGTATAACGTATAACGTATAACGTATAACGTATAACGTATAACGTATAACGTAGTAACGTATAACGTAAACGTATAACGTATAACGTATAACGTATAACGTATAACGTATAACGTATAACGTATAACGTATAACGTATAACGTATATCGTATAACGTACAGCGTATAACGTACCGCGTGTAACGTACAGCGTATAACGTACAACGTGTAACGTATAACGTGTAACGTATAACGTATAACGTGTAACGTATAACGTATAACGTATAACGTATAACGTATAACGTATAACGTATAACGTATAACGTATAACGTATAACGTATAACGTATAACGTATAACGTATAACGTATAACGTATAACGTATAACGTATAACGTATAACGTATAACGTATAACGTATAACGTATAACGTATAACGTATAACGTATAACGTATAACGTATAACGTATAACGTATAACGTATAACGTATAACGTATAACGTATAACGTATATCGTATAACGTACAGCGTATAACGTACCGCGTGTAACGTACAGCGTATAACGTATAACGTATAACGTATAACGTATAACGTATAACGTATAACGTATAACGTATAACGTATAACGTATAACGTATAACGTATAACGTATAACGTATAACGTATAACGTATAACGTATAACGTATAACGTATAACGTATAACGTATAACGTATAACGTATAACGTATAACGTATAACGTATAACGTATAACGTATAACGTATAACGTATAACGTATAACGTATAACGTATAACGTATAACGTATAACGTATAACGTATAACGTATAACGTATAACGTATAACGTATAACGTATAACGTATAACGTATAACGTATATCGTATAACGTACAGCGTATAACGTACCGCGTGTAACGTACAGCGTATAACGTACAACGTGTAACGTATAACGTGTAACGTATAACGTGTAACGTATAACGTATAACGTATAACGTATAACGTATAACGTATAACGTATAACGTATAACGTATAACGTATAACGTATAACGTATAACGTATAACGTATAACGTATAACGTATAACGTATAACGTATAACGTATAACGTATAACGTATAACGTATAACGTATAACGTATAACGTATAACGTATAACGTATAACGTATAACGTATAACGTATAACGTATAACGTATAACGTATAACGTATATCGTATAACGTACAGCGTATAACGTACCGCGTGTAACGTACAGCGTATAACGTACAACGTGTAACGTATAACGTGTAACGTATAACGTGTAACGTATAACGTATAACGTATAACGTATAACGTATAACGTATAACGTATAACGTATAACGTATAACGTATAACGTATAACGTATAACGTATAACGTATAACGTATAACGTATAACGTATAACGTATAACGTATAACGTATAACGTATAACGTATAACGTATAACGTATAACGTATAACGTATAACGTATAACGTATAACGTATAACGTATAACGTATAACGTATAACGTATAACGTATAACGTATAACGTATAACGTATAACGTATAACGTATAACGTATAACGTATAACGTATAACGTATAATGTATAACGTATAACGTATAACGTATAACGTATAACGTATAACGTATAAGGTATAACGTATAACGTATAACGTATAACGTATAACGTATAACGTATAACGTATAACGTATAACGTATAACGAATAACGTATAACGTATAACGTATAACGTATAACGTATAACGTATAACGTATAACGTATATCGTATAACGTACAGCGTATAACGTACCGCGTGTAACGTACAGCGTATAACGTACAACGTGTAACGTATAACGTATAACGTATAACGTATAACGTACAGCTTATAACGTACAGCGTATAACGTACAGCGTATAACGTATAACGTATAACGTATAACGTACAACAGATAACGTACAGCGTATAACGTATAACGTATAACGTACAACGTATAACGTTTAAAAGTATAAGGTATAACGTATAACGTATAACGTATAACGTATAACGTATAACCTATAACGTATAACGTATAACGTATAACGTATAACGTATAACGTATAACGTATAACGTATAACGTATAACGTATAACGTATAACGTATAACGTATAACGTATAACGTATAACGTATAACGTATAAAGTATAACGTATAACGTATAACGTATAACGTATAACGAATAAAGTATAACGTATAACGTACAGCGTATAACGTACAGCGTATAACATACAGCGTATAACGTATAACGTATAACGTGTAACGTATATCGTATAACGTATAACGTATAACTTATAACGTATAACGTACAACGTACAACGTGTAACGTTAACGTATAACGTATAACGTACAGCTTATAACGTATAGCGTATAACGTAAAATGTATAACGTATGAAGTATAATGTATGACGTATAACGTACAACGGATAACGTACAGCGTATAACGTATAACGTATAACGTATAACGTATAACGTATAACGTATAACGTATAACGTATAACGTATATCGTATAACATATAACGTATAACGTATAACGTATAACGTATAACGTATAACGTATAACGTATAACGTATAACGTATAACGTATAACGTATAACGTATAACGTATAACGTATAACGTATAACGTATAACGTATAACGTATAACGTATAACGTATAACGTATAACGTATAACGTATAACGTATAACGTATAACGTATAACGTATAACGTATAACGTATAACGTATAACGTATAACGTATAACGTATAACGTATAACGTATAACGTATAACGTATAACGTATAACGTATAACGTATAACGTATAACGTATAACGTATAACGTATAACGTATAACGTATAACGTATAACGTATAACGTATAACGTATAACGTATAACGTATAACGTATAACGTATAACGTATAACGTATAACGTATAACGTATAACGTATAACGTATAACGTATAACGTATAACGTATATCGTATAACGTACAGCGTATAACGTACCGCGTGTAACGTACAGCGTATAACGTACAACGTGTAACGTATAACGTGTAACGTATAACGTGTAACGTATAACGTATAACGTATAACGTATAACGTATAACGTATAACGTATAACGTATAACGTATAACGTATAACGTATAACGTATAACGTATAACGTATAACGTATAACGTATAACGTATAACGTATAACGTATAACGTATAACGTATAACGTATAACGTATAACGTATAACGTATAACGTATAACGTATAACGTATAACGTATAACGTATAACGTATAACGTATAACGTATAACGTATAACGTATAACGTATAACGTATAACGTATAACGTATAACGTATAACGTATAACGTATAACGTATAACGTATAACGTATAACGTATAACGTATAACGTATAACGTATAACGTATAACGTATAACGTATAACGTATAACGTATAACGTATAACGTATAACGTATAACGTATAACGTATAACGTATAACGTATAACGTATAACGTATAACGTATAACGTATAACGTATAACGTATAACGTATAACGTATAACGTATAACGTATAACGTATATCGTATAACGTATATCGTATAACGTACAGCGTATAACGTACCGCGTGTAACGTACAGCGTATAACGTACAACGTGTAACGTATAACGTATAACGTATAACGTATAACGTACAGCTTATAACGTACAGCGTATAACGTACAGCGTATAACGTATAACGTATAACGTATAACGTACAACAGATAACGTACAGCGTATAACGTATAACGTATAACGTACAACGTATAACGTATAAGGTATAACGTATAACGTATAACGTATAACGTATAACGTATAACGTATAACGTATAACGTATAACGTATAACGTATAACGTATAACGTATAACGTATAACGTATAACGTATAACGTATAACGTATAACGTATAACGTATAACGTATAACGTATAACGTATAACGTATAACGTATAACGTATAACGTATAACGTATAACGTATAACGTATAACGTATAACGTATAACGTATAACGTATAACGTATAACGTATAACGTATAACGTATAACGTATAACGTATAACGTATAACGTATAACGTATAACGTATAACGTATAACGTATAACGTATAACGTACAGCTTATAACGTATAGCGTATAACGTAAAATGTATAACGTATGAAGTATAATGTATGACGTATAACGTACAACGGATAACGTACAGCGTATAACGTATAACGTATAACGTATAACGTATAACGTATAACGTATAACGTATATCGTATAACGTATAACGTATAACGTATAACGTATAACGTATAATGTATAACGTATAACGTATAACGTATAACGTATAACGTATAACGTATAACGTATAACGTATAACGTATAACGTATAACGTATAACGTATAACGTATAACGTATAACGTATAACGTATAACGTATAACGTATAACGTATAACGTATAACGTATAACGTACAGCTTATAACGTATAACGTATAACGTTAAACGTATAATGTATAACGTATAACGTATAACGTATAACGTATAACGTATAACGTATAACGTATAACGTATAACGTATAACGTATAACGTACAGCTTATAACGTATAACGTATAACGTATAACGTATAACGTATAACGTATATCGTATAACGTACAGCGTATAACGTACCGCGTGTAACGTACAGCGTATAACGTACAACGTGTAACGTATAACGTGTAACGTATAACGTGTAACGTATAACGTATAACGTATAACGTATAACGTATAACGTATAACGTATAACGTATAACGTATAACGTATAACGTATAACGTATAACGTATAACGTATAACGTATAACGTATAACGTATAACGTATAACGTATAACGTATAACGTATAACGTATAACGTATAACGTATAACGTATAACGTATAACGTATAACGTATAACGTATAACGTATAACGTATAACGTATAACGTATAACGTATAACGTATAACGTATAACGTATAACGTATAACGTATAACGTATAACGTATAACGTATAACGTATAACGTATAATGTATAACGTATAACGTATAACGTATAACGTATAACGTATAACGTATAAGGTATAACGTATAACGTATAACGTATAACGTATAACGTATAACGTATAACGTATAACGTATAACGTATAACGAATAACGTATAACGTATAACGTATAACGTATAACGTATAACGTATAACGTATAACGTATATCGTATAACGTACAGCGTATAACGTACCGCGTGTAACGTACAGCGTATAACGTACAACGTGTAACGTATAACGTATAACGTATAACGTATAACGTACAGCTTATAACGTACAGCGTATAACGTACAGCGTATAACGTATAACGTATAACGTATAACGTACAACAGATAACGTACAGCGTATAACGTATAACGTATAACGTACAACGTATAACGTATAAGGTATAACGTATAACGTATAACGTATAACGTATAACGTATAACGTATAACGTATAACGTATAACGTATAACGTATAACGTATAACGTATAACGTATAACGTATAACGTATAACGTATAACGTATAACGTATAACGTATAACGTATAACGTATAACGTATAACGTATAACGTATAAAGTATAACGTATAACGTATAACGTATAACGTATAACGAATAAAGTATAACGTATAACGTACAGCGTATAACGTACAGCGTATAACATACAGCGTATAACGTATAACGTATAACGTGTAACGTATATCGTATAACGTATAACGTATAACTTATAACGTATAACGTACAACGTACAACGTGTAACGTTAACGTATAACGTATAACGTACAGCTTATAACGTATAGCGTATAACGTAAAATGTATAACGTATGAAGTATAATGTATGACGTATAACGTACAACGGATAACGTACAGCGTATAACGTATAACGTATAACGTATAACGTATAACGTATAACGTATAACGTATAACGTATAACGTATATCGTATAACATATAACGTATAACGTATAACGTATAACGTATAACGTATAACGTATAACGTATAACGTATAACGTATAACGTATAACGTATAACGTATAACGTATAACGTATAACGTATAACGTATAACGTATAACGTATAACGTATAACGTATAACGTATAACGTATAACGTATAACGTATAACGTATAACGTATAACGTATAACGTATAACGTATAACGTATAACGTATAACGTATAACGTATAACGTATAACGTATAACGTATAACGTATAACGTATAACGTATAACGTATAACGTATAACGTATAACGTATAACGTATAACGTATAACGTATAACGTATAACGTATAACGTATAACGTATAACGTATAACGTATAACGTATAACGTATAACGTATAACGTATAACGTATAACGTATAACGTATAACGTATAACGTATAACGTATAACGTATAACGTATAACGTATATCGTATAACGTACAGCGTATAACGTACCGCGTGTAACGTACAGCGTATAACGTACAACGTGTAACGTATAACGTGTAACGTATAACGTGTAACGTATAACGTATAACGTATAACGTATAACGTATAACGTATAACGTATAACGTATAACGTATAACGTATAACGTATAACGTATAACGTATAACGTATAACGTATAACGTATAACGTATAACGTATAACGTATAACGTATAACGTATAACGTATAACGTATAACGTATAACGTATAACGTATAACGTATAACGTATAACGTATAACGTATAACGTATAACGTATAACGTATAACGTATAACGTATAACGTATAACGTATAACGTATAACGTATAACGTATAACGTATAACGTATAACGTATAACGTATAACGTATAACGTATAACGTATAACGTATAACGTATAACGTATAACGTATAACGTATAACGTATAACGTATAACGTATAACGTATAACGTATAACGTATAATGTATAACGTATAACGTATAACGTATAACGTATAACGTATAACGTATAACGTATAACGTATAACGTATAACGTATAACGTATAACGTATAACGTATAACGTATAACGTATAACGTATAACGTATATCGTATAACGTATATCGTATAACGTACAGCGTATAACGTACCGCGTGTAACGTACAGCGTATAACGTACAACGTGTAACGTATAACGTATAACGTATAACGTATAACGTACAGCTTATAACGTACAGCGTATAACGTACAGCGTATAACGTATAACGTATAACGTATAACGTACAACAGATAACGTACAGCGTATAACGTATAACGTATAACGTACAACGTATAACGTATAAGGTATAACGTATAACGTATAACGTATAACGTATAACGTATAACGTATAACGTATAACGTATAACGTATAACGTATAACGTATAACGTATAACGTATAACGTATAACGTATAACGTATAACGTATAACGTATAACGTATAACGTATAACGTATAACGTATAACGTATAACGTATAACGTATAACGTATAACGTATAACGTATAACGTATAACGTATAACGTATAACGTATAACGTATAACGTATAACGTATAACGTATAACGTATAACGTATAACGTATAACGTATAACGTATAACGTATAACGTATAACGTATATCGTATAACGTATAACGTATAACGTATAACGTATAACGTATAATGTATAACGTATAACGTATAACGTATAACGTATAACGTATAACGTATAACGTATAACGTATAACGTATAACGTATAACGTATAACGTATAACGTATAACGTATAACGTATAACGTATAACGTATAACGTATAACGTATAACGTATAACGTACAGCTTATAACGTATAACGTATAACGTTAAACGTATAATGTATAACGTATAACGTATAACGTATAACGTATAACGTATAACGTATAACGTATAACGTATAACGTATAACGTATAACGTATAACGTATAACGTATAACGTATAACGTATAACGTATAACGTATAACGTATAACGTATAACGTATAACGTATAACGTATAACGTATAACGTATAACGTATAACGTATAACGTATAACGTATAACGTATAACGTATAACGTATAACGTATAACGAATAAAGTATAACGTATAACGTACAGCGTATATCGTACAGCGTATAACATACAGCGTATAACGTATAACGTATAACGTGTAACGTATATCGTATAACGTATAACGTATAACTTATAACGTATAACGTATAACGTATAACGTATAACGTATAACGTATAACGTATAACGTATAACGTATAACGTATAACGTATAACGTATAACGTATAACGTATAACGTATAACGTATAACGTATAACGTATAACGTATAACGTATAACGTATAACGTATAACGTATAACGTATAACGTATAACGTATAACGTATAACGTATAACGTATAACGTATAACGTATAACGTATAACGTATAACGTATAACGTATAACGTATAACGTATAACGTATAACGTATAACGTATAACGTATAACGTATAACGTATAACGTATAACGTACAGCGTATAACGTACAGCGTATAACGTATAACGTATAACGTGTAACGTATATCGTATAACGTATAACGTATAACGTATAACGTAGAACGTATAACGTACAACGTACAACGTATAACGTATAACGTATAACGTATAACGTATAACTTATAACGTATAACGTATAACGTATAACGTATAAAGTATAACGTATAACGTATAACGTATAACGTATAACGAATAAAGTATAACGTATAACGTACAGCGTATAACGTACAGCGTATAACATACAGCGTATAACGTATAACGTATAACGTGTAACGTATATCGTATAACGTATAACGTATAACTTATAACGTATAACGTACAACGTACAACGTGTAACGTTAACGTATAACGTATAACGTACAGCTTATAACGTATAGCGTATAACGTAAAATGTATAACGTATGAAGTATAATGTATGACGTATAACGTACAACGGATAACGTACAGCGTATAACGTATAACGTATAACGTATAACGTATAACGTATAACGTATAACGTATAACGTATAATGTATAACGTATAACGTATAACGTATAACGTATAACGTATAACGTATAACGTATAACGTATAACGTATAACGTATAACGTATAACGTATAACGTATAACGTATAACGTATAACGTATGACGTATAACGTATAACGTATAACGTATAACGTATAACGTATAACGTATAACGTATAACGTATAACGTATAACGTATAACGGATAACGTATAACGTATAACGTATAACGTATAACGTATAACGTATAACGTATAACGTATAACGTATAACGTATAACGTATAACGTATAACGTATATCGTATAACGTACAGCGTATAACGTACCGCGTGTAACGTACAGCGTATAACGTACAACGTGTAACGTATAACGTGTAACGTATAACGTATAACGTATAACGTATAACGTATAACGTATAACGTATAACGTATAACGTATAACGTATAACGTATAACGTATAACGTATAACGTATAACGTATAACGTATAACGTATAACGTATAACGTATAACGTATAAAGTATAACGTATAACGTATAACGTATAACGTATAACGTATAACGTATAACGTATAACGTATAACGTATAACGTATAACGTATAACGTATAACGTATAACGTATAACGTATAACGTATAACGTATAACGTATAACGTATAACGTATAACGTATAACGTATAACGTATAACGTATAACGTATAACGTATAACGTATAACGTATAACGTATAACGTATAACGTATAACGTATAACGTATAACGTATAACGTATAACGTATAACGTATAACGTATAACGTATAACGTATAACGTATATCGTATAACGTACAGCGTATAACGTACCGCGTGTAACGTACAGCGTATAACGTACAACGTGTAACGTATAACGTATAACGTATAACGTATAACGTACAGCTTATAACGTACAGCGTATAACGTACAGCGTATAACGTATAACGTATAACGTATAACGTACAACGGATAACGTACAGCGTATAACGTATAACGTATAACGTACAACGTATAACGTATAAGGTATAACGTATAACGTATAACGTATAACGTATAACGTATAACGTATAACGTATAACGTATAACGTATAACGTATAACGTATAACGTATAACGTATAACGTATAACGTATAACGTATAACGTATAACGTATAACGTATAACGTATAACGTATAACGTATAACGTATAACGTATAACGTATAACGTATAACGTATAACGTATAACGTATAACGTATAACGTATAACGTATAACGTATAACGTATAACGTATAACGTATATCGTATAACGTACAGCGTATAACGTATAACGTATAACGTATAACGTATAACGTATAACGTATAACGTATAACGTACAGCGTATAACGTACAGCGTATAACGTATAACGTATAACGTGTAACGTATATCGTATAACGTATAACGTATAACGTATAACGTATAACGTAGAACGTATAACGTACAACGTACAACGTATAACGTATAACGTATAACGTATAACTTATAACGTATAACGTATAACGTATAACGTATAAAGTATAACGTATAACGTATAACGTATAACGTATAACGAATAAAGTATAACGTATAACGTACAGCGTATAACGTACAGCGTATAACATACAGCGTATAACGTATAACGTATAACGTGTAACGTATATCGTATAACGTATAACGTATAACTTATAACGTATAACGTACAACGTACAACGTGTAACGTTAACGTATAACGTATAACGTACAGCTTATAACGTATAGCGTATAACGTAAAATGTATAACGTATGAAGTATAATGTATGACGTATAACGTACAACGGATAACGTACAGCGTATAACGTATAACGTATAACGTATAACGTATAACGTATAACGTATAACGTATATCGTATAACGTATAACGTATAACGTATAACGTATAACGTATAACGTATAACGTATAACGTATAACGTATAACGTATAACGTATAACGTATAACGTATAACGTATAACGTATAACGTATAACGTATAACGTATAACGTATAACGTATAACGTATAACGTATAACGTATAACGTATAACGTATAACGTATAACGTATAACGTATAACGTATAACGTATAACGTATAACGTATAACGTATAACGTATAACGTATAACGTATAACGTATAACGTATAACGTATAACGTATAACGTATAACGTATAACGTATAACGTATAACGTATAACGTATAACGTATAACGTATAACGTATAACGTATAACGTATAACGTGTAACGTATAACGTATAACGTATAACGTATAACGTATAACGTATAACGTATAACGTATAACGTATAACGTATAACGTATAACGTATAACGTATAACGTATAACGTATAACGTATAACGTACAGCGTATAACGTACAGCGTATAACGTATAACGTATAACGTGTAACGTATATCGTATAACGTATAACGTATAACGTATAACGTAGAACGTATAACATACAACGTACAACGTACAACGTGTAACGTTAACGTATAACGTATAACGTACAGCTTATAACGTATAGCGTATAACGTAAAATGTATAACGTATGAAGTATAATGTATGACGTATAACGTACAACGGATAACGTACAGCGTATAACGTATAACGTATAACGTATAACGTATAACGTATAACGTATAACGTATATCGTATAACGTATAACGTATAACGTATAACGTATAACGTATAACGTATAACGTATAACGTATAACGTATAACGTATAACGTATAACGTATAACGTATAACGTATAACGTATAACGTATAACGTATAACGTATAACGTATAACGTATAACGTATAACGTATAACGTATAACGTATAACGTATAACGTATAACGTATAACGTATAACGTATAACGTATAACGTATAACGTATAACGTATAACGTATAACGTATAACGTATAACGTATAACGTATAACGTATAACGTATAACGTATAACGTATAACGTATATCGTATATCGTATAACGTACAGCGTATAACGTACCGCGTGTAACGTACAGCGTATAACGTACAACGTGTAACGTATAACGTGTAACGTATAACGTATAACGTATAACGTATAACGTATAACGTATAACGTATAACGTATAACGTATAACGTATAACGTATAACGTATAACGTATAACGTATAACGTATAACGTATAACGTATAACGTATAACGTATAACGTATAACGTATAACGTATAACGTATAACGTATAACGTATAACGTATAACGTATAACGTATAACGTATAACGTATAACGTATAACGTATAACGTATAACGTATAACGTATAACGTATAACGTATAACGTATAACGTATAACGTATAACGTATAACGTATAACGTATAACGTATAACGTATAACGTATAACGTATAACGTATAACGTATAACGTATAACGTATAACGTATAACGTATAACGTATAACGTATAACGTATAACGTATAACGTATAACGTATAACGTATAACGTATAACGTATAACGTATAACGTATAACGTATAACGTATAACGTATAACGTATAACGTATAACGTATAACGTATATCGTATAACGTACAGCGTATAACGTACCGCGTGTAACGTACAGCGTATAACGTACAACGTGTAACGTATAACGTATAACGTATAACGTATAACGTACAGCTTATAACGTACAGCGTATAACGTACAGCGTATAACGTATAACGTATAACGTATAACGTACAACGGATAACGTACAGCGTATAACGTATAACGTATAACGTACAACGTATAACGTATAAGGTATAACGTATAACGTATAACGTATAACGTATAACGTATAACGTATAACGTATAACGTATAACGTATAACGTATAACGTATAACGTATAACGTATAACGTATAACGTATAACGTATAACGTATAACGTATAACGTATAACGTATAACGTATAACGTATAACGTATAACGTATAACGTATAACGTATAACGTATAACGTATAACGTATAACGTATAACGTATAACGTATAACGTATAACGTATAACGTATAACGTATAACGTATAACGTATAACGTATAACGTATAACGTATAACGTATAACGTATATCGTATAACGTACAGCGTATAACGTATAACGTATAACGTATAACGTATAACGTATAACGTATAACGTATAACGTACAGCGTATAACGTACAGCGTATAACGTATAACGTATAACGTGTAACGTATATCGTATAACGTATAACGTATAACGTATAACGTATAACGTAGAACGTATAACGTACAACGTACAACGTATAACGTATAACGTATAACGTATAACTTATAACGTATAACGTATAACGTATAACGTATAAAGTATAACGTATAACGTATAACGTATAACGTATAACGAATAAAGTATAACGTATAACGTACAGCGTATAACGTACAGCGTATAACATACAGCGTATAACGTATAACGTATAACGTGTAACGTATATCGTATAACGTATAACGTATAACTTATAACGTATAACGTACAACGTACAACGTGTAACGTTAACGTATAACGTATAACGTACAGCTTATAACGTATAGCGTATAACGTAAAATGTATAACGTATGAAGTATAATGTATGACGTATAACGTACAACGGATAACGTACAGCGTATAACGTATAACGTATAACGTATAACGTATAACGTATAACGTATAACGTATATCGTATAACGTATAACGTATAACGTATAACGTATAACGTATAACGTATAACGTATAACGTATAACGTATAACGTATAACGTATAACGTATAACGTATAACGTATAACGTATAACGTATAACGTATAACGTATAACGTATAACGTATAACGTATAACGTATAACGTATAACGTATAACGTATAACGTATAACGTATAACGTATAACGTATAACGTATAACGTATAACGTATAACGTATAACGTATAACGTATAACGTATAACGTATAACGTATAACGTATAACGTATAACGTATAACGTATAACGTATAACGTATAACGTATAACGTATATCGTATATCGTATAACGTACAGCGTATAACGTACCGCGTGTAACGTACAGCGTATAACGTACAACGTGTAACGTATAACGTGTAACGTATAACGTATAACGTATAACGTATAACGTATAACGTATAACGTATAACGTATAACGTATAACGTATAACGTATAACGTATAACGTATAACGTATAACGTATAACGTATAACGTATAACGTATAACGTACAGCGTATAACGTACAGCGTATAACGTATAACGTATAACGTGTAACGTATATCGTATAACGTATAACGTATAACGTATAACGTAGAACGTATAACATACAACGTACAACGTACAACGTGTAACGTTAACGTATAACGTATAACGTACAGCTTATAACGTATAGCGTATAACGTAAAATGTATAACGTATGAAGTATAATGTATGACGTATAACGTACAACGGATAACGTACAGCGTATAACGTATAACGTATAACGTATAACGTATAACGTATAACGTATAACGTATATCGTATAACGTATAACGTATAACGTATAACGTATAACGTATAACGTATAACGTATAACGTATAACGTATAACGTATAACGTATAACGTATAACGTATAACGTATAACGTATAACGTATAACGTATAACGTATAACGTATAACGTATAACGTATAACGTATAACGTATAACGTATAACGTATAACGTATAACGTATAACGTATAACGTATAACGTATAACGTATAACGTATAACGTATAACGTATAACGTATAACGTATAACATATAACGTATAACGTATAACGTATAACGTATAACGTATAACGTATAACGTATAACGTATAACGTATAACGTATAACGTATATCGTATATCGTATAACGTACAGCGTATAACGTACCGCGTGTAACGTACAGCGTATAACGTACAACGTGTAACGTATAACGTGTAACGTATAACGTATAACGTATAACGTATAACGTATAACGTATAACGTATAACGTATAACGTATAACGTATAACGTATAACGTATAACGTATAACGTATAACGTATAACGTATAACGTACAGCGTATAACGTACAGCGTATAACGTATAACGTATAACGTGTAACGTATATCGTATAACGTATAACGTATAACGTATAACGTAGAACGTATAACGTACAACGTACAACGTATAACGTATAACGTATAACGTATAACTTATAACGTATAACGTATAACGTATAACGTATAAAGTATAACGTATAACGTATAACGTATAACGTATAACGAATAAAGTATAACGTATAACGTACAGCGTATAACGTACAGCGTATAACATACAGCGTATAACGTATAACGTATAACGTGTAACGTATATCGTATAACGTATAACGTATAACTTATAACGTATAACGTACAACGTACAACGTGTAACGTTAACGTATAACGTATAACGTACAGCTTATAACGTATAGCGTATAACGTAAAATGTATAACGTATGAAGTATAATGTATGACGTATAACGTACAACGGATAACGTACAGCGTATAACGTATAACGTATAACGTATAACGTACAACGTATAACGTATAACGTATATCGTATAACGTATAACGTATAACGTATAACGTATAACGTATAATGTATAACGTATAACGTATAACGTATAACGTATAACGTATAACGTATAACGTATAACGTATAACGTATAACGTATAACGTATAACGTATAACGTATAACGTATAACGTATAACGTATAACGTATAACGTATAACGTATAACGTATAACGTATAACGTATAACGTATAACGTATAACGTATAACGTATAACGTATAACGTATAACGTATAACGTATAACGTATAACGTATAACGTATAACGTATAACGTATAACGTATAACGTATAACGTATAACGTATAACGTATAACGTATAACGTATAACGTATAACGTATAACGTATAACGTATAACGTATAACGTATAACGTATAACGTATAACGTATAACGTATAACGTATAACGTATAACGTATAACGTATAACGTATAACGTATATCGTATAACGTACAGCGTATAACGTACCGCGTGTAACGTACAGCGTATAACGTACAACGTGTAACGTACAACGTGTAACGTATAACGTATAACGTATAACGTATAACGTATAACGTATAACGTATAACGTATAACGTATAACGTATAACGTATAACGTATAACGTATAACGTATAACGTATAACGTATAACGTATAACGTATAACGTATAACGTATAACGTATAACGTATAACGTATAACGTATAACGTATAACGTATAACGTATAACGTATAACGTATAACGTATAACGTATAACGTATAACGTATAACGTATAACGTATAACGTATAACGTATAACGTATAACGTATAACGTATAACGTATAACGTATAACGTATAACGTATAACGTATAACGTATAACGTATAACGTATAACGTATAACGTATAACGTATAACGTATAACGTATAACGTATAACGTATAACGTATAACGTATAACGTATAACGTATAACGTATAACGTATAACGTATAACGTATAACGTATAACGTATAACGTATAACGTATAACGTATAACGTATAACGTATAACGTATAACGTATAACGTATAACGTATAACGTATAACGTATAACGTATAACGTATAACGTATAACGTATAACGTATAACGTATAACGTATAACGTATAACGTATAACGTATAACGTATAACGTATAACGTATAACGTATAACGTATAACGTATAACGTATAACGTATAACGTATAACGTATAACGTATAACGTATAACGTATAACGTATAACGTATAACGTATAACGTATAACGTATAACGTATAACGTATAACGTATAACGTATAACGTATAACGTATAACGTATAACGTATAACGTATAACGTATAACGTATAACGTATAACGTATAACGTATAACGTATAACGTATAACGTATAACGTATAACGTATAACGTATAACGTATAACGTATAACGTATAACGTATAACGTATAACGTATAACGTATAACGTATAACGTATAACGTATAACGTATAACGTATAACGTATAACGTATAACGTATAACGTATAACGTATAACGTATAACGTATAACGTATAACGTATAACGTATAACGTATAACGTATAACGTATAACGTATAACGTATAACGTATAACGTATAACGTATAACGTATAACGTATAACGTATAACGTATAACGTATAACGTATAACGTATAACGTATAACGTATAACGTATAACGTATAACGTATAACGTATAACGTATAACGTATAACGTATAACGTATAACGTATAACGTATAACGTATAACGTATAACGTATAACGTATAACGTATAACGTATAACGTATAACGTATAACGTATAACGTATAACGTATAACGTATAACGTATAACGTATAACGTATAACGTATAACGTATAACGTATAACGTATAACGTATAACGTATAACGTATAACGTATAACGTATAACGTATAACGTATAACGTATAACGTATAACGTATAACGTATAACGTATAACGTATAACGTATAACGTATAACGTATAACGTATAACGTATAACGTATAACGTATAACGTATAACGTATAACGTATAACGTATAACGTATAACGTATAACGTATAACGTATAACGTATAACGTATAACGTATAACGTATAACGTATAACGTATAACGTATAACGTATAACGTATAACGTATAACGTATAACGTATAACGTATAACGTATAACGTATAACGTATAACGTATAACGTATAACGTATAACGTATAACGTATAACGTATAACGTATAACGTATAACGTATAACGTATAACGTATAACGTATAACGTATAACGTATAACGTATAACGTATAACGTATAACGTATAACGTATAACGTATAACGTATAACGTATAACGTATAACGTATAACGTATAACGTATAACGTATAACGTATAACGTATAACGTATAACGTATAACGTATAACGTATAACGTATAACGTATAACGTATAACGTATAACGTATAACGTATAACGTATAACGTATAACGTATAACGTATAACGTATAACGTATAACGTATAACGTATAACGTATAACGTATAACGTATAACGTATAACGTATAACGTATAACGTATAACGTATAACGTATAACGTATAACGTATAACGTATAACGTATAACGTATAACGTATAACGTATAACGTATAACGTATAACGTATAACGTATAACGTATAACGTATAACGTATAACGTATAACGTATAACGTATAACGTATAACGTATAACGTATAACGTATAACGTATAACGTATAACGTATAACGTATAACGTATAACGTATAACGTATAACGTATAACGTATAACGTATAACGTATAACGTATAACGTATAACGTATAACGTATAACGTATAACGTATAACGTATAACGTATAACGTATAACGTATAACGTATAACGTATAACGTATAACGTATAACGTATAACGTATAACGTATAACGTATAACGTATAACGTATAACGTATAACGTATAACGTATAACGTATAACGTATAACGTATAACGTATAACGTATAACGTATAACGTATAACGTATAACGTATAACGTATAACGTATAACGTATAACGTATAACGTATAACGTATAACGTATAACGTATAACGTATAACGTATAACGTATAACGTATAACGTATAACGTATAACGTATAACGTATAACGTATAACGTATAACGTATAACGTATAACGTATAACGTATAACGTATAACGTATAACGTATAACGTATAACGTATAACGTATAACGTATAACGTATAACGTATAACGTATAACGTATAACGTATAACGTATAACGTATAACGTATAACGTATAACGTATAACGTATAACGTATAACGTATAACGTATAACGTATAACGTATAACGTATAACGTATAACGTATAACGTATAACGTATAACGTATAACGTATAACGTATAACGTATAACGTATAACGTATAACGTATAACGTATAACGTATAACGTATAACGTATAACGTATAACGTATAACGTACAACGTGTAACGTATAACGTATAACGTATAACGTACAGCTTATAACGTACAGCGTATAACGTACAGCGTATAACGTATAACGTATAACGTATAACGTACAACGGATAACGTACAGCGTATAACGTATAACGTATAACGTACAACGTATAACGTATAAGGTATAACGTATAACGTATAACGTACAGCGTAGAAAGTATAACGTACAACGTATAACGTACAACGTATGACGTACAACGTATAACGTTCAACGTATATCGTACAACGTACAACGTACAACGTGTAACGTACAACGTGTAACGTATAATGTATAACGTATAACGTACAGCGTATAACGTACAGCGTATAACGTACAGCGTATAACGTATAACGTATAACGTATAACGTATAACGTATAACGTATAACGTATAACGTATAACGTATAACATACAGCGTATAACGTATAACGTATAACGTACAACGTATAACGTATAAGGTATAACGTATAACGTATAACGTACAGCGTATAAAGTATAACGTACAACGTATAACGTACAACGTATGACGTACAACGTATAACGTTCAACGTATAACGTACAACGTACAACGTACAACGTACAACGTGTAACGTATAACGTATAACGTATAACGTATAACGTATAACGTATAACGTATAACGTACAACGTATAACGTACAACGTACAACGTATAACGTTCAACGTATAACGTACAACGTACATACGTATAACGTACAACGTACAACGTGTAACGTATAACGTATAACGTACAGCGTATAACGTATAACGTATAACGTATAACGAATAACGTCTAACGTATAACGTATAACGTATAACGTATAACGTATAACGTATAACGTATAACGTATAACGTATAACGTATAACGTATAACGTATAACGTATAACGTATAACGTATAACGTATAACGTATAACGTATAACGTATAACGTATAACGTATAACGTATAACGTATAACGTACAGCGTATAACGTATAACGTATAACGTACAGCGTATAACGTACAGCGTATAACGTATAACGTATAACGTACAACGTATAACGTATAACGTATAACGTATAACGTATAACGTATAACGTATAACGTATAACGTATAACGTATAACGTATAACGTATAACGTATAACGTATAACGTATAACGTATAACGTACAGCGTATAACGTATAACGTATAACGTACAGCGTATAACGTACAGCGTATAACGTATAACGTATAACGTACAACGTATAACGTATAACGTATAACGTATAACGTACAGCGTATAACGTACAGCGTATAACGTATAACGTATAACGTATAACCTACAACGGATAACGTACAGCGTATAACGTATAACGTATAACGTACAACGTATAACGTATAAGGTATAACGTATAACGTATAACGTACAGCGTAGAAAGTATAACGTACAACGTATAACGTACAACGTATGACGTACAACGTATAACGTTCAACGTATAACGTACAACGTACAACGTACAACGTGTAACGTACAACGTGTAACGTATAATGTATAACGTATAACGTACAGCGTATAACGTACAGCGTATAACGTACAGCGTATAACGTATAACGTATAACGTATAACGTATAACGTATAACGTATAACGTTCAACGTACAACGTGTTCCGTATAACGTATAACGTATAACATACAGTGTATAACGTATAACGTATAACGTACAACGTATAACGTATAAGGTATAACGTATAACGTATAACGTACAGCGTATAAAGTATAACATACAACGTATAACGTACAACGTATGACGTACAACGTATAACGTTCAACGTATAACGTACAACGTACAACGTACAACGTACAACGTGTAACGTATAACGTATAACGTATTACGTATAACGTATAACGTATAACGTATAACGTATAACGTATAACGTATAACGTACAGCGTATAACGTATAACGTACAACGTATAACGTACAACGTATAACGTACAACGTATAACGTTCAACGTATAACGTACAACGTATAACGTACAACGTATAACGTTCAACGTATAACGTACAACGTACATACGTATAACGTACAACGTATAACGTATAACGTATAACGTATAACGTATAACGTATAACGTATAACGTATAACGTATAACGTATAACGTATAACGTATAACGTATAACGTATAACGTATAACGTATAACGTATAACGTATAACGTATAACGTATAACGTATAACATACAACGGATAACGTACAGCGTATAACGTACAACGTATAACGTACAACGTATAACGTATAACGTACAACGTACAACGTACAACGTATAACGTATAACGTACAGCGTATAACTTACAGCGTATAACGTATAACGTATAACGTGTAACGTATAACGTGTAACGTATAACGTATAACGTAGAACGTATAACGTACAACGTACAACGTATAACGTATAACGTATAACGTATAACGTATAACTTATAACGTATAACGTATAACGTATAACGTACAGCTTATAACGTACAGCGTATAACGTACAGCGTATAACGTATAACGTATAACGTATAACGTACAACGGATAACGTACAGCGTATAACGTATAACGTATAACGTACAACGTATAACGTATAAGGTATAACGTATAACGTATAACGTACAGCGTAGAAAGTATAACGTACAACGTATAACGTACAACGTATGACGTACAACGTATAACGTTCAACGTATAACGTACAACGTACAACGTACAACGTGTAACGTACAACGTGTAACGTATAATGTATAACGTATAACGTACAGCGTATAACGTACAGCGTATAACGTACAGCGTATAACGTATAACGTATAACGTATAACGTATAACGTATAACGTATAACGTATAACGTATAACGTATAACATACAGCGTATAACGTATAACGTATAACGTACAACGTATAACGTATAAGGTATAACGTATAACGTATAACGTACAGCGTATAAAGTATAACGTACAACGTATAACGTACAACGTATGACGTACAACGTATAACGTTCAACGTATAACGTACAACGTACAACGTACAACGTACAACGTGTAACGTATAACGTATAACGTATAACGTATAACGTATAACGTATAACGTATAACGTATAACGTACAACGTATAACGTACAACGTACAACGTATAACGTTCAACGTATAACGTACAACGTACATACGTATAACGTACAACGTACAACGTGTAACGTATAACGTATAACGTACAGCGTATAACGTATAACGTATAACGTATAACGTATAACGTACAGCGTATAACGTATAACGTATAACGTATAACGAATAACGTCTAACGTATAACGTATAACGTATAACGTATAACGTATAACGTATAACGTATAACGTATAACGTATAACGTATAACGTATAACGTATAACGTATAACGTATAACGTATAACGTATAACGTATAACGTATAACGTATAACGTATAACGTATAACGTATAACGTATAACGTATAACGTACAGCGTATAACGTATAACGTATAACGTACAGCGTATAACGTACAGCGTATAACGTATAACGTATAACGTACAACGTATAACGTATAACGTATAACGTATAACGTATAACGTATAACGTATAACGTATAACGTATAACGTATAACGTATAACGTATAACGTATAACGTATAACGTACAGCGTATAACGTATAACGTATAACGTACAGCGTATAACGTACAGCGTATAACGTATAACGTATAACGTACAACGTATAACGTATAACGTATAACGTATAACGTACAGCGTATAACGTACAGCGTATAACGTATAACGTATAACGTATAACCTACAACGGATAACGTACAGCGTATAACGTATAACGTATAACGTACAACGTATAACGTATAAGGTATAACGTATAACGTATAACGTACAGCGTAGAAAGTATAACGTACAACGTATAACGTACAACGTATGACGTACAACGTATAACGTTCAACGTATAACGTACAACGTACAACGTACAACGTGTAACGTACAACGTGTAACGTATAATGTATAACGTATAACGTACAGCGTATAACGTACAGCGTATAACGTACAGCGTATAACGTATAACGTATAACGTATAACGTATAACGTATAACGTATAACGTTCAACGTACAACGTGTTCCGTATAACGTATAACGTATAACATACAGCGTATAACGTATAACGTATAACGTACAACGTATAACGTATAAGGTATAACGTATAACGTATAACGTACAGCGTATAAAGTATAACATACAACGTATAACGTACAACGTATGACGTACAACGTATAACGTTCAACGTATAACGTACAACGTACAACGTACAACGTACAACGTGTAACGTATAACGTATAACGTATAACGTATAACGTATAACGTATAACGTATAACGTATAACGTATAACGTACAGCGTATAACGTATAACGTACAACGTATAACGTACAACGTATAACGTACAACGTATAACGTTCAACGTATAACGTACAACGTATAACGTACAACGTATAACGTTCAACGTATAACGTACAACGTACATACGTATAACGTACAACGTATAACGTATAACGTATAACGTATAACGTATAACGTATAACGTACAACGTACAACGTACAACGTACAACGTGTAACGTATAACGTATAACGTACAACCTACAACGTGTAACGTATAACGTATAACGTATAACGTACAGCGTATAACGTACAGCGTATAACGTACAGCGTATAACGTACAGCGTATAACGTATAACGTATAACGTATAACGTATAACGTATAACGTATAACGTATAACGTATAACGTATAACGTATAACGTATAACGTATAACGTATAACGTATAACGTATAACGTATAACGTATAACGTATAACGTATAACGTATAACGTATAACGTATAACGTATAACGTATAACGTATAACGTATAACGTATAACGTACAGCGTATAACGTACAGCGTATAACGTATAACGTATAACGTGTAACGTATAACGTGTAACGTATAACGTATAACGTAGAACGTATAACGTACAACGTACAACGTACAACGTATAACGTATAACGTATAACGTATAACGTATAACTTATAACGTATAACGTATAACGTATAACGTATAACGTATAACGTATAACGTATAACGTATAACGTATAACGAATAAAGTATAACGTATAACGTACAGCGTATAACGTACAGCGTATAACGTACAGCGTATAACGTATAACGTATAACGTGTAACGTATATCGTATAACGTATAACGTATAACTTATAACGTATAACGTACAACGTACAACGTATAACGTATAACGTATAACGTATGACGTATAACGTATAACGTATAACGTATAACGTATAACGTATAACGTATAACGTATAACGTAAAACGTATAACGTATAACGTATAACGTATAACGTATCACGTATAACGTATAACGTATAACGTAAAACGTCTAACGGATAACGTATAACGTACAACGTATAACGTTCAACGTATAACGTACAACGTACAACGTACAACGTGTAACGTTAACGTATAACGTATAACGTACAGCTTATAACGTATAGCGTATAACGTAAAATGTATAACGTATGAAGTATAATGTATGACGTATAACGTACAACGGATAACGTACAGCGTATAACGTATAACGTATAACGTATAACGTACAACGTATAACGTATAACGTATATCGTATAACGTATAACGTATAACGTATAACGTATAACGTAGAACGTATAACGTATAACGTATAACGTATAACGTATAACGTATAACGTATAACGTATAACGTATAACGTACAGCTTATAACGTACAGCGTATAACGTACAGCGTATAACGTATAACGTATAACGTATAACGTACAACGGATAACGTACAGCGTATAACGTATAACGTATAACGTACAACGTATAACGTATAAGGTATAACGTATAACGTATAACGTACAGCGTAGAAAGTATAACGTACAACGTATAACGTACAACGTATGACGTACAACGTATAACGGTCAACGTATAACGTACAACGTACAACGTACAACGTGTAACGTACAACGTGTAACGTATAATGTATAACGTATAACGTACAGCGTATAACGTACAGCGTATAACGTACAGCGTATAACGTACAGCGTATAACGTCCAGCGTATAACGTACAGCGTATAACGTATAACGTATAACGTATAACGTATAACGTATAACGTATATCGTATAACGTATAACGTATAACGTATAACGTATAACGTATAACGTACAACGTGTAACGTATAACGTATAACGTATAACGTACAGCTTATAACGTACAGCGTATAACGTACAGCGTATAACGTATAACGTATAACGTATAACGTACAACGGATAACGTACAGCGTATAACGTATAACGTATAACGTACAACGTATAACGTATAAGGTATAACGTATAACGTATAACGTACAGCGTAGAAAGTATAACGTACAACGTATAACGTACAACGTATGACGTACAACGTATAACGTTCAACGTATAACGTACAACGTACAACGTACAACGTGTAACGTACAACGTGTAACGTATAATGTATAACGTATAACGTACAGCGTATAACGTACAGCGTATAACGTACAGCGTATAACGTATAACGTATAACGTATAACGTATAACGTATAACGTATAACGTATAACGTATAACGTTCAACGTACAACGTGTTCCGTATAACGTATAACGTATAACATACAGCGTATAACGTATAACGTATAACGTACAACGTATAACGTATAAGGTATAACGTATAACGTATAACGTACAGCGTATAAAGTATAACGTACAACGTATAACGTACAACGTATGACGTACAACGTATAACGTTCAACGTATAACGTACAACGTACAACGTACAACGTACAACGTGTAACGTATAACGTATAACGTATAACGTATAACGTATAACGTATATCGTATAACGTATAACGTATAACGTATAACGTATAACGTATAACGTACAACGTGTAACGTACAGCGTATAACGTATAACGTATAACGTACAACGTATAACGTATAAGGTATAACGTATAACGTATAACGTACAGCGTAGAAAGTATAACGTACAACGTATAACGTACAACGTATGACGTACAACGTATAACGTTCAACGTATAACGTACAACGTACAACGTACAACGTGTAACGTACAACGTGTAACGTATAATGTATAACGTATAACGTACAGCGTATAACGTACAGCGTATAACGTACAGCGTATAACGTATAACGTATAACGTATAACGTATAACGTATAACGTATAACGTATAACGTTCAACGTACAACGTGTTCCGTATAACGTATAACGTATAATATACAGCGTATAACGTATAACGTATAACGTACAACGTATAACGTATAAGGTATAACGTATAACGTATAACGTACAGCGTATAAAGTATAACGTACAACGTATAACGTACAACGTATGACGTACAACGTATAACGTTCAACGTATAACGTACAACGTACAACGTACAACGTACAACGTGTAACGTATAACGTATAACGTATAACGTATAACGTATAACGTATAACGTATAACGTACAACGTATAACGTACAATGTACAACGTATAACGTTCAACGTATAACGTACAACGTACATACGTATAACGTACAACGTACAACGTATAACGTATAACGTACAGCGTATAACGTACAGCGTATAACGTATAACGTATAACGTATAACGTACAACGTATAACGTATAACGTATAACGTATAACGTATAACGTATAACGTATAACGTATAACGTATAACGTATAACGTATAACGTATAACGTATAACGTATAACGTATAACGTATAACGTATAACGTATAACGTATAACGTATAACGTATAACGTATAACGTATAACGTATAACGTATAACGTATAACGTATAACGTATAACGTATAACGTATAACGTATATCGTATAACGTACAGCGTATAACGTACCGCGTGTAACGTACAGCGTATAACGTACAACGTGTAACGTATAACGTATAACGTATAACGTATAACGTATAACGTATAACGTATAACGTATAACGTATAACGTATAACGTATAACGTATAACGTATAACGTACAACGTATAACGTATAACGTATAACGTATAACGTATAACGTATAACGTATAACGTATAACGTATAACGTATAACGTATAACGTATAACGTATAACGTATAACGTATAACGTATAACGTATAACGTATAACGTATAACGTATAACGTATAACGTATAACGTATAACGTATAACGTATAACGTATAACGTATAACGTATAACGTATAACGTATAACGTATAACGTATAACGTATAACGTATAACGTACAACGTACAACGTATAACGTATAACGTATAACGTATAACTTATAACGTATAACGTATAACGTATAACGTATAAAGTATAACGTATAACGTATAACGTATAACGTATAACGAATAAAGTATAACGTATAACGTACAGCGTATAACGTACAGCGTATAACATACAGCGTATAACGTATAACGTATAACGTGTAACGTATATCGTATAACGTATAACGTATAACTTATAACGTATAACGTACAACGTACAACGTGTAACGTTAACGTATAACGTATAACGTACTGCTTATAACGTATAGCGTATAACGTAAAATGTATAACGTATGAAGTATAATGTATGACGTATAACGTACAACGGATAACGTACAGCGTATAACGTATAACGTATAACGTATAACGTATAACGTATAACGTATATCGTATAACGTACAGCGTATAACGTACCGCGTGTAACGTACAGCGTATAACGTACAACGTGTAACGTATAACGTGTAACGTATAACGTGTAACGTATAACGTATAACGTATAACGTATAACGTATAACGTATAACGTATAACGTATAACGTATAACGTATAACGTATAACGTATAACGTATAACGTATAACGTGTAACGTATAACGTATAACGTACAACGTATAACGTATAACGTGTAACGTATATCGTATAACGTATAACGTATAACTTATAACGTATAACGTACAACGTACAACGTGTAACGTTAACGTATAACGTATAACGTACAGCTTATAACGTATAGCGTATAACGTAAAATGTATAACGTATGAAGTATAATGTATGACGTATAACGTACAACGGATAACGTACAGCGTATAACGTATAACGTATAACGTATAACGTATAACGTATAACGTATAACGTATAACGTATAACGTATATCGTATAACGTATAACGTATAACGTATAACGTTAAACGTATAATGTATAACGTATAACGTATAACGTATAACGTATAACGTATAACGTATAACGTATAACGTACAACGTATAACGTATAACGTATAACGTATAACTTATAACGTATAACGTATAACGTATAACGTATAAAGTATAACGTATAACGTATAACGTATAACGTATAACGAATAAAGTATAACGTATAACGTACAGCGTATAACGTACAGCGTATAACATACAGCGTATAACGTATAACGTATAACGTGTAACGTATATCGTATAACGTATAACGTATAACTTATAACGTATAACGTACAACGTACAACGTGTAACGTTAACGTATAACGTATAACGTACAGCTTATAACGTATAGCGTATAACGTAAAATGTATAACGTATGAAGTATAATGTATGACGTATAACGTACAACGGATAACGTACAGCGTATAACGTATAACGTATAACGTATAACGTATAACGTATAACGTATAACGTATAACGTATAACGTATATCGTATAACGTACAGCGTATAACGTACCGCGTGTAACGTACAGCGTATAACGTACAACGTGTAACGTATAACGTATAACGTATAACGTATAACGTATAACGTATAACGTATAACGTATAACGTATAACGTATAACGTATAACGTATAACGTATAACGTATAACGTACAACGTATAACGTATAACGTATAACGTATAACGTATAACGTATAACGTATAACGTATAACGTATAACGTATAACGTATAACGTATAACGTATAACGTATAACGTATAACGTATAACGTATAACGTATAACGTATAACGTATAACGTATAACGTATAACGTATAACGTATAACGTATAACGTATAACGTATAACGTATAACGTATAACGTATAACGTATAACGTATAACGTACAACGTACAACGTATAACGTATAACGTATAACGTATAACTTATAACGTATAACGTATAACGTATAACGTATAAAGTATAACGTATAACGTATAACGTATAACGTATAACGAATAAAGTATAACGTATAACGTACAGCGTATAACGTACAGCGTATAACATACAGCGTATAACGTATAACGTATAACGTGTAACGTATATCGTATAACGTATAACGTATAACTTATAACGTATAACGTACAACGTACAACGTGTAACGTTAACGTATAACGTATAACGTACTGCTTATAACGTATAGCGTATAACGTAAAATGTATAACGTATGAAGTATAATGTATGACGTATAACGTACAACGGATAACGTACAGCGTATAACGTATAACGTATAACGTATAACGTATAACGTATAACGTATATCGTATAACGTACAGCGTATAACGTACCGCGTGTAACGTACAGCGTATAACGTACAACGTGTAACGTATAACGTGTAACGTATAACGTGTAACGTATAACGTATAACGTATAACGTATAACGTATAACGTATAACGTATAACGTATAACGTATAACGTATAACGTATAACGTATAACGTATAACGTATAACGTATAACGTATAACGTATAACGTATAACGTATAACGTACAACGTATAACGTATAACGTGTAACGTATATCGTATAACGTATAACGTATAACTTATAACGTATAACGTACAACGTACAACGTGTAACGTTAACGTATAACGTATAACGTACAGCTTATAACGTATAGCGTATAACGTAAAATGTATAACGTATGAAGTATAATGTATGACGTATAACGTACAACGGATAACGTACAGCGTATAACGTATAACGTATAACGTATAACGTATAACGTATAACGTATAACGTATAACGTATAACGTATATCGTATAACGTATAACGTATAACGTATAACGTTAAACGTATAATGTATAACGTATAACGTATAACGTATAACGTATAACGTATAACGTATAACGTATAACGTATAACGTATAACGTATAACGTATAACGTATAACTTATAACGTATAACGTATAACGTATAACGTATAAAGTATAACGTATAACGTATAACGTATAACGTATAACGAATAAAGTATAACGTATAACGTACAGCGTATAACGTACAGCGTATAACATACAGCGTATAACGTATAACGTATAACGTGTAACGTATATCGTATAACGTATAACGTATAACTTATAACGTATAACGTACAACGTACAACGTGTAACGTTAACGTATAACGTATAACGTACAGCTTATAACGTATAGCGTATAACGTAAAATGTATAACGTATGAAGTATAATGTATGACGTATAACGTACAACGGATAACGTACAGCGTATAACGTATAACGTATAACGTATAACGTACAACGTACAACGTACAACGTACAACGTGTAACGTATAACGTATAACGTATAACGTATAACGTATAACGTATAACGTATAACGTATAACGTATAACGTATAACGTACAGCGTATAACGTATAACGTACAACGTATAACGTACAACGTATAACGTACAACGTATAACGTTCAACGTATAACGTACAACGTATAACGTACAACGTATAACGTTCAACGTATAACGTACAACGTACATACGTATAACGTACAACGTATAACGTATAACGTATAACGTATAACGTATAACGTATAACGTACAACGTACAACGTACAACGTACAACGTGTAACGTATAACGTATAACGTACAACCTACAACGTGTAACGTATAACGTATAACGTATAACGTACAGCGTATAACGTACAGCGTATAACGTACAGCGTATAACGTACAGCGTATAACGTATAACGTATAACGTATAACGTATAACGTATAACGTATAACGTATAACGTATAACGTATAACGTATAACGTATAACGTATAACGTATAACGTATAACGTATAACGTATAACGTATAACGTATAACGTATAACGTATAACGTATAACGTATAACGTATAACGTATAACGTATAACGTATAACGTATAACGTATAACGTATAACGTATAACGTACAGCGTATAACGTACAGCGTATAACGTATAACGTATAACGTGTAACGTATAACGTGTAACGTATAACGTATAACGTAGAACGTATAACGTACAACGTACAACGTACAACGTATAACGTATAACGTATAACGTATAACGTATAACTTATAACGTATAACGTATAACGTATAACGTATAACGTATAACGTATAACGTATAACGTATAACGTATAACGAATAAAGTATAACGTATAACGTACAGCGTATAACGTACAGCGTATAACGTACAGCGTATAACGTATAACGTATAACGTGTAACGTATATCGTATAACGTATAACGTATAACTTATAACGTATAACGTACAACGTACAACGTATAACGTATAACGTATAACGTATGACGTATAACGTATAACGTATAACGTATAACGTATAACGTATAACGTATAACGTATAACGTAAAACGTATAACGTATAACGTATAACGTATAACGTATCACGTATAACGTATAACGTATAACGTAAAACGTCTAACGGATAACGTATAACGTACAACGTATAACGTTCAACGTATAACGTACAACGTACAACGTACAACGTGTAACGTTAACGTATAACGTATAACGTACAGCTTATAACGTATAGCGTATAACGTAAAATGTATAACGTATGAAGTATAATGTATGACGTATAACGTACAACGGATAACGTACAGCGTATAACGTATAACGTATAACGTATAACGTACAACGTATAACGTATAACGTATATCGTATAACGTATAACGTATAACGTATAACGTATAACGTAGAACGTATAACGTATAACGTATAACGTATAACGTATAACGTATAACGTATAACGTATAACGTATAACGTACAGCTTATAACGTACAGCGTATAACGTACAGCGTATAACGTATAACGTATAACGTATAACGTACAACGGATAACGTACAGCGTATAACGTATAACGTATAACGTACAACGTATAACGTATAAGGTATAACGTATAACGTATAACGTACAGCGTAGAAAGTATAACGTACAACGTATAACGTACAACGTATGACGTACAACGTATAACGTTCAACGTATAACGTACAACGTACAACGTACAACGTGTAACGTACAACGTGTAACGTATAATGTATAACGTATAACGTACAGCGTATAACGTACAGCGTATAACGTACAGCGTATAACGTACAGCGTATAACGTACAGCGTATAACGTACAGCGTATAACGTATAACGTATAACGTATAACGTATAACGTATAACGTATATCGTATAACGTATAACGTATAACGTATAACGTATAACGTATAACGTACAACGTGTAACGTATAACGTATAACGTATAACGTACAGCTTATAACGTACAGCGTATAACGTACAGCGTATAACGTATAACGTATAACGTATAACGTACAACGGATAACGTACAACGGATAACGTACAGCGTATAACGTATAACGTATAACGTACAACGTATAACGTATAAGGTATAACGTATAACGTATAACGTACAGCGTAGAAAGTATAACGTACAACGTATAACGTACAACGTATGACGTACAACGTATAACGTTCAACGTATAACGTACAACGTACAACGTACAACGTGTAACGTACAACGTGTAACGTATAATGTATAACGTATAACGTACAGCGTATAACGTACAGCGTATAACGTACAGCGTATAACGTATAACGTATAACGTATAACGTATAACGTATAACGTATAACGTATAACGTTCAACGTACAACGTGTTCCGTATAACGTATAACGTATAACATACAGCGTATAACGTATAACGTATAACGTACAACGTATAACGTATAAGGTATAACGTATAACGTATAACGTACAGCGTATAAAGTATAACGTACAACGTATAACGTACAACGTATGACGTACAACGTATAACGTTCAACGTATAACGTACAACGTACAACGTACAACGTACAACTTGTAACGTATAACGTATAACGTATAACGTATAACGTATAACGTATATCGTATAACGTATAACGTATAACGTATAACGTATAACGTATAACGTACAACGTGTAACGTACAGCGTATAACGTATAACGTATAACGTACAACGTATAACGTATAAGGTATAACGTATAACGTATAACGTACAGCGTAGAAAGTATAACGTACAACGTATAACGTACAACGTATGACGTACAACGTATAACGTTCAACGTATAACGTACAACGTACAACGTACAACGTGTAACGTACAACGTGTAACGTATAATGTATAACGTATAACGTACAGCGTATAACGTACAGCGTATAACGTACAGCGTATAACGTATAACGTATAACGTATAACGTATAACGTATAACGTATAACGTATAACGTATAACGTTCAACGTACAACGTGTTCCGTATAACGTATAACGTATAATATACAGCGTATAACGTATAACGTATAACGTACAACGTATAACGTATAAGGTATAACGTATAACGTATAACGTACAGCGTATAAAGTATAACGTACAACGTATAACGTACAACGTATGACGTACAACGTATAACGTTCAACGTATAACGTACAACGTACAACGTACAACGTACAACGTGTAACGTATAACGTATAACGTATAACGTATAACGTATAACGTATAACGTATAACGTATAACGTACAACGTATAACGTACAATGTACAACGTATAACGTTCAACGTATAACGTACAACGTACATACGTATAACGTACAACGTACAACGTGTAACGTATAACGTATAACGTACAGCGTATAACGTATAACGTATAACGTATAACGTATAACGTCTAACGTATAACGTATAACGTATAACGTATAACGTATAACGTATAACGTATAACGTATAACGTATAACGTATAACGTATAACGTATAACGTATAACGTATAACGTATAACGTATAACGTATAACGTATAACGTATAACGTATAACGTATAACGTATAACGTATAACGTATAACGTATAACGTACAGCGTATAACGTATAACGTATAACGTACAGCGTATAACGTACAGCGTATAACGTATAACGTATAACGTATAACGTACAACGTATAACGTATAACGTATAACGTATAACGTATAACGTATAACGTATAACGTATAACGTATAACGTATAACGTATAACGTATAACGTATAACGTATAACGTATAACGTATAACGTATAACGTATAACGTATAACGTATAACGTATAACGTATAACGTATAACGTATAACGTATAACGTATAACGTATAACGTATAACGTATAACGTATAACGTATATCGTATAACGTACAGCGTATAACGTACCGCGTGTAACGTACAGCGTATAACGTACAACGTGTAACGTATAACGTATAACGTATAACGTATAACGTATAACGTATAACGTATAACGTATAACGTATAACGTATAACGTATAACGTATAACGTATAACGTACAACGTATAACGTATAACGTATAACGTATAACGTATAACGTATAACGTATAACGTATAACGTATAACGTATAACGTATAACGTATAACGTATAACGTATAACGTATAACGTATAACGTATAACGTATAACGTATAACGTATAACGTATAACGTATAACGTATAACGTATAACGTATAACGTATAACGTATAACGTATAACGTATAACGTATAACGTATAACGTATAACGTACAACGTACAACGTATAACGTATAACGTATAACGTATAACTTATAACGTATAACGTATAACGTATAACGTATAACGTATAAAGTATAACGTATAACGTATAACGTATAACGTATAACGAATAAAGTATAACGTATAACGTACAGCGTATAACGTACAGCGTATAACATACAGCGTATAACGTATAACGTATAACGTGTAACGTATATCGTATAACGTATAACGTATAACTTATAACGTATAACGTACAACGTACAACGTGTAACGTTAACGTATAACGTATAACGTACTGCTTATAACGTATAGCGTATAACGTAAAATGTATAACGTATGAAGTATAATGTATGACGTATAACGTACAACGTACAGCGTATAACGTATAACGTATAACGTATAACGTATAACGTATAACGTATATCGTATAACGTACAGCGTATAACGTACCGCGTGTAACGTACAGCGTATAACGTACAACGTGTAACGTATAACGTGTAACGTATAACGTGTAACGTATAACGTATAAAGTATAACGTATAACGTATAACGTATAACGTATAACGAATAAAGTATAACGTATAACGTACAGCGTATAACGTACAGCGTATAACATACAGCGTATAACGTATAACGTATAACGTGTAACGTATATCGTATAACGTATAACGTATAACTTATAACGTATAACGTACAACGTACAACGTGTAACGTTAACGTATAACGTATAACGTACAGCTTATAACGTATAGCGTATAACGTAAAATGTATAACGTATGAAGTATAATGTATGACGTATAACGTACAACGGATAACGTACAGCGTATAACGTATAACGTATAACGTATAACGTATAACGTATAACGTATAACGTATAACGTATAACGTATAACGTATATCGTATAACGTATAACGTATAACGTATAACGTTAAACGTATAATGTATAACGTATAACGTATAACGTATAACGTATAACGTATAACGTATAACGTATAACGTATAACGTATAACGTATAACGTATAACGTATAACGTATAACGCATAACGTATAACGTATAACGAATAAAGTATAACGTATAACGTACAGCGTATAACGTACAGCGTATAACATACAGCGTATAACGTATAACGTATAACGTGTAACGTATATCGTATAACGTATAACGTATAACTTATAACGTATAACGTACAACGTACAACGTGTAACGTTAACGTATAACGTATAACGTACAGCTTATAACGTATAGCGTATAACGTAAAATGTATAACGTATGAAGTATAATGTATGACGTATAACGTACAACGGATAACGTACAGCGTATAACGTATAACGTATAACGTATAACGTATAACGTATAACGTATAACGTATAACGTATAACGTATATCGTATAACGTATAACGTATAACGTATAACGTTAAACGTATAATGTATAACGTATAACGTATAACGTATAACGTATAACGTATAACGTATAACGTATAACGTATAACGTATAACGTATAACGTATAACGTATAACGTATAACGTATAACGTATAACGCATAACGTATAACGTATAACGTATAACGTATAACGTATAACGTATAACGTATAACGTATAACGTATAACGTATAACGTATAACGTATAACGTATAACGTATAACGAATAAAGTATAACGTATAACGTACAGCGTATAACGTACAGCGTATAACATACAGCGTATAACGTATAACGTATAACGTGTAACGTATATCGTATAACGTATAACGTATAACGTATAACGTATAACGTATAACGTATAACGTATAACGTATAACGTATAACGTATAACGTATAACGTATAACGTATAACGTATAACGTATAACGTATAACGTATAACGTATAACGTATAACGTATATCGTATAACGTACAGCGTATAACGTATAACGTATAACGTATAACGTATAACGTATAACGTATAACGTATAACGTATAACGTACAGCGTATAACGTACAGCGTATAACGTATAACGTATAACGTGTAACGTATATCGTATAACGTATAACGTATAACGTATAACGTAGAACGTATAACGTACAACGTACAACGTATAACGTATAACGTATAACGTATAACTTATAACGTATAACGTATAACGTATAACGTATAAAGTATAACGTATAACGTATAACGTATAACGTATAACGAATAAAGTATAACGTATAACGTACAGCGTATAACGTACAGCGTATAACATACAGCGTATAACGTATAACGTATAACGTGTAACGTATATCGTATAACGTATAACGTATAACTTATAACGTATAACGTACAACGTACAACGTGTAACGTTAACGTATAACGTATAACGTACAGCTTATAACGTATAGCGTATAACGTAAAATGTATAACGTATGAAGTATAATGTATGACGTATAACGTACAACGGATAACGTACAGCGTATAACGTATAACGTATAACGTATAACGTATAACGTATAACGTATAACGTATAACGTATAACGTATAACGTATAACGTATAACGTATAACGTATAACGTATAACGTACAACGTACAACGTATAACGTATAACGTATAACGTATAACGTATAACGTATAACGTATAAAGTATAAAGTATAACGTACAGCGTATAACGTACAGCGTATAACATACAGCGTATAACGTATAACGTATAACGTGTAACGTATATCGTATAACGTATAACGTATAACTTATAACGTATAACGTACAACGTACAACGTGTAACGTTAACGTATAACGTATAACGTACAGCTTATAACGTATAACGTATAACGTATAACGTATAACGTATAACGTATAACGTATAACGTATAACGTATAACGTATAACTTATAACGTATAACGTATAACGTATAACGTATAACGTATAACGTATAACGTATAACGTATAACGTATAACGTATAACGTATAACGTATAACGTATAACGTATAACGTATAACGTATAACGTATAACGTATAACGTATAACGTATAACGTATAACGTACAACGTACAACGTATAACGTATAACGTATAACGTATAACGTATAACGTATAACGTATAACGTATAACGTATAACGTATAACGTATAACGTATAACGTATAACGTATAACGTATAACGTATAACGTATAACGTATAACGTATAACGTATAACGTATAACGTATAACGTATAACGTATAACGTATAACGTATAACGTATAACGTATAACGTACAACGTACAACGTATAACGTATAACGTATAACGTATAACTTATAACGTATAACGTATAACGTATAACGTATAAAGTATAACGTATAACGTATAACGTATAACGTATAACGAATAAAGTATAACGTATAACGTACAGCGTATAACGTACAGCGTATAACATACAGCGTATAACGTATAACGTATAACGTGTAACGTATATCGTATAACGTATAACGTATAACTTATAACGTATAACGTACAACGTACAACGTGTAACGTTAACGTATAACGTATAACGTACAGCTTATAACGTATAGCGTATAACGTAAAATGTATAACGTATGAAGTATAATGTATGACGTATAACGTACAACGGATAACGTACAGCGTATAACGTATAACGTATAACGTATAACGTATAACGTATAACGTATAACGTATAACGTATAACGTATAACGTATAACGTATAACGTATAACGTATAACGTATAACGTACAACGTACAACGTATAACGTATAACGTATAACGTATAACGTATAACGTATAACGAATAAAGTATAACGTATAACGTACAGCGTATAACGTACAGCGTATAACATACAGCGTATAACGTATAACGTATAACGTGTAACGTATATCGTATAACGTATAACGTATAACTTATAACGTATAACGTACAACGTACAACGTGTAACGTTAACGTATAACGTATAACGTACAGCTTATAACGTATAACGTATAACGTATAACGTATAACGTATAACGTATAACGTATAACGTATAACGTATAACGTATAACGTATAACGTATAACGTATAACGTATAACGTATAACGTATAACGTGTAACGTATATCGTATAACGTATAACGTATAACTTATAACGTATAACGTACAACGTACAACGTGTAACGTTAACGTATAACGTATAACGTACAGCTTATAACGTATAACGTATAACGTATAACGTATAACGTATAACGTATAACGTATAACGTATAACGTATAACGTATAACGTATAACGTATAACGTATAACGTATAACGTATAACGTATAACGTATAACGTATAACGTATAACGTATAACGTATAACGTATAACGTATAACGTATAACGTATAACGTATAACGTATAACGTACAGCGTATAACGTACAGCGTACAACGTACAACGTACAACGTGTAACGTATAACGTATAACGTATAACGTACAGCGTATAACGTACAGCGTATAACGTACAGCGTATAACGTATAACGTATAACGTACAGCGTATAACGTACAGCGTATAACGTACAGCGTATAACGTATAACGTATAACGTACAACGTATAACGTATAACGTACAACGTATAACGTATAACGTTCAACGTACAACGTGTACCGTATAACCTATAACGTATAACGTATAACGTATAACGAACAGCGTATAACTTACAGCGTATAACGTACAGCGTATAACGTAAAACGTATAACGTATGAAGTATAACGTATAACGTATAACGTATAACGTATAACGTATAACGTACAACGGATAACGTACAGCGTATAACGTATAACGTATAACGTATAACGTATAACGTATAACATACAACGGATAACGTACAGCGTATAACGTACAACGTATAACGTACAACGTATAACGTACAGCGTATAACGTACAGCGTATAACGTACAGCGTATAACGTATAACGTATAACGTATAACGTATAACGTATAACGTATATCGTATAACGTATAACGTATAACGTATAACGTACAACGTATAACGTACAACGTATAACGTATAACGTTCAACGTACAACGTGTACCGTATAACGTATAACGTATAACGTATAACGTATAACGAACAGCGTATAACTTACAGCGTATAACGTACAGCGTATAACGTGAAACGTATAACGTATGAAGTATAACGTATAACGTATAACGTATAACGTACAACGGATAACGTACAGCGTATAACGTATAACGTATAACGTATAACGTATAACGTATAACGTAGAACATACAACGGATAACGTACAGCGTATAACGTACAACGTATAACGTACAACGTATAACGTACAACGTACAACGTACAACGTACAACGTGTAACGTATAACGTACAACGTAAAACGTGTAACGTATAACGTATAACGTATAACGTACAGCGTATAACGTACAGCGTATAACGTACAGCGTATAACGTATAACGTATAACGTATAACGTGTAACGTATAACGTATAACGTATAACGTATAACGTATAACGTATAACGTATAACGTATAACGTATAACGTATAACGTATAACGTATAACGTATAACGTATAACGTATAACGTATAACGTATAACGTATAACGTATAACGTATAACGTATAACGTATAACGTATAACGTATAACGTATAACGTATAACGTATAACGTATAACGTATAACGTATAACGTATAACGTATAACGTATAACGTATAACGTATAACGTATAACGTATAACGTATAACGTATAACCTATAACGTATAACGTATAACGTATAACGTATAACGTATAACGTATAACGTATAACGTATAACGTATAACGTATAACGTATAACGTATAACGTATAACGTATAACGTATAACGTATAACGTATAACGTATAACGTATAACGTATAACGTATAACGTATAACGTATAACGTATAACGTATAACGTATAACGTATAACGTATAACGTATAACGTATAACGTATAACGTATAACGTATAACGTATAACGTATAACGTATAACGTATAACGTATAACGTATAACGTATAACGTATAACGTATAACGTATAACGTATAACGTATAACGTATAACGTATAACGTATAACGTATAACGTATAACGTATAACGTATAACGTATAACGTATAACGTATAACGTATAACGTATAACGTATAACGTATAACGTATAACGTATAACGTATAACGTATAACGTATAACGTATAACGTATAACGTATAACGTATAACGTATAACGTATAACGTATAACGTATAACGTATAACGTATAACGTATAACGTATAACGTATAACGTATAACGTATAACGTATAACGTATAACGTATAACGTATAACGTATAACGTATAACGAATAACGTATAACGTATAACGTATAACGTATAACGTATAACGTATAACGTATAACGTATAACGTACAACGGATAACGTACAGCGTATAACGTATAACGTATAACGTACAACGTATAACGTATAACGTATAACGTATAACGTACAGCGTATAACGTACAGCGTAGAAAGTATAACGTACAACGTATAACGTATAACGTATAACGTACAGCGTATAACGTACAGCGTATAACGTACAGCGTATAACGTATAACGTATAACGTACAACGTATAACGTATAACGTACAACGTATAACGTATAACGTTCAACGTACAACGTGTACCGTATAACCTATAACGTATAACGTATAACGTATAACGAACAGCGTATAACTTACAGCGTATAACGTACAGCGTATAACGTAAAACGTATAACGTATGAAGTATAACGTACAACGTACAACGTACAACGTGTAACGTATAACGTATAACGTATAACGTACAGCGTATAACGTACAGCGTATAACGTACAGCGTATAACGTATAACGTATAACGTATAACGTATAACGTATATCGTATAACGTATAACGTATAACGTATAACGTACAACGTATAACGTACAACGTATAACGTATAACGTTCAACGTACAACGTGTACCGTATAACGTATAACGTATAACGTATAACGTATAACGAACAGCGTATAACTTACAGCGTATAACGTACAGCGTATAACGTGAAACGTATAACGTATGAAGTATAACGTATAACGTATAACGTATAACGTACAACGGATAACGTACAGCGTATAACGTATAACGTATAACGTATAACGTATAACGTATAACGTATAACGTAGAACATACAACGGATAACGTACAGCGTATAACGTACAACGTATAACGTACAACGTATAACGTACAACGTACAACGTACAACGTACAACGTGTAACGTATAACGTACAACGTACAACGTGTAACGTATAACGTACAACGTACAACGTGTAACGTATAACGTATAACGTATAACGTACAGCGTATAACGTACAGCGTATAACGTACAGCGTATAACGTATAACGTATAACGTATAACGTATAACGTATAACGTATAACGTATAACGTATAACGTATAACGTATAACGTATAACGTATAACGTATAACGTATAACGTATAACGTATAACGTATAACGTATAACGTATAACGTATAACGTATAACGTATAACGTATAACGTATAACGTATAACGTATAACGTATAACGTATAACGTATAACGTATAACGTATAACGTATAACGTATAACGTATAACGTATAACGTATAACGTATAACGTATAACGTATAACGTATAACGTATAACGTATAACGTATAACGTATAACGTATAACGTATAACGTATAACGTATAACGTATAACGTATAACGTATAACGTATAACGTATAACGTATAACGTATAACGTATAACGTATAACGTATAACGTATAACGTATAACGTATAACGTATAACGTATAACGTATAACGTATAACGTATAACGTACAGCGTAGAAAGTATAACGTACAACGTATGACGTACAACGTATAACGTTCAACGTATAACGTACAACGTACAACGTACAACGTGTAACGTACAACGTGTAACGTATAACGTATAACGTATAACGTACAGCGTATAACGTACAGCGTACAACGTACAACGTGTAACGTATAACGTATAACGTATAACGTATAACGTATACCGTATAACGTATAACGTATAACGTATAACGTATAACGTATAACGTATAACGTATAACGTATAACGTATAACGTATAACGTATAACGTATAACGTATAACGTATAACGTATAACGTATAACGTATAACGTATAACGTATAACGTATAACGTATAACGTATAACGTATAACGTATAACGTATAACGTATAACGTATAACGTATAACGTATAACGTATAACGTATAACGTATAACGTATAACGTATAACGTATAACGTATAACGTATAACGTATAACGTATAACGTATAACGTATAACGTATAACGTATAACGTATAACGTATAACGTATAACGTATAACGTATAACGTATAACGTATAACGTATAACGTATAACGTATAACGTATAACGTATAACGTATAACGTATAACGTATAACGTATAACGTATAACGTATAACGTATAACGTATAACGTATAACGTATAACGTATAACGTATAACGTATAACGTATAACGTATAACGTATAACGTATAACGTATAACGTATAACGTATAACGTATAACGTATAACGTATAACGTATAACGTATAACGTATAACGTATAACGTATAACGTATAACGTATAACGTATAACGTATAACGTATAACGTATAACGTATAACGTATAACGTATAACGTATAACGTATAACGTATAACGTATAACGTATAACGTATAACGTATAACGTATAACGTATAACGTATAACGTATAACGTATAACGTATAACGTATAACGTATAACGTATAACGTATAACGAATAACGTATAACGTATAACGTATAACGTATAACGTATAACGTATAACGTATAACGTATAACGTACAACGGATAACGTACAGCGTATAACGTATAACGTATAACGTACAACGTATAACGTATAACGTATAACGTATAACGTACAGCGTATAACGTACAGCGTAGAAAGTATAACGTACAACGTATAACGTATAACGTATAACGTACAGCGTATAACGTACAGCGTATAACGTACAGCGTATAACGTATAACGTATAACGTACAACGTATAACGTATAACGTACAACGTATAACGTATAACGTTCAACGTACAACGTGTACCGTATAACCTATAACGTATAACGTATAACGTATAACGAACAGCGTATAACTTACAGCGTATAACGTACAGCGTATAACGTAAAACGTATAACGTATGAAGTATAACGTACAACGTATAACGTATAACGTATAACGTATAACGTATAACGTATAACGTACAGCGTATAACGTACAGCGTATAACGTACAGCGTATAACGTATAACGTATAACGTATAACGTATAACGTATATCGTATAACGTATAACGTATAACGTATAACGTACAACGTATAACGTACAACGTATAACGTATAACGTTCAACGTACAACGTGTACCGTATAACGTATAACGTATAACGTATAACGTATAACGAACAGCGTATAACTTACAGCGTATAACGTATGAAGTATAACGTATAACGTATAACGTATAACGTACAACGGATAACGTACAGCGTATAACGTATAACGTATAACGTATAACGTATAACGTATAACGTATAACGTAGAACATACAACGGATAACGTACAGCGTATAACGTACAACGTATAACGTACAACGTATAACGTACAACGTACAACGTACAACGTACAACGTGTAACGTATAACGTACAACGTACAACGTGTAACGTATAACGTACAACGTACAACGTGTAACGTATAACGTATAACGTATAACGTACAGCGTATAACGTACAGCGTATAACGTACAGCGTATAACGTATAACGTATAACGTATAACGTATAACGTATAACGTATAACGTATAACGTATAACGTATAACGTATAACGTATAACGTATAACGTATAACGTATAACGTATAACGTATAACGTATAACGTATAACGTATAACGTATAACGTATAACGTATAACGTATAACGTATAACGTATAACGTATAACGTATAACGTATAACGTATAACGTATAACGTATAACGTATAACGTATAACGTATAACGTATAACGTATAACGTATAACGTATAACGTATAACGTATAACGTATAACGTATAACGTATAACGTATAACGTATAACGTATAACGTATAACGTATAACGTATAACGTATAACGTATAACGTATAACGTATAACGTATAACGTATAACGTATAACGTATAACGTATAACGTATAACGTATAACGTATAACGTATAACGTATAACGTATAACGTATAACGTATAACGTATAACGTATAACGTATAACGTATAACGTACAGCGTAGAAAGTATAACGTACAACGTATGACGTACAACGTATAACGTTCAACGTATAACGTACAACGTACAACGTACAACGTGTAACGTACAACGTGTAACGTATAACGTATAACGTATAACGTACAGCGTATAACGTACAGCGTACAACGTACAACGTGTAACGTATAACGTATAACGTATAACGTATAACGTATAACGTATAACGTATAACGTATAACGTATAACGTATAACGTATAACGTATAACGTATAACGTATAACGTATAACGTATAACGTATAACGTATAACGTATAACGTATAACGTATAACGTATAACGTATAACGTATAACGTATAACGTATAACGTATAACGTATAACGTATAACGTATAACGTATAACGTATAACGTATAACGTATAACGTATAACGTATAACGTATAACGTATAACGTATAACGTATAACGTATAACGTATAACGTATAACGTATAACGTATAACGTATAACGTATAACGTATAACGTATAACGTATAACGTATAACGTATAACGTATAACGTATAACGTATAACGTATAACGTATAACGTATAACGTATAACGTATAACGTATAACGTATAACGTATAACGTATAACGTATAACGTATAACGTATAACGTATAACGTATAACGTATAACGTATAACGTATAACGTATAACGTATAACGTATAACGTATAACGTATAACGTATAACGTATAACGTATAACGTATAACGTATAACGTATAACGTATAACGTATAACGTATAACGTATAACGTATAACGTATAACGTATAACGTATAACGTATAACGTATAACGTATAACGTATAACGTATAACGTATAACGTATAACGTATAACGTATAACGTATACCGTATAACGTATAACGTATAACGTATAACGTATAACGTATAACGTGTAACGTACAGCGTATAACGTGTAACGTACAGCGTATAACGTGTAACGTATAACGTATAACGTATAACGTATAACGTATAACGTATAACGTATAACGTATAACGTATAACGTATAACGTATAACGTATAACGTATAACGTATAACGTATAACGTATAACGTATAACGTATAACGTATAACGTATAACGTATAACGTATAACGTATAACGTATAACGTATAACGTATAACGTATAACGTATAACGTATAACGTATAACGTATAACGTATAACGTATAACGTATAACGTATAACGTATAACGTATAACGTATAACGTATAACGTATAACGTATAACGTATAACGTATAACGTATAACGTATAACGTATAACGTATAACGTATAACGTATAACGTATAACGTATAACGTATAACGTATAACGTATAACGTATAACGTATAACGTATAACGTATAACGTATAACGTATAACGTATAACGTATAACGTATAACGTATAACGTATAACGTATAACGTATAACGTATAACGTATAACGTATAACGTATAACGTATAACGTATAACGTATAACGTATAACGTATAACGTATAACGTATAACGTATAACGTATAACGTATAACGTATAACGTATAACGTATAACGTATAACGTATAACGTACAACGGATAACGTACAGCGTATAACGTATAACGTATAACGTATAACGTATAACGTATAACGTAGAACATACAACGGATAACGTACAGCGTATAACGTACAACGTATAACGTACAACGTATAACGTACAACGTACAACGTACAACGTACAACGTGTAACGTATAACGTACAACGTACAACGTGTAACGTATAACGTATAACGTATAACGTAGAACATACAACGGATAACGTACAGCGTATAACGTACAACGTATAACGTACAACGTATAACGTACAACGTACAACGTACAACGTACAACGTGTAACGTATAACGTATAACGTATAACGTACAACGTATAACGTATAAGGTATAACGTATAACGTATAACGTACAGCGTAGAAAGTATAACGTACAACGTATGACGTACAACGTATAACGTTCAACGTATAACGTACAACGTACAACGTACAACGTGTAACGTACAACGTGTAACGTATAACGTATAACGTATAACGTACAGCGTATAACGTACAGCGTACAACGTACAACGTGTAACGTATAACGTATAACGTATAACGTATAACGTATAACGTATAACGTATAACGTATAACGTATAACGTATAACGTATAACGTATAACGTATAACGTATAACGTATAACGTATAACGTATAACGTATAACGTATAACGTATAACGTATAACGTATAACGTATAACGTATAACGTATAACGTATAACGTATAACGTATAACGTATAACGTATAACGTATAACGTATAACGTATAACGTATAACGTATAACGTATAACGTATAACGTATAACGTATAACGTATAACGTATAACGTATAACGTATAACGTATAACGTATAACGTATAACGTATAACGTATAACGTATAACGTATAACGTATAACGTATAACGTATAACGTATAACGTATAACGTATAACGTATAACGTATAACGTATAACGTATAACGTATAACGTATAACGTATAACGTATAACGTATAACGTATAACGTATAACGTATAACGTATAACGTATAACGTATAACGTATAACGTATAACGTATAACGTATAACGTATAACGTATAACGTTCAACGTACAACGTGTACCGTATAACCTATAACGTATAACGTATAACGTATAACGAACAGCGTATAACTTACAGCGTATAACGTACAGCGTATAACGTAAAACGTATAACGTATGAAGTATAACGTATAACGTATAACGTATAACGTACAACGGATAACGTACAGCGTATAACGTATAACGTATAACGTATAACGTATAACGTATAACATACAACGGATAACGTACAGCGTATAACGTACAACGTATAACGTACAACGTATAACGTACAGCGTATAACGTACAGCGTATAACGTACAGCGTATAACGTATAACGTATAACGTATAACGTATAACGTATAACGTATAACGTATAACGTATATCGTATAACGTATAACGTATAACGTATAACGTACAACGTATAACGTACAACGTATAACGTATAACGTTCAACGTACAACGTGTACCGTATAACGTATAACGTATAACGTATAACGTATAACGAACAGCGTATAACTTACAGCGTATAACGTACAGCGTATAACGTGAAACGTATAACGTATGAAGTATAACGTATAACGTATAACGTATAACGTACAACGGATAACGTACAGCGTATAACGTATAACGTATAACGTATAACGTATAACGTATAACGTAGAACATACAACGGATAACGTACAGCGTATAACGTACAATGTATAACGTACAACGTATAACGTACAACGTACAACGTACAACGTACAACGTGTAACGTATAACGTACAACGTACAACGTGTAACGTATAACGTATAACGTATAACGTAGAACATACAACGGATAACGTACAGCGTATAACGTACAACGTATAACGTACAACGTATAACGTACAACGTACAACGTACAACGTACAACGTGTAACGTATAACGTACAACGTACAACGTGTACCGTATAACGTATAACGTATAACGTATAACGTATAACGAACAGCGTATAACTTACAGCGTATAACGTACAGCGTATAACGTGAAACGTATAACGTATGAAGTATAACGTATAACGTATAACGTATAACGTACAACGGATAACGTACAGCGTATAACGTATAACGTATAACGTATAACGTATAACGTATAACGTAGAACATACAACGGATAACGTACAGCGTATAACGTACAACGTATAACGTACAACGTATAACGTACAACGTACAACGTACAACGTACAACGTGTAACGTATAACGTATAACGTATAACGTATAACGTATAACGTATAACGTATAACGTATAACGTATAACGTATAACGTATAACGTATAACGTATAACGTATAACGTATAACGTATAACGTATAACGTATAACGTATAACGTATAACGTATAACGTATAACGTTTAACGTATAACGTATAACGTATAACGTATAACGTATAACGTATAACGTATAACGTATAACGTATAACGTATAACGTATAACGTATAACGTATAACGTATAACGTATAACGTATAACGTATAACGTATAACGTATAACGTATAACGTATAACGTATAACGTATAACGTATAACGTATAACGTATAACGTATAACGTATAACGTATAACGTATAACGTATAACGTATAACGTATAACGTATAACGTATAACGTATAACGTATAACGTATAACGTATAACGTATAACGTATAACGTATAACGTATAACGTATAACGTATAACGTATAACGTATAACGTATAACGTATAACGTATAACGTATAACGTATAACGTATAACGTATAACGTATAACGTATAACGTATAACGTATAACGTATAACGTGTAACGTATATCGTATAACGTATAACGTATAACGTATAACGTATAACGTACAACGTACAACGTACAACGTATAACGTATAACGTATAACGTATAACGTATAACGTATAACGTAGAACATACAACGGATAACGTACAGCGTATAACGTACAACGTATAACGTACAACGTATAACGTACAACGTACAACGTACAACGTACAACGTGTAACGTATAACGTACAACGTACAACGTGTAACGTATAACGTATAACGTATAACGTACAGCGTATAACGTACAGCGTATAACGTACAGCGTATAACGTATAACGTATAACGTATAACGTATAACGTATAACGTATAACGTATAACGTATAACGTACAGCGTATAACGTACAGCGTATAACGTACAGCGTATAACGTATAACGTATAACGTACAGCGTATAACGTACAGCGTATAACGTACAGCGTATAACGTATAACGTATAACGTATAACGTATAACGTATAACGTATAACGTATAACGTATAACGTATAACGTATAACGTATAACGTATAACGTATAACGTATAACGTATAACGTATAACGTATAACGTATAACGTATAACGTATAACGTATAACGTATAACGTATAACGTATAACGTATAACGTATAACGTATAACGTATAACGTATAACGTATAACGTATAACGTATAACGTATAACGTATAACGTATAACGTATAACGTATAACGTATAACGTATAACGTATAACGTATAACGTATAACGTATAACGTATAACGTATAACGTATAACGTATAACGTATAACGTATAACGTATAACGTATAACGTATAACGTATAACGTATAACGTATAACGTATAACGTATAACGTATAACGTATAACGTATAACGTATAACGTATAACGTATAACGTATAACGTATAACGTATAACGTATAACGTATAACGTATAACGTATAACGTATAACGTATAACGTATAACGTATAACGTATAACGTATAACGTATAACGTATAACGTATAACGTATAACGTATAACGTATAACGTATAACGTATAACGTACAACGGATAACGTACAGCGTATAACGTATAACGTATAACGTACAACGTATAACGTATAAGGTATAACGTATAACGTATAACGTACAGCGTAGAAAGTATAACGTACAACGTATGACGTACAACGTATAACGTTCAACGTATAACGTACAACGTACAACGTACAACGTGTAACGTACAACGTGTAACGTATAACGTATAACGTATAACGTACAGCGTATAACGTACAGCGTACAACGTACAACGTATAACGTATAACGTATAACGTATAACGTATAACGTATAACGTATAACGTATAACGTATAACGTATAACGTATAACGTATAACGTATAACGTATAACGTATAACGTATAACGTATAACGTATAACGTATAACGTATAACGTATAACGTATAACGTATAACGTATAACGTATAACGTATAACGTATAACGTATAACGTATAACGTATAACGTATAACGTATAACGTATAACGTATAACGTATAACGTATAACGTATAACGTATAACGTATAACGTATAACGTATAACGTATAACGTATAACGTATAACGTATAACGTATAACGTATAACGTATAACGTATAACGTATAACGTATAACGTATAACGTATAACGTATAACGTATAACGTATAACGTATAACGTATAACGTATAACGTATAACGTATAACGTATAACGTATAACGTATAACGTATAACGTATAACGTATAACGTATAACGTATAACGTATAACGTATAACGTATAACGTTCAACGTACAACGTGTACCGTATAACCTATAACGTATAACGTATAACGTATAACGAACAGCGTATAACTTACAGCGTATAACGTACAGCGTATAACGTGAAACGTATAACGTATGAAGTATAACGTATAACGTATAACGTATAACGTACAACGGATAACGTACAGCGTATAACGTATAACGTATAACGTATAACGTATAACGTATAACGTAGAACATACAACGGATAACGTACAGCGTATAACGTACAACGTATAACGTACAACGTATAACGTACAACGTACAACGTACAACGTACAACGTGTAACGTATAACGTACAACGTACAACGTGTAACGTATAACGTATAACGTATAACGTAGAACATACAACGGATAACGTACAGCGTATAACGTACAACGTATAACGTACAACGTATAACGTACAACGTACAACGTACAACGTACAACGTGTAACGTATTACGTACAACGTACAACGTGTACCGTATAACGTATAACGTATAACGTATAACGTATAACGAACAGCGTATAACTTACAGCGTATAACGTACAGCGTATAACGTGAAACGTATAACGTATGAAGTATAACGTATAACGTATAACGTATAACGTACAACGGATAACGTACAGCGTATAACGTATAACGTATAACGTATAACGTATAACGTATAACGTAGAACATACAACGGATAACGTACAGCGTATAACGTACAACGTATAACGTACAACGTATAACGTACAACGTACAACGTACAACGTACAACGTGTAACGTATAACGTATAACGTATAACGTATAACGTATAACGTATAACGTATAACGTATAACGTATAACGTATAACGTATAACGTATAACGTATAACGTATAACGTATAACGTATAACGTATAACGTATAACGTATAACGTATAACGTATAACGTATAACGTATAACGTATAACGTATAACGTATAACGTATAACGTATAACGTATAACGTATAACGTATAACGTATAACGTATAACGTATAACGTATAACGTATAACGTATAACGTATAACGTATAACGTATAACGTATAACGTATAACGTATAACGTATAACGTATAACGTATAACGTATAACGTATAACGTATAACGTATAACGTATAACGTATAACGTATAACGTATAACGTATAACGTATAACGTATAACGTATAACGTATAACGTATAACGTATAACGTATAACGTATAACGTATAACGTATAACGTATAACGTATAACGTATAACGTACAGCGTAGAAAGTATAACGTACAACGTATGACGTACAACGTATAACGTTCAACGTATAACGTACAACGTACAACGTACAACGTACAACGTGTAACGTATAACGTATAACGTATAACGTACAGCGTATAACGTACAGCGTACAACGTACAACGTGTAACGTATAACGTATAACGTATAACGTATAACGTATAACGTATAACGTATAACGTATAACGTATAACGTATAACGTATAACGTATAACGTATAACGTATAACGTATAACGTATAACGTATAACGTATAACGTATAACGTATAACGTATAACGTATAACGTATAACGTATAACGTATAACGTATAACGTATAACGTATAACGTATAACGTATAACGTATAACGTATAACGTATAACGTATAACGTATAACGTATAACGTATAACGTATAACGTATAACGTATAACGTATAACGTATAACGTATAACGTATAACGTATAACGTATAACGTATAACGTATAACGTATAACGTATAACGTATAACGTATAACGTATAACGTATAACGTATAACGTATAACGTATAACGTATAACGTATAACGTATAACGTATAACGTATAACGTATAACGTATAACGTATAACGTATAACGTATAACGTATAACGTATAACGTATAACGTATAACGTATAACGTATAACGTATAACGTATAACGTATAACGTATAACGTATAACGTATAACGTATAACGTATAACGTATAACGTATAACGTATAACGTATAACGTATAACGTATAACGTATAACGTATAACGTATACCGTATAACGTATAACGTATAACGTATAACGTATAACGTATAACGTGTAACGTACAGCGTATAACGTATAACGTATAACGTATAACGTGTAACGTATAACGTATAACGTATAACGTATAACGTATAACGTATAACGTATAACGTATAACGTATAACGTATAACGTATAACGTATAACGTATAACGTATAACGTATAACGTATAACGTATAACGTATAACGTATAACGTATAACGTATAACGTATAACGTATAACGTATAACGTATAACGTATAACGTATAACGTATAACGTATAACGTATAACGTATAACGTATAACGTATAACGTATAACGTATAACGTATAACGTATAACGTATAACGTATAACGTATAACGTATAACGTATAACGTATAACGTATAACGTATAACGTATAACGTATAACGTATAACGTATAACGTATAACGTATAACGTATAACGTATAACGTATAACGTATAACGTATAACGTATAACGTATAACGTATAACGTATAACGTATAACGTATAACGTATAACGTATAACGTATAACGTATAACGTATAACGTATAACGTATAACGTATAACGTATAACGTATAACGTATAACGTATAACGTATAACGTATAACGTATAACGTATAACGTATAACGTATAACGTATAACGTATAACGTATAACGTATAACGTATAACGTATAACGTATAACGTATAACGTATAACGTATAACGTATAACGTATAACGTATAACGTATAACGTATAACGTATAACGTATAACGTATAACGTATAACGTATAACGTATAACGTATAACGTATAACGTATAACGTATAACGTATAACGTATAACGTATAACGTATAACGTACAACGGATAACGTACAGCGTATAACGTATAACGTATAACGTACAACGTATAACGTATAAGGTATAACGTATAACGTATAACGTACAGCGTAGAAAGTATAACGTACAACGTATGACGTACAACGTATAACGTTCAACGTATAACGTACAACGTACAACGTACAACGTGTAACGTACAACGTGTAACGTATAACGTATAACGTATAACGTACAGCGTATAACGTACAGCGTACAACGTACAACGTGTAACGTATAACGTATAACGTATAACGTATAACGTATAACGTATAACGTATAACGTATAACGTATAACGTATAACGTATAACGTATAACGTATAACGTATAACGTATAACGTATAACGTATAACGTATAACGTATAACGTATAACGTATAACGTATAACGTATAACGTATAACGTATAACGTATAACGTATAACGTATAACGTATAACGTATAACGTATAACGTATAACGTATAACGTATAACGTATAACGTATAACGTATAACGTATAACGTATAACGTATAACGTATAACGTATAACGTATAACGTATAACGTATAACGTATAACGTATAACGTATAACGTATAACGTATAACGTATAACGTATAACGTATAACGTATAACGTATAACGTATAACGTATAACGTATAACGTATAACGTATAACGTATAACGTATAACGTATAACGTATAACGTATAACGTATAACGTATAACGTATAACGTATAACGTATAACGTATAACGTATAACGTATAACGTATAACGTATAACGTATAACGTTCAACGTACAACGTGTACCGTATAACCTATAACGTATAACGTATAACGTATAACGAACAGCGTATAACTTACAGCGTATAACGTACAGCGTATAACGTAAAACGTATAACGTATGAAGTATAACGTATAACGTATAACGTATAACGTACAACGGATAACGTACAGCGTATAACGTATAACGTATAACGTACAACGTATAACGTATAACATACAACGGATAACGTACAGCGTATAACGTACAACGTATAACGTACAACGTATAACGTACAGCGTATAACGTACAGCGTATAACGTACAGCGTATAACGTATAACGTATAACGTATAACGTATAACGTATAACGTATAACGTATATCGTATAACGTATAACGTATAACGTATAACGTACAACGTATAACGTACAACGTATAACGTATAACGTTCAACGTACAACGTGTACCGTATAACGTATAACGTATAACGTATAACGTATAACGAACAGCGTATAACTTACAGCGTATAACGTACAGCGTATAACGTGAAACGTATAACGTATGAAGTATAACGTATAACGTATAACGTATAACGTATAACGTATAACGTATAACGTATAACGTATAACGTATAACGTATAACGTATAACGTATAACGTATAACGTATAACGTATAACGTATAACGTATAACGTATAACGTATAACGTATAACGTATAACGTATAACGTATAACGTATAACGTATAACGTATAACGTATAACGTATAACGTATAACGTATAACGTATAACGTATAACGTATAACGTATAACGTATAACGTATAACGTATAACGTATAACGTATAACGTATAACGTATAACGTATAACGTATAACGTATAACGTATAACGTATAACGTATAACGTATAACGTATAACGTATAACGTATAACGTATAACGTATAACGTATAACGTATAACGTATAACGTATAACGTATAACGTATAACGTATAACGTATAACGTATAACGTATAACGTATAACGTATAACGTATAACGTATAACGTATAACGTATAACGTTCAACGTACAACGTGTACCGTATAACCTATAACGTATAACGTATAACGTATAACGAACAGCGTATAACTTACAGCGTATAACGTACAGCGTATAACGTAAAACGTATAACGTATGAAGTATAACGTATAACGTATAACGTATAACGTACAACGGATAACGTACAGCGTATAACGTATAACGTATAACGTACAACGTATAACGTATAACATACAACGGATAACGTACAGCGTATAACGTACAACGTATAACGTACAACGTATAACGTACAGCGTATAACGTACAGCGTATAACGTACAGCGTATAACGTATAACGTATAACGTATAACGTATAACGTATAACGTATAACGTATAACGTATAACGTATAACGTATAACGTATAACGTATAACGTATAACGTATAACGTATAACGTATAACGTATAACGTATAACGTATAACGTATAACGTATAACGTATAACGTATAACGTATAACGTATAACGTATAACGTATAACGTATAACGTATAACGTATAGCGTATAACGTATAACGTATAACGTATAACGTATAACGTATAACGTATAACGTATAACGTATAACGTATAACGTATAACGTATAACGTATAACGTATAACGTATAACGTATAACGTATAACGTATAACGTATAACGTACAGCGTAGAAAGTATAACGTACAACGTATGACGTACAACGTATAACGTTCAACGTATAACGTACAACGTACAACGTACAACGTGTAACGTACAACGTGTAACGTATAACGTATAACGTATAACGTACAGCGTATAACGTACAGCGTACAACGTACAACGTGTAACGTATAACGTATAACGTATAACGTATAACGTATAACGTATAACGTATAACGTATAACGTATAACGTATAACGTATAACGTATAACGTATAACGTATAACGTATAACGTATAACGTATAACGTATAACGTATAACGTATAACGTATAACGTATAACGTATAACGTATAACGTATAACGTATAACGTATAACGTATAACGTATAACGTATAACGTATAACGTATAACGTATAACGTATAACGTATAACGTATAACGTATAACGTATAACGTATAACGTATAACGTATAACGTATAACGTATAACGTATAACGTATAACGTATAACGTATAACGTATAACGTATAACGTATAACGTATAACGTATAACGTATAACGTATAACGTATAACGTATAACGTATAACGTATAACGTATAACGTATAACGTATAACGTATAACGTATAACGTATAACGTATAACGTATAACGTATAACGTATAACGTATAACGTATAACGTATAACGTATAACGTATAACGTATAACGTATAACGTATAACGTATAACGTATAACGTATAACGTATAACGTATAACGTATAACGTATAACGTATAACGTATAACGTATAACGTATAACGTATAACGTATACCGTATAACGTATAACGTATAACGTATAACGTATAACGTATAACGTGTAACGTACAGCGTATAACGTATAACGTATAACGTATAACGTGTAACGTATAACGTATAACGTATAACGTATAACGTATAACGTATAACGTATAACGTATAACGTATAACGTATAACGTATAACGTATAACGTATAACGTATAACGTATAACGTATAACGTATAACGTATAACGTATAACGTATAACGTATAACGTATAACGTATAACGTATAACGTATAACGTATAACGTATAACGTATAACGTATAACGTATAACGTATAACGTATAACGTATAACGTATAACGTATAACGTATAACGTATAACGTATAACGTATAACGTATAACGTATAACGTATAACGTATAACGTATAACGTATAACGTATAACGTATAACGTATAACGTATAACGTATAACGTATAACGTATAACGTATAACGTATAACGTATAACGTATAACGTATAACGTATAACGTATAACGTATAACGTATAACGTATAACGTATAACGTATAACGTATAACGTATAACGTATAACGTATAACGTATAACGTATAACGTATAACGTATAACGTATAACGTATAACGTATAACGTATAACGTATAACGTATAACGTATAACGTATAACGTATAACGTATAACGTATAACGTATAACGTATAACGTATAACGTATAACGTATAACGTATAACGTATAACGTATAACGTATAACGTATAACGTATAACGTATAACGTATAACGTATAACGTATAACGTATAACGTATAACGTATAACGTATAACGTATAACGTATAACGTATAACGTATAACGTATAACGTATAACGTATAACGTATAACGTACAACGGATAACGTACAGCGTATAACGTATAACGTATAACGTACAACGTATAACGTATAAGGTATAACGTATAACGTATAACGTACAGCGTAGAAAGTATAACGTACAACGTATGACGTACAACGTATAACGTTCAACGTATAACGTACAACGTACAACGTACAACGTGTAACGTACAACGTGTAACGTATAACGTATAACGTATAACGTACAGCGTATAACGTACAGCGTACAACGTACAACGTGTAACGTATAACGTATAACGTATAACGTATAACGTATAACGTATAACGTATAACGTATAACGTATAACGTATAACGTATAACGTATAACGTATAACGTATAACGTATAACGTATAACGTATAACGTATAACGTATAACGTATAACGTATAACGTATAACGTATAACGTATAACGTATAACGTATAACGTATAACGTATAACGTATAACGTATAACGTATAACGTATAACGTATAACGTATAACGTATAACGTATAACGTATAACGTATAACGTATAACGTATAACGTATAACGTATAACGTATAACGTATAACGTATAACGTATAACGTATAACGTATAACGTATAACGTATAACGTATAACGTATAACGTATAACGTATAACGTATAACGTATAACGTATAACGTATAACGTATAACGTATAACGTATAACGTATAACGTATAACGTATAACGTATAACGTATAACGTATAACGTATAACGTATAACGTATAACGTATAACGTATAACGTATAACGTATAACGTATAACGTATAACGTATAACGTATAACGTATAACGTATAACGTATAACGTATAACGTATAACGTATAACGTATAACGTATAACGTATAACGTATAACGTATAACGTATAACGTATAACGTATAACGTATAACGTATAACGTATAACGTATAACGTATAACGTATAACGTATAACGTATAACGTATAACGTATAACGTATAACGTATAACGTATAACGTATAACGTATAACGTATAACGTATAACGTATAACGTATAACGTATAACGTATAACGTATAACGTATAACGTATAACGTATAACGTATAACGTATAACGTATAACGTATAACGTATAACGTATAACGTATAACGTATAACGTATAACGTATAACGTATAACGTATAACGTATAACGTATAACGTATAACGTATAACGTATAACGTATAACGTATAACGTATAACGAACAGCGTATAACTTACAGCGTATAACGTACAGCGTATAACGTAAAACGTATAACGTATGAAGTATAACGTATAACGTATAACGTATAACGTACAACGGATAACGTACAGCGTATAACGTATAACGTATAACGTACAACGTATAACGTATAACATACAACGGATAACGTACAGCGTATAACGTACAACGTATAACGTACAACGTATAACGTACAGCGTATAACGTACAGCGTATAACGTACAGCGTATAACGTATAACGTATAACGTATAACGTATAACGTATAACGTATAACGTATAACGTATAACGTATAACGTATAACGTATAACGTATAACGTATAACGTATAACGTATAACGTATAACGTATAACGTATAACGTATAACGTATAACGTATAACGTATAACGTATAACGTATAACGTATAACGTATAACGTATAACGTATAACGTATAACGTATAACGTATAACGTATAACGTATAACGTATAACGTATAACGTATAACGTATAACGTATAACGTATAACGTATAACGTATAACGTATAACGTATAACGTATAACGTATAACGTATAACGTATAACGTATAACGTATAACGTATAACGTATAACGTATAACGTATAACGTATAACGTATAACGTATAACGTATAACGTATAACGTATAACGTATAACGTATAACGTATAACGTATAACGTATAACGTATAACGTATAACGTATAACGTATAACGTATAACGTATAACGTATAACGTATAACGTATAACGTATAACGTATAACGTATAACGTATAACGTATAACGTATAACGTATAACGTATAACGTATAACGTATAACGTATAACGTATAACGTATAACGTATAACGTATAACGTATAACGTATAACGTATAACGTATAACGTATAACGTATAACGTATAACGTATAACGTATAACGTATAACGTATAACGTATAACGTATAACGTATAACGTATAACGTATAACGTATAACGTATAACGTATAACGTATAACGTATAACGTATAACGTATAACGTATAACGTATAACGTATAACGTATAACGTATAAAGTATAACGTATAACGTACAGCGTATAACGTACAGCGTATAACGTACAGCGTATAACGTATAACGTATAACGTGTAACGTATATCGTATAACGTATAACGTATAACGTATAACGTATAACGTATAACGTACAACGTACAACGTACAACGTATAACGTATAACGTATAACGTATAACGTATAACGTATAACGTAGAACATACAACGGATAACGTACAGCGTATAACGTACAACGTATAACGTACAACGTATAACGTACAACGTACAACGTACAACGTACAACGTGTAACGTATAACGTACAACGTACAACGTGTAACGTACAACGTGTAACGTATAACGTATAACGTATAACGTACAGCGTATAACGTACAGCGTATAACGTACAGCGTATAACGTATAACGTATAACGTATAACGTATAACGTATAACGTATAACGTATAACGTATAACGTAGAACATACAACGGATAACGTACAGCGTATAACGTACAACGTATAACGTACAACGTATAACGTACAACGTACAACGTACAACGTACAACGTGTAACGTATAACGTACAACGTACAACGTGTAACGTATAACGTATAACGTATAACGTACAGCGTATAACGTACAGCGTATAACGTACAGCGTATAACGTATAACGTATAACGTATAACGTACAACGTGTAACGTATAACGTATAACGTATAACGTACAGCGTATAACGTACAGCGTACAACGTACAACGTACAACGTGTAACGTATAACGTATAACGTATAACGTACAGCGTATAACGTACAGCGTATAACGTACAGCGTATAACGTATAACGTATAACGTACAGCGTATAACGTACAGCGTATAACGTACAGCGTATAACGTATAACGTGTAACGTACAACGTATAACGTATAACGTACAACGTATAACGTATAACGTTCAACGTACAACGTGTACCGTATAACCTATAACGTATAACGTATAACGTATAACGAACAGCGTATAACTTACAGCGTATAACGTACAGCGTATAACGTAAAACGTATAACGTATGAAGTATAACGTATAACGTATAACGTATAACGTATAACGTATAACGTACAACGGATAACGTACAGCGTATAACGTATAACGTATAACGTATAACGTATAACGTATAACATACAACGGATAACGTACAGCGTATAACGTACAACGTATAACGTACAACGTATAACGTACAGCGTATAACGTACAGCGTATAACGTACAGCGTATAACGTATAACGTATAACGTATAACGTATAACGTATAACGTATATCGTATAACGTATAACGTATAACGTATAACGTACAACGTATAACGTACAACGTATAACGTATAACGTTCAACGTACAACGTGTACCGTATAACGTATAACGTATAACGTATAACGTATAACGAACAGCGTATAACTTACAGCGTATAACGTACAGCGTATAACGTGAAACGTATAACGTATGAAGTATAACGTATAACGTATAACGTATAACGTACAACGGATAACGTACAGCGTATAACGTATAACGTATAACGTATAACGTATAACGTATAACGTAGAACATACAACGGATAACGTACAGCGTATAACGTACAACGTATAACGTACAACGTATAACGTACAACGTACAACGTACAACGTACAACGTGTAACGTATAACGTACAACGTAAAACGTGTAACGTATAACGTATAACGTATAACGTACAGCGTATAACGTACAGCGTATAACGTACAGCGTATAACGTATAACGTATAACGTATAACGTGTAACGTATAACGTATAACGTATAACGTATAACGTATAACGTATAACGTATAACGTATAACGTATAACGTATAACGTATAACGTATAACGTATAACGTATAACGTATAACGTATAACGTATAACGTATAACGTATAACGTATAACGTATAACGTATAACGTATAACGTATAACGTATAACGTATAACGTATAACGTATAACGTATAACGTATAACGTATAACGTATAACGTATAACGTATAACGTATAACGTATAACGTATAACGTATAACGTATAACGTATAACGTATAACGTATAACGTATAACGTATAACGTATAACGTATAACGTATAACGTATAACGTATAACGTATAACGTATAACGTATAACGTATAACGTATAACGTATAACGTATAACGTATAACGTATAACGTATAACGTATAACGTATAACGTATAACGTATAACGTATAACGTATAACGTATAACGTATAACGTATAACGTATAACGTATAACGTATAACGTATAACGTATAACGTATAACGTATAACGTATAACGTATAACGTATAACGTATAACGTATAACGTATAACGTATAACGTATAACGTATAACGTATAACGTATAACGTATAACGTATAACGTATAACGTATAACGTATAACGTATAACGTATAACGTATAACGTATAACGTATAACGTATAACGTATAACGTATAACGTATAACGTATAACGTATAACGTATAACGTATAACGTATAACGTATAACGTATAACGTATAACGTATAACGTATAACGTATAACGTATAACGTATAACGTATAACGTATAACGTATAACGTATAACGTATAACGTATAACGTATAACGTATAACGTATAACGTATAACGTATAACGTATAACGTATAACGTATAACGTATAACGAATAACGTATAACGTATAACGTATAACGTATAACGTATAACGTATAACGTATAACGTATAACGTACAACGGATAACGTACAGCGTATAACGTATAACGTATAACGTACAACGTATAACGTATAACGTATAACGTATAACGTACAACGTATAACGTACAGCGTAGAAAGTATAACGTACAACGTATAACGTATAACGTATAACGTACAGCGTATAACGTACAGCGTATAACGTACAGCGTATAACGTATAACGTATAACGTACAACGTATAACGTATAACGTACAACGTATAACGTATAACGTTCAACGTACAACGTGTACCGTATAACCTATAACGTACAACGTATAACGTATAACGAACAGCGTATAACTTACAGCGTATAACGTACAGCGTATAACGTAAAACGTATAACGTATGAAGTATAACGTACAACGTACAACGTACAACGTATAACGTATAACGTATAACGTATAACGTACAGCGTATAACGTACAGCGTATAACGTACAGCGTATAACGTATAACGTATAACGTATAACGTATAACGTATATCGTATAACGTATAACGTATAACGTATAACGTACAACGTATAACGTACAACGTATAACGTATAACGTTCAACGTACAACGTGTACCGTATAACGTATAACGTATAACGTATAACGTATAACGAACAGCGTATAACTTACAGCGTATAACGTACAGCGTATAACGTGAAACGTATAACGTATGAAGTATAACGTATAACGTATAACGTATAACGTACAACGGATAACGTACAGCGTATAACGTATAACGTATAACGTATAACGTATAACGTATAACGTATAACGTAGAACATACAACGGATAACGTACAGCGTATAACGTACAACGTATAACGTACAACGTATAACGTACAACGTACAACGTACAACGTACAACGTGTAACGTATAACGTACAACGTACAACGTGTAACGTATAACGTATAACGTATAACGTACAGCGTATAACGTACAGCGTATAACGTATAACGTATAACGTATAACGTATAACGTATAACGTATAACGTATAACGTATAACGTATAACGTATAACGTATAACGTATAACGTATAACGTATAACGTATAACGTATAACGTATAACGTATAACGTATAACGTATAACGTATAACGTATAACGTATAACGTATAACGTATAACGTATAACGTATAACGTATAACGTATAACGTATAACGTATAACGTATAACGTATAACGTATAACGTATAACGTATAACGTATAACGTATAACGTATAACGTATAACGTATAACGTATAACGTATAACGTATAACGTATAACGTATAACGTATAACGTATAACGTATAACGTATAACGTATAACGTATAACGTATAACGTATAACGTATAACGTATAACGTATAACGTATAACGTATAACGTATAACGTATAACGTATAACGTATAACGTATAACGTATAACGTATAACGTATAACGTATAACGTATAACGTATAACGTATAACGTATAACGTATAACGTATAACGTATAACGTATAACGTATAACGTATAACGTATAACGTATAACGTATAACGTATAACGTATAACGTATAACGTATAACGTATAACGTATAACGTACAGCGTAGAAAGTATAACGTACAACGTATGACGTACAACGTATAACGTTCAACGTATAACGTACAACGTACAACGTACAACGTGTAACGTACAACGTGTAACGTATAACGTATAACGTATAACGTACAGCGTATAACGTACAGCGTACAACGTACAACGTGTAACGTATAACGTATAACGTATAACGTATAACGTATAACGTATAACGTATAACGTATAACGTATAACGTATAACGTATAACGTATAACGTATAACGTATAACGTATAACGTATAACGTATAACGTATAACGTATAACGTATAACGTATAACGTATAACGTATAACGTATAACGTATAACGTATAACGTATAACGTATAACGTATAACGTATAACGTATAACGTATAACGTATAACGTATAACGTATAACGTATAACGTATAACGTATAACGTATAACGTATAACGTATAACGTATAACGTATAACGTATAACGTATAACGTATAACGTATAACGTATAACGTATAACGTATAACGTATAACGTATAACGTATAACGTATAACGTATAACGTATAACGTATAACGTATAACGTATAACGTATAACGTATAACGTATAACGTATAACGTATAACGTATAACGTATAACGTATAACGTATAACGTATAACGTATAACGTATAACGTATAACGTATAACGTATAACGTATAACGTATAACGTATAACGTATAACGTATAACGTATAACGTATAACGTATAACGTATAACGTATAACGTATAACGTATAACGTATAACGTATAACGTATAACGTATAACGTATAACGTATAACGTATAACGTATAACGTATAACGTATAACGTATAACGTATAACGTATAACGTATAACGTATAACGTATAACGTATAACGTATAACGTATAACGTATAACGTATAACGTATAACGTATAACGTATAACGTATAACGTATAACGTATAACGTATACCGTATAACGTATAACGTATAACGTATAACGTATAACGTATAACGTGTAACGTACAGCGTATAACGTATAACGTATAACGTATAACGTGTAACGTACAGCGTATAACGTATAACGTATAACGTATAACGTGTAACGTATAACGTATAACGTATAACGTATAACGTATAACGTATAACGTATAACGTATAACGTATAACGTATAACGTATAACGTATAACGTATAACGTATAACGTATAACGTATAACGTATAACGTATAACGTATAACGTATAACGTATAACGTATAACGTATAACGTATAACGTATAACGTATAACGTATAACGTATAACGTATAACGTATAACGTATAACGTATAACGTATAACGTATAACGTATAACGTATAACGTATAACGTATAACGTATAACGTATAACGTATAACGTATAACGTATAACGTATAACGTATAACGTATAACGTATAACGTATAACGTATAACGTATAACGTATAACGTATAACGTATAACGTATAACGTATAACGTATAACGTATAACGTATAACGTATAACGTATAACGTATAACGTATAACGTATAACGTATAACGTATAACGTATAATGTATAACGTATAACGTATAACGTATAACGTATAACGTATAACGTATAACGTATAACGTATAACGTATAACGTATAACGTATAACGTATAACGTATAACGTATAACGTATAACGTATAACGTATAACGTATAACGAATAAACTATAACGTATAACGTATAACGTATAACGTATAACGTATAACGTATAACGTACAACGGATAACGTACAGCGTATAACGTATAACGTATAACGTACAACGTATAACGTATAACGTATAACGTATAACGTACAACGTATAACGTACAACGTAGAAAGTATAACGTACAACGTATAACGTATAACGTATAACGTACAGCGTATAACGTACAGCGTATAACGTACAGCGTATAACGTATAACGTATAACGTACAACGTATAACGTATAACGTACAACGTATAACGTATAACGTTCAACGTACAACGTGTACCGTATAACCTATAACGTATAACGTATAACGTATAACGAACAGCGTATAACTTACAGCGTATAACGTACAGCGTATAACGTAAAACGTATAACGTATGAAGTATAACGTATAACGTACAACGTACAACGTATAACGTATAACGTATAACGTATAACGTACAGCGTATAACGTACAGCGTATAACGTACAGCGTATAACGTATAACGTATAACGTATAACGTATAACGTATATCGTATAACGTATAACGTATAACGTATAACGTACAACGTATAACGTACAACGTATAACGTATAACGTTCAACGTACAACGTGTACCGTATAACGTATAACGTATAACGTATAACGTATAACGAACAGCGTATAACTTACAGCGTATAACGTACAGCGTATAACGTGAAACGTATAACGTATGAAGTATAACGTATAACGTATAACGTATAACGTACAACGGATAACGTACAGCGTATAACGTATAACGTATAACGTATAACGTATAACGTATAACGTATAACGTAGAACATACAACGGATAACGTACAGCGTATAACGTACAACGTATAACGTACAACGTATAACGTACAACGTACAACGTACAACGTACAACGTGTAACGTATAACGTACAACGTACAACGTGTAACGTATAACGTATAACGTATAACGTACAGCGTATAACGTACAGCGTATAACGTATAACGTATAACGTATAACGTATAACGTATAACGTATAACGTATAACGTATAACGTATAACGTATAACGTATAACGTATAACGTATAACGTATAACGTATAACGTATAACGTATAACGTATAACGTATAACGTATAACGTATAACGTATAACGTATAACGTATAACGTATAACGTATAACGTATAACGTATAACGTATAACGTATAACGTATAACGTATAACGTATAACGTATAACGTATAACGTATAACGTATAACGTATAACGTATAACGTATAACGTATAACGTATAACGTATAACGTATAACGTATAACGTATAACGTATAACGTATAACGTATAACGTATAACGTATAACGTATAACGTATAACGTATAACGTATAACGTATAACGTATAACGTATAACGTATAACGTATAACGTATAACGTATAACGTATAACGTATAACGTATAACGTATAACGTATAACGTATAACGTATAACGTATAACGTATAACGTATAACGTATAACGTATAACGTATAACGTATAACGTATAACGTATAACGTATAACGTATAACGTATAACGTATAACGTACAGCGTAGAAAGTATAACGTACAACGTATGACGTACAACGTATAACGTTCAACGTATAACGTACAACGTACAACGTACAACGTGTAACGTACAACGTGTAACGTATAACGTATAACGTATAACGTACAGCGTATAACGTACAGCGTACAACGTACAACGTGTAACGTATAACGTATAACGTATAACGTATAACGTATAACGTATAACGTATAACGTATAACGTATAACGTATAACGTATAACGTATAACGTATAACGTATAACGTATAACGTATAACGTATAACGTATAACGTATAACGTATAACGTATAACGTATAACGTATAACGTATAACGTATAACGTATAACGTATAACGTATAACGTATAACGTATAACGTATAACGTATAACGTATAACGTATAACGTATAACGTATAACGTATAACGTATAACGTATAACGTATAACGTATAACGTATAACGTATAACGTATAACGTATAACGTATAACGTATAACGTATAACGTATAACGTATAACGTATAACGTATAACGTATAACGTATAACGTATAACGTATAACGTATAACGTATAACGTATAACGTATAACGTATAACGTATAACGTATAACGTATAACGTATAACGTATAACGTATAACGTATAACGTATAACGTATAACGTATAACGTATAACGTATAACGTATAACGTATAACGTATAACGTATAACGTATAACGTATAACGTATAACGTATAACGTATAACGTATAACGTATAACGTATAACGTATAACGTATAACGTATAACGTATAACGTATAACGTATAACGTATAACGTATAACGTATAACGTATAACGTATAACGTATAACGTATAACGTATAACGTATAACGTATAACGTATAACGTATAACGTATAACGTATAACGTATAACGTATAACGTATAACGTATAACGTATAACGTATAACGTATAACGTATAACGTATAACGTATAACGTATAACGTATAACGTATAACGTATACCGTATAACGTATAACGTATAACGTATAACGTATAACGTATAACGTGTAACGTACAGCGTATAACGTATAACGTATAACGTATAACGTGTAACGTACAGCGTATAACGTATAACGTATAACGTATAACGTGTAACGTATAACGTATAACGTATAACGTATAACGTATAACGTATAACGTATAACGTATAACGTATAACGTATAACGGATAACGTATAACGTATAACGTATAACGTATAACGTATAACGTATAACGTATAACGTATAACGTATAACGTATAACGTATAACGTATAACGTATAACGTATAACGTATAACGTATAACGTATAACGTATAACGTATAACGTATAACGTATAACGTATAACGTATAACGTATAACGTATAACGTATAACGTATAACGTATAACGTATAACGTATAACGTATAACGTATAACGTATAACGTATAACGTATAACGTATAACGTATAACGTATAACGTATAACGTATAACGTATAACGTATAACGTATAACGTATAACGTATAACGTATAACGTATAACGTATAACGTATAACGTATAACGTATAACGTATAACGTATAACGTATAACGTATAACGTATAACGTATAACGTATAACGTATAACGTATAACGTATAACGTATAACGTATAACGTATAACGTATAACGTATAACGTATAACGTATAACGTATAACGTATAACGTATAACGTATAACGTACAACGGATAACGTACAGCGTATAACGTATAACGTATAACGTATAACGTATAACGTATAACGTAGAACATACAACGGATAACGTACAGCGTATAACGTACAACGTATAACGTACAACGTATAACGTACAACGTACAACGTACAACGTACAACGTGTAACGTATAACGTACAACGTACAACGTGTAACGTATAACGTATAACGTATAACGTAGAACATACAACGGATAACGTACAGCGTATAACGTACAACGTATAACGTACAACGTATAACGTACAACGTACAACGTACAACGTACAACGTGTAACGTATAACGTATAACGTATAACGTACAACGTATAACGTATAAGGTATAACGCATAACGTATAACGTACAGCGTAGAAAGTATAACGTACAACGTATGACGTACAACGTATAACGTTCAACGTATAACGTACAACGTACAACGTACAACGTGTAACGTACAACGTGTAACGTATAACGTATAACGTATAACGTACAGCGTATAACGTACAGCGTACAACGTACAACGTGTAACGTATAACGTATAACGTATAACGTATAACGTATAACGTATAACGTATAACGTATAACGTATAACGTATAACGTATAACGTATAACGTATAACGTATAACGTATAACGTATAACGTATAACGTATAACGTATAACGTATAACGTATAACGTATAACGTATAACGTATAACGTATAACGTATAACGTATAACGTATAACGTATAACGTATAACGTATAACGTATAACGTATAACGTATAACGTATAACGTATAACGTATAACGTATAACGTATAACGTATAACGTATAACGTATAACGTATAACGTATAACGTATAACGTATAACGTATAACGTATAACGTATAACGTATAACGTATAACGTATAACGTATAACGTATAACGTATAACGTATAACGTATAACGTATAACGTACAACGTATAACGTATAACGTATAACGTATAACGTATAACGTATAACGTATAACGTATAACGTATAACGTATAACGTATAACGTATAACGTATAACGTATAACGTATAACGTATAACGTATAACGTTCAACGTACAACGTGTACCGTATAACCTATAACGTATAACGTATAACGTATAACGAACAGCGTATAACTTACAGCGTATAACGTACAGCGTATAACGTAAAACGTATAACGTATGAAGTATAACGTATAACGTATAACGTATAACGTACAACGGATAACGTACAGCGTATAACGTATAACGTATAACGTATAACGTATAACGTATAACATACAACGGATAACGTACAGCGTATAACGTACAACGTATAACGTACAACGTATAACGTACAGCGTATAACGTACAGCGTATAACGTACAGCGTATAACGTATAACGTATAACGTATAACGTATAACGTATAACGTATAACGTATATCGTATAACGTATAACGTATAACGTATAACGTACAACGTATAACGTACAACGTATAACGTATAACGTTCAACGTACAACGTGTACCGTATAACGTATAACGTATAACGTATAACGTATAACGAACAGCGTATAACTTACAGCGTATAACGTACAGCGTATAACGTGAAACGTATAACGTATGAAGTATAACGTATAACGTATAACGTATAACGTACAACGGATAACGTACAGCGTATAACGTATAACGTATAACGTATAACGTATAACGTATAACGTAGAACATACAACGGATAACGTACAGCGTATAACGTACAACGTATAACGTACAACGTATAACGTACAACGTACAACGTACAACGTACAACGTGTAACGTATAACGTACAACGTACAACGTACAACGTGTAACGTATAACGTACAACGTACAACGTGTACCGTATAAAGTGTACCGTATAACGTATAACGTATAACGTATAACGTATAACGAACAGCGTATAACTTACAGCGTATAACGTACAGCGTATAACGTGAAACGTATAACGTATGAAGTATAACGTATAACGTATAACGTATAACGTACAACGGATAACGTACAGCGTATAACGTATAACGTATAACGTATAACGTATAACGTATAACGTAGAACATACAACGGATAACGTACAGCGTATAACGTACAACGTATAACGTACAACGTATAACGTACAACGTACAACGTACAACGTACAACGTGTAACGTATAACGTATAACGTATAACGTATAACGTATAACGTATAACGTATAACGTATAACGTATAACGTATAACGTATAACGTATAACGTATAACGTATAACGTATAACGTATAACGTATAACGTATAACGTATAACGTATAACGTATAACGTATAACGTATAACGTATAACGTATAACGTATAACGTATAACGTATAACGTATAACGTATAACGTATAACGTATAACGTATAACGTATAACGTATAACGTATAACGTATAACGTATAACGTATAACGTATAACGTATAACGTATAACGTATAACGTATAACGTATAACGTATAACGTATAACGTATAACGTATAACGTATAACGTATAACGTATAACGTATAACGTATAACGTATAACGTATAACGTATAACGTATAACGTATAACGTATAACGTATAACGTATAACGTATAACGTATAACGTATAACGTATAACGTATAACGTATAACGTATAACGTATAACGTATAACGTATAACGTATAACGTATAACGTATAACGTATAACGTATAACGTATAACGTATAACGTATAACGTATAACGTATAACGTATAACGTATAACGTATAACGTATAACGTATAACGTATAACGTGTAACGTATATCGTATAACGTATAACGTATAACGTATAACGTATAACGTACAACGTACAACGTACAACGTATAACGTATAACGTATAACGTATAACGTATAACGTATAACGTAGAACATACAACGGATAACGTACAGCGTATAACGTACAACGTATAACGTACAACGTATAACGTACAACGTACAACGTACAACGTACAACGTGTAACGTATAACGTACAACGTACAACGTGTAACGTATAACGTATAACGTATAACGTACAGCGTATAACGTACAGCGTATAACGTACAGCGTATAACGTATAACGTATAACGTATAACGTATAACGTATAACGTATAACGTATAACGTATAACGTATAACGTACAGCGTATAACGTACAGCGTATAACGTACAGCGTATAACGTATAACGTATAACGTACAGCGTATAACGTACAGCGTATAACGTACAGCGTATAACGTATAACGTATAACGTATAACGTATAACGTATAACGTATAACGTATAACGTATAACGTATAACGTATAACGTATAACGTATAACGTATAACGTATAACGTATAACGTATAACGTATAACGTATAACGTATAACGTATAACGTATAACGTATAACGTATAACGTATAACGTATAACGTATAACGTATAACGTATAACGTATAACGTATAACGTATAACGTATAACGTATAACGTATAACGTATAACGTATAACGTATAACGTATAACGTATAACGTATAACGTATAACGTATAACGTATAACGTATAACGTATAACGTATAACGTATAACGTATAACGTATAACGTATAACGTATAACGTATAACGTATAACGTATAACGTATAACGTATAACGTATAACGTATAACGTATAACGTATAACGTATAACGTATAACGTATAACGTATAACGTATAACGTATAACGTATAACGTATAACGTATAACGTATAACGTATAACGTATAACGTATAACGTATAACGTACAACGGATAACGTACAGCGTATAACGTATAACGTATAACGTACAACGTATAACGTATAAGGTATAACGTATAACGTATAACGTACAGCGTAGAAAGTATAACGTACAACGTATGACGTACAACGTATAACGTTCAACGTATAACGTACAACGTACAACGTACAACGTGTAACGTACAACGTGTAACGTATAACGTATAACGTATAACGTACAGCGTATAACGTACAGCGTACAACGTACAACGTGTAACGTATAACGTATAACGTATAACGTATAACGTATAACGTATAACGTATAACGTATAACGTATAACGTATAACGTATAACGTATAACGTATAACGTATAACGTATAACGTATAACGTATAACGTATAACGTATAACGTATAACGTATAACGTATAACGTATAACGTATAACGTATAACGTATAACGTATAACGTATAACGTATAACGTATAACGTATAACGTATAACGTATAACGTATAACGTATAACGTATAACGTATAACGTATAACGTATAACGTATAACGTATAACGTATAACGTATAACGTATAACGTATAACGTATAACGTATAACGTATAACGTATAACGTATAACGTATAACGTATAACGTATAACGTATAACGTATAACGTATAACGTATAACGTATAACGTATAACGTATAACGTATAACGTATAACGTATAACGTATAACGTATAACGTATAACGTATAACGTATAACGTATAACGTATAACGTATAACGTATAACGTTCAACGTACAACGTGTACCGTATAACCTATAACGTATAACGTATAACGTATAACGAACAGCGTATAACTTACAGCGTATAACGTACAGCGTATAACGTAAAACGTATAACGTATGAAGTATAACGTATAACGTATAACGTATAACGTACAACGGATAACGTACAGCGTATAACGTATAACGTATAACGTATAACGTATAACGTATAACATACAACGGATAACGTACAGCGTATAACGTACTACGTATAACGTACAACGTATAACGTACAGCGTATAACGTACAGCGTATAACGTACAGCGTATAACGTATAACGTATAACGTATAACGTATAACGTATAACGTATAACGTATATCGTATAACGTATAACGTATAACGTATAACGTACAACGTATAACGTACAACGTATATCGTATAACGTTCAACGTACAACGTGTACCGTATAACGTATAACGTATAACGTATAACGTATAACGAACAGCGTATAACTTACAGCGTATAACGTACAGCGTATAACGTGAAACGTATAACGTATGAAGTATAACGTATAACGTATAACGTATAACGTACAACGGATAACGTACAGCGTATAACGTATAACGTATAACGTATAACGTATAACGTATAACGTAGAACATACAACGGATAACGTACAGCGTATAACGTACAACGTATAACGTACAACGTATAACGTACAACGTACAACGTACAACGTACAACGTGTAACGTATAACGTACAACGTACAACGTGTAACGTATAACGTATAACGTATAACGTAGAACATACAACGGATAACGTACAGCGTATAACGTACAACGTATAACGTACAACGTATAACGTACAACGTACAACGTACAACGTACAACGTGTAACGTATTACGTACAACGTACAACGTGTACCGTATAACGTATAACGTATAACGTATAACGTATAACGAACAGCGTATAACTTACAGCGTATAACGTACAGCGTATAACGTGAAACGTATAACGTATGAAGTATAACGTATAACGTATAACGTATAACGTACAACGGATAACGTACAGCGTATAACGTATAACGTATAACGTATAACGTATAACGTATAACGTAGAACATACAACGGATAACGTACAGCGTATAACGTACAACGTATAACGTACAACGTATAACGTACAACGTACAACGTACAACGTACAACGTGTAACGTATAACGTATAACGTATAACGTATAACGTATAACGTATAACGTATAACGTATAACGTATAACGTATAACGTATAACGTATAACGTATAACGTATAACGTATAACGTATAACGTATAACGTATAACGTATAACGTATAACGTATAACGTATAACGTATAACGTATAACGTATAACGTATAACGTATAACGTATAACGTATAACGTATAACGTATAACGTATAACGTATAACGTATAACGTATAACGTATAACGTATAACGTATAACGTATAACGTATAACGTATAACGTATAACGTATAACGTATAACGTATAACGTATAACGTATAACGTATAACGTATAACGTATAACGTATAACGTATAACGTATAACGTATAACGTATAACGTATAACGTATAACGTATAACGTATAACGTATAACGTATAACGTATAACGTATAACGTACAGCGTAGAAAGTATAACGTACAACGTATGACGTACAACGTATAACGTTCAACGTATAACGTACAACGTACAACGTACAACGTGTAACGTACAACGTGTAACGTATAACGTATAACGTATAACGTACAGCGTATAACGTACAGCGTACAACGTACAACGTGTAACGTATAACGTATAACGTATAACGTATAACGTATAACGTATAACGTATAACGTATAACGTATAACGTATAACGTATAACGTATAACGTATAACGTATAACGTATAACGTATAACGTATAACGTATAACGTATAACGTATAACGTATAACGTATAACGTATAACGTATAACGTATAACGTATAACGTATAACGTATAACGTATAACGTATAACGTATAACGTATAACGTATAACGTATAACGTATAACGTATAACGTATAACGTATAACGTATAACGTATAACGTATAACGTATAACGTATAACGTATAACGTATAACGTATAACGTATAACGTATAACGTATAACGTATAACGTATAACGTATAACGTATAACGTATAACGTATAACGTATAACGTATAACGTATAACGTATAACGTATAACGTATAACGTATAACGTATAACGTATAACGTATAACGTATAACGTATAACGTATAACGTATAACGTATAACGTATAACGTATAACGTATAACGTATAACGTATAACGTATAACGTATAACGTATAACGTATAACGTATAACGTATAACGTATAACGTATAACGTATAACGTATAACGTATAACGTATAACGTATAACGTATAACGTATAACGTATAACGTATAACGTATAACGTATAACGTATAACGTATAACGTATAACGTATAACGTATAACGTATAACGTATAACGTATAACGTATAACGTATAACGTATAACGTATAACGTATAACGTATACCGTATAACGTATAACGTATAACGTATAACGTATAACGTATAATACAGCGTATAACGTATAACGTATAACGTATAACGTGTAACGTGTAACGTATAACGTATAACGTATAACGTATAACGTATAACGTACAACGTATAACGTATAACGTATAACGTATAACGTATAACGTATAACGTATAACGTATAACGTATAACGTATAACGTATAACGTATAACGTATAACGTATAACGTATAACGTATAACGTATAACGTATAACGTATAACGTATAACGTATAACGTATAACGTATAACGTATAACGTATAACGTATAACGTATAACGTATAACGTATAACGTATAACGTATAACGTATAACGTATAACGTATAACGTATAACGTATAACGTATAACGTATAACGTATAACGTATAACGTATAACGTATAACGTATAACGTATAACGTATAACGTATAACGTATAACGTATAACGTATAACGTATAACGTATAACGTATAACGTATAACGTATAACGTATAACGTATAACGTATAACGTATAACGTATAACGTATAACGTATAACGTATAACGTATAACGTATAACGTATAACGTATAACGTATAACGTATAACGTATAACGTATAACGTATAACGTATAACGTATAACGTATAACGTATAACGTATAACGTATAACGTATAACGTATAACGTATAACGTATAACGTATAACGTATAACGTATAACGTATAACGTATAACGTATAACGTATAACGTATGAAGTATAACGTATAACGTATAACGTATAACGTACAACGTATAACGTACAACGTACAACGTACAACGTGTAACGTATAACGGATAACGTATAACGTATAACGTACAACGGATAACGTACAGCGTATAACGTATAACGTATAACGTACAACGTATAACGTATAAGGTATAACGTATAACGTATAACGTACAGCGTAGAAAGTATAACGTACAACGTATGACGTACAACGTATAACGTTCAACGTATAACGTACAACGTACAACGTACAACGTGTAACGTACAACGTGTAACGTATAACGTATAACGTATAACGTACAGCGTATAACGTACAGCGTACAACGTACAACGTGTAACGTATAACGTATAACGTATAACGTATAACGTATAACGTATAACGTATAACGTATAACGTATAACGTATAACGTATAACGTATAACGTATAACGTATAACGTATAACGTATAACGTATAACGTATAACGTATAACGTATAACGTATAACGTATAACGTATAACGTATAACGTATAACGTATAACGTATAACGTATAACGTATAACGTATAACGTATAACGTATAACGTATAACGTATAACGTATAACGTATAACGTATAACGTATAACGTATAACGTATCACGTATAACGTATGACGTATAACGTATCACGTATCACGTATAACGTATAACGTATAACGTATAACGTATAACGTATAACGTATAACGTATAACGTATAACGTATAACGTATAACGTATAACGTATAACGTATAACGTATAACGTATAACGTATAACGTATAACGTATAACGTATAACGTATAACGTATAACGTATAACGTATAACGTATAACGTATAACGTATAACGTATAACGTATAACGTATAACGTATAACGTATAACGTATAACGTATAACGTATAACGTATAACGTATAACGTATAACGTATAACGTATAACGTATAACGTATAACGTATAACGTATAACGTATAACGTATAACGTATAACGTATAACGTATAACGTATAACGTATAACGTATAACGTATAACGTATAACGTATAACGTATAACGTATAACGTATAACGTATAACGTATAACGTATAACGTATAACGTATAACGTATAACGTATAACGTATAACGTATAACGTATAACGTATAACGTATAACGTATAACGTATAACGTATAACGTATAACGTATAACGTATAACGTATAACGTATAACGTATAACGTATAACGTATAACGTATAACGTATAACGTATAACGTATAACGTATAACGTATAACGTATAACGTATAACGTATAACGTATAACGTATAACGTATAACGTATAACGTATAACGTATAACGTATAACGTATAACGTATAACGTATAACGTATAACGTATAACGTATAACGTATAACGTATAACGTATAACGTATAACGTATAACGTATAACGTATAACGTATAACGTATAACGTATAACGTATAACGTATAACGTATAACGTATAACGTATAACGTATAACGTATAACGTATAACGTATAACGTATAACGTATAACGTATAACGTATAACGTATAACGTATAACGTATAACGTATAACGTATAACGTATAACGTATAACGTATAACGTATAACGTATAACGTATAACGTATAACGTATAACGTATAACGTATAACGTATAACGTATAACGTATAACGTATAACGTATAACGTATAACGTATAACGTATAACGTATAACGTATAACGTATAACGTATAACGTATAACGTATAACGTATAACGTATAACGTATAACGTATAACGTATAACGTATAACGTATAACGTATAACGTATAACGTATAACGTATAACGTATAACGTATAACGTATAACGTATAACGTATAACGTATAACGTATAACGTATAACGTATAACGTATAACGTATAACGTATAACGTATAACGTATAACGTATAACGTATAACGTATAACGTATAACGTATAACGTATAACGTATAACGTATAACGTATAACGTATAACGTATAACGTATAACGTATAACGTATAACGTATAACGTATAACGTATAACGTATAACGTATAACGTATAACGTATAACGTATAACGTATAACGTATAACGTATAACGTATAACGTATAACGTATAACGTATAACGTATAACGTATAACGTATAACGTATAACGTATAACGTACAACGTATAACGTATAAGGTATAACGTATAACGTATAACGTACAGCGTATAAAGTATAACGTACAACGTATAACGTACAACGTATGACGTACAACGTATAACGTTCAACGTATAACGTACAACGTACAACGTACAACGTACAACGTGTAACGTATAACGTATAACGTATAACGTATAACGTACAACGTATAACGTATAACGTATAACGTACAGCGTATAACGTATAACGTAGAACGTATAACGTACAACGTATAACGTACAACGTATAACGTTCAACGTATAACGTACAACGTACATACATATAACGTACAAAAGAACAACGTGTTACGTATAACGTATAACGTACAGCGTATAACATACAGCGTATAACGTATAACGTATAACGTATAACGTATAACGTATAACGTATATCGTATAACGTATAACGTATAACGTATAACGTATAACGTATAATGTATAACGTATAACGTATAACGTATAACGTATAACGTATAACGTATAACGTATAACGTATAACGTATAACGTATAACGTATAACGTATAACGTATAACGTATAACGTATAACGTATAACGTATAACGTATAACGTGTAACGTGTAACGTGTAACGTGTAACGTGTAACGTGTAACGTGTAACGTGTAACGTGTAACGTGTAACGTGTAACGTATAACGTATAACGTATAACGTATAACGTATAACGTATAACGTATAACGTATAACGTATAACGTATAACGTACAACGGATAACGTACAGCGTATAACGTATAACGTATAACGTATAACGTATAACGTATAACATACAACGGATAACGTACAGCGTATAACGTACAACGTATAACGTACAACGTATAACGTACAGCGTATAACGTACAGCGTATAACGTACAGCGTATAACGTATAACGTATAACGTATAACGTATAACGTATAACGTATAACGTATAACGTATAACGTATAACGTATAACGTATAACGTATAACGTATAACGTATAACGTATAACGTATAACGTATAACGTATAACGTATAACGTATAACGTATAACGTATAACGTATAACGTATAACGTATAACGTATAACGTATAACGTATAACGTATAACGTATAACGTATAACGTATAACGTATAACGTATAACGTATAACGTATAACGTATAACGTATATCGTATAACGTATAACGTATAACGTATAACGTATAACGTATAACGTACAGCGTATAACGTATAACGTATAACGTACAACGTATAACGTATAACGTACAACGTATAACGTATAACGTTCAACGTACAACGTGTACCGTATAACCTATAACGTATAACGTATAACGTATAACGAACAGCGTATAACTTACAGCGTATAACGTACAGCGTATAACGTAAAACGTATAACGTATGAAGTATAACGTATAACGTATAACGTATAACGTACAACGGATAACGTACAGCGTATAACGTATAACGTATAACGTATAACGTATAACATACAACGGATAACGTACAGCGTATAACGTACAACGTATAACGTACAACGTATAACGTACAAAAGAACAACGTGTTACGTATAACGTATAACGTACAGCGTATAACATACAGCGTATAACGTATAACGTATAACGTATAACGTATATCGTATAACGTATAACGTATAACGTATAACGTATAACGTACAGCGTATAACGTATAACGTATAACGTACAACGTATAACGTATAACGTACAACGTATAACGTATAACGTATAACGTATAACGTATAACGTATAACGTATAACGTATAACGTATAACGTATAACGTATAACGTACAACGTATAACGTTCAACGTATAACGTAGAACGTACAACGTACAACGTGTAACGTTAACGTCTAACGTATAACGTACAGCGTATAACGTACAGCGTATAACGAACAGCGTATAACGTATAACGTATAACGTATAACGTATAAAGTATAACGTATAACGTGTAACGTATATCGTATAACGTATAACGTGTAACGTATATCGTATAACGTATATCGTATAACGTATAACGTACCGCGTGTAACGTACAGCGTATAACGTACAACGTGTAACGTATAACGTATAACGTATAACGTACAGCTTATAACGTACAGCGTATAACGTACAGCGTATAACGTATAACGTATAACGTATAACGTACAACGGATAACGTACAGCGTATAACGTATAACGTATAACGTACAACGTATAACGTATAAGGTATAACGTATAACGTATAACGTACAGCGTAGAAAGTATAACGTACAACGTATAACGTACAACGTACAACGTACAACGTGTAACGTATAACGTATAACGTATAACGTATAACGTATAACGTATAACGTATAACGTACAACGTATAACGTATAACGTATAACGTATAACGTACAGCGTATAACGTATAACGTTCAACGTATAACGTACAACGTACAACGTACAACGTGTAACGTACAACGTGTAACGTATAACGTATAACGTATAACGTACAGCGTATAACGTACAGCGTATAACGTACAGCGTATAACGTATAACGTATAACGTATAACGTATAACGTATAACGTTCAACGTACAACGTGTACCGTATAACGTATAACGTATAACATACAGCGTATAACGTATAACGTATAACGTACAACGTATAACGTATAAGGTATAACGTATAACGTATAACGTACAGCGTATAAAGTATAACGTACAACGTATAACGTACAACGTATGACGTACAACGTATAACGTTCAACGTATAACGTACAACGTACAACGTACAACGTACAACGTACAACGTGTAACGTATAACGTATAACGTATAACGTATAACGTATAACGTATAACGTATAACGTACAACGTATAACGTATAACGTATAACGTACAGCGTATAACGTATAACGTAGAACGTATAACGTACAACGTATAACGTACAACGTATAACTTACAGCGTATAACGTACAGCGTATAACGTGAAACGTATAACGTATGAAGTATAACGTATAACGTATAACGTATAACGTACAACGGATAACGTACAGCGTATAACGTATAACGTATAACGTATAACATATAACGTATAACGTATAACGTAGAACATACAACGGATAACGTACAGCGTATAACGTACAACGTATAACGTACAACGTATAACGTACAACGTACAACGTACAACGTACAACGTACAACGTATAACGTATAACGTACAACGTACAACGTGTAACGTATAACGTATAACGTATAACGTACAGCGTATAACGTACAGCGTATAACGTACAGCGTATAACGTATAACGTATAACGTATAACGTATAACGTACAACGTACAACGTGTAACGTATAACGTATAACGTATAACGTACAGCGTATAACGTACAGCGTATAACGTACAGCGTATAACGTATAACGTATAACGTATAACGTATAACGTATAACGTATAACGTATAACGTATAACGTATAACGTATAACGTATAACGTATAACGTATAACGTATAACGTATAACGTATAACGTATAACGTATAACGTATAACGTATAACGTATAACGTATAACGTATAACGTATAACGTATAACGTATAACGTATAACGTATAACGTATAACGTATAACGTATAACGTATAACGTATAACGTATAACGTATAACGTATAACGTATAACGTATAACGTATAACGTATAACGTATAACGTATAACGAACAGCGTATAACTTACAGCGTATAACGTACAGCGTATAACGTAAAACGTATAACGTATGAAGTATAACGTATAACGTATAACGTATAACGTACAACGGATAACGTACAGCGTATAACGTATAACGTATAACGTACAACGTATAACGTATAACATACAACGGATAACGTACAGCGTATAACGTACAACGTATAACGTACAACGTATAACGTACAGCGTATAACGTACAGCGTATAACGTACAGCGTATAACGTATAACGTATAACGTATAACGTATAACGTATAACGTATAACGTATATCGTATAACGTATAACGTATAACGTATAACGTACAACGTATAACGTACAACGTATAACGTATAACGTTCAACGTACAACGTGTACCGTATAACGTATAACGTATAACGTATAACGTATAACGAACAGCGTATAACTTACAGCGTATAACGTACAGCGTATAACGTGAAACGTATAACGTATGAAGTATAACGTATAACGTATAACGTATAACGTACAACGGATAACGTACAGCGTATAACGTATAACGTATAACGTATAACGTATAACGTATAACGTAGAACATACAACGGATAACGTACAGCGTATAACGTACAACGTATAACGTACAACGTATAACGTACAACGTACAACGTACAACGTACAACGTGTAACGTATAACGTACAACGTACAACGTGTAACGTATAACGTATAACGTATAACGTAGAACATACAACGGATAACGTACAGCGTATAACGTACAACGTATAACGTACAACGTATAACGTACAACGTACAACGTACAACGTACAACGTGTAACGTATAACGTACAACGTACAACGTGTACCGTATAACGTATAACGTATAACGTATAACGTATAACGAACAGCGTATAACTTACAGCGTATAACGTACAGCGTATAACGTGAAACGTATAACGTATGAAGTATAACGTATAACGTATAACGTATAACGTACAACGGATAACGTACAGCGTATAACGTATAACGTATAACGTATAACGTATAACGTATAACGTAGAACATACAACGGATAACGTACAGCGTATAACGTACAACGTATAACGTACAACGTATAACGTACAACGTACAACGTACAACGTACAACGTGTAACGTATAACGTATAACGTATAACGTATAACGTATAACGTATAACGTATAACGTATAACGTATAACGTATAACGTATAACGTATAACGTATAACGTATAACGTATAACGTATAACGTATAACGTATAACGTATAACGTATAACGTATAACGTATAACGTATAACGTATAACGTATAACGTATAACGTATAACGTATAACGTATAACGTATAACGTATAACGTATAACGTATAACGTATAACGTATAACGTATAACGTATAACGTATAACGTATAACGTATAACGTATAACGTATAACGTATAACGTATAACGTATAACGTATAACGTATAACGTATAACGTATAACGTATAACGTATAACGTATAACGTATAACGTATAACGTATAACGTATAACGTATAACGTATAACGTATAACGTATAACGTATAACGTATAACGTATAACGTATAACGTATAACGTATAACGTATAACGTATAACGTATAACGTATAACGTATAACGTATAACGTATAACGTATAACGTATAACGTATAACGTATAACGTATAACGTATAACGTATAACGTATAACGTATAACGTATAACGTATAACGTATAACGTATAACGTATAACGTATAACGTATAACGTATAACGTATAACGTATAACGTATAACGTATAACGTATAACGTATAACGTATAACGTATAACGTATAACGTATAACGTATAACGTATAACGTATAACGTATAACGTATAACGTATAACGTATAACGTATAACGTATAACGTATAACGTATAACGTATAACGTATAACGTATAACGTATAACGTATAACGTATAACGTATAAAGTATAACGTATAACGTACAGCGTATAACGTACAGCGTATAACGTACAGCGTATAACGTATAACGTATAACGTGTAACGTATATCGTATAACGTATAACGTATAACGTATAACGTATAACGTACAACGTACAACGTACAACGTATAACGTATAACGTATAACGTATAACGTATAACGTATAACGTAGAACATACAACGGATAACGTACAGCGTATAACGTACAACGTATAACGTACAACGTATAACGTACAACGTACAACGTACAACGTACAACGTGTAACGTATAACGTACAACGTACAACGTGTAACGTATAACGTATAACCTATAACGTACAGCGTATAACGTACAGCGTATAACGTACAGCGTATAACGTATAACGTATAACGTATAACGTATAACGTATAACGTATAACGTATAACGTATAACGTATAACGTATAACGTATAACGTATAACGTATAACGTATAACGTATAACGTATAACGTATAACGTATAACGTATAACGTATAACGTATAACGTATAACGTATAACGTATAACGTATAACGTATAACGTATAACGTATAACGTATAACGTATAACGTATAACGTATAACGTATAACGTATAACGTATAACGTATAACGTATAACGTATAACGTATAACGTATAACGTATAACGTATAACGTATAACGTATAACGTATAACGTATAACGTATAACGTATAACGTATAACGTATAACGTATAACGTATAACGTATAACGTATAACGTATAACGTATAACGTATAACGTATAACGTATAAAGTATAACGTATAACGTACAGCGTATAACGTACAGCGTATAACGTACAGCGTATAACGTATAACGTATAACGTGTAACGTATATCGTATAACGTATAACGTATAACGTATAACGTATAACGTACAACGTACAACGTACAACGTATAACGTATAACGTATAACGTATAACGTATAACGTATAACGTAGAACATACAACGGATAACGTACAGCGTATAACGTACAACGTATAACGTACAACGTATAACGTACAACGTACAACGTACAACGTACAACGTGTAACGTATAACGTACAACGTACAACGTGTAACGTATAACGTATAACCTATAACGTACAGCGTATAACGTACAGCGTATAACGTACAGCGTATAACGTATAACGTATAACGTATAACGTATAACGTATAACGTATAACGTATAACGTATAACGTACAGCGTATAACGTACAGCGTATAACGTACAGCGTATAACGTATAACGTATAACGTACAGCGTATAACGTACAGCGTATAACGTACAGCGTATAACGTATAACGTATAACGTATAACGTATAACGTATAACGTATAACGTATAACGTATAACGTATAACGTATAACGTATAACGTATAACGTATAACGTATAACGTATAACGTATAACGTATAACGTATAACGTATAACGTATAACGTATAACGTATAACGTATAACGTATAACGTATAACGTATAACGTATAACGTATAACGTATAACGTATAACGTATAACGTATAACGTATAACGTATAACGTATAACGTATAACGTATAACGTATAACGTATAACGTATAACGTATAACGTATAACGTATAACGTATAACGTATAACGTATAACGTATAACGTATAACGTATAACGTATAACGTATAACGTATAACGTATAACGTATAACGTATAACGTATAACGTATAACGTATAACGTATAACGTATAACGTATAACGTATAACGTATAACGTATAACGTATAACGTATAACGTATAACGTATAACGTATAACGTATAACGTATAACGTATAACGTATAACGTATAACGTATAACGTATAACGTATAACGTATAACGTATAACGTATAACGTACAACGGATAACGTACAGCGTATAACGTATAACGTATAACGTACAACGTATAACGTATAAGGTATAACGTATAACGTATAACGTACAGCGTAGAAAGTATAACGTACAACGTATGACGTACAACGTATAACGTTCAACGTATAACGTACAACGTACAACGTACAACGTGTAACGTACAACGTGTAACGTATAACGTATAACGTATAACGTACAGCGTATAACGTACAGCGTACAACGTACAACGTGTAACGTATAACGTATAACGTATAACGTATAACGTATAACGTATAACGTATAACGTATAACGTATAACGTATAACGTATAACGTATAACGTATAACGTATAACGTATAACGTATAACGTATAACGTATAACGTATAACGTATAACGTATAACGTATAACGTATAACGTATAACGTATAACGTATAACGTATAACGTATAACGTATAACGTATAACGTATAACGTATAACGTATAACGTATAACGTATAACGTATAACGTATAACGTATAACGTATAACGTATAACGTATAACGTATAACGTATAACGTATAACGTATAACGTATAACGTATAACGTATAACGTATAACGTATAACGTATAACGTATAACGTATAACGTATAACGTATAACGTATAACGTATAACGTATAACGTATAACGTATAACGTATAACGTATAACGTATAACGTATAACGTTCAACGTACAACGTGTACCGTATAACCTATAACGTATAACGTATAACGTATAACGAACAGCGTATAACTTACAGCGTATAACGTACAGCGTATAACGTAAAACGTATAACGTATGAAGTATAACGTATAACGTATAACGTATAACGTACAACGGATAACGTACAGCGTATAACGTATAACGTATAACGTATAACGTATAACGTATAACATACAACGGATAACGTACAGCGTATAACGTACAACGTATAACGTACAACGTATAACGTACAGCGTATAACGTACAGCGTATAACGTACAGCGTATAACGTATAACGTATAACGTATAACGTATAACGTATAACGTATAACGTATATCGTATAACGTATAACGTATAACGTATAACGTACAACGTATAACGTACAACGTATAACGTATAACGTTCAACGTACAACGTGTACCGTATAACGTATAACGTATAACGTATAACGTATAACGAACAGCGTATAACTTACAGCGTATAACGTACAGCGTATAACGTGAAACGTATAACGTATGAAGTATAATGTATAACGTATAACGTATAACGTACAACGGATAACGTACAGCGTATAACGTATAACGTATAACGTATAACGTATAACGTATAACGTAGAACATACAACGGATAACGTACAGCGTATAACGTACAACGTATAACGTACAACGTATAACGTACAACGTACAACGTACAACGTACAACGTGTAACGTATAACGTACAACGTACAACGTGTAACGTATAACGTATAACGTATAACGTAGAACATACAACGGATAACGTACAGCGTATAACGTACAACGTATAACGTACAACGTATAACGTACAACGTACAACGTACAACGTACAACGTGTAACGTATAACGTACAACGTACAACGTGTACCGTATAACGTATAACGTGTAACGTATAACGTATAACGAACAGCGTATAACTTACAGCGTATAACGTACAGCGTATAACGTGAAACGTATAACGTATGAAGTATAACGTATAACGTATAACGTATAACGTACAACGGATAACGTACAGCGTATAACGTATAACGTATAACGTATAACGTATAACGTATAACGTAGAACATACAACGGATAACGTACAGCGTATAACGTACAACGTATAACGTACAACGTATAACGTACAACGTACAACGTACAACGTACAACGTGTAACGTATAACGTATAACGTATAACGTATAACGTATAACGTATAACGTATAACGTATAACGTATAACGTATAACGTATAACGTATAACGTATAACGTATAACGTATAACGTATAACGTATAACGTATAACGTATAACGTATAACGTATAACGTATAACGTATAACGTATAACGTATAACGTATAACGTATAACGTATAACGTATAACGTATAACGTATAACGTATAACGTATAACGTATAACGTATAACGTATAACGTATAACGTATAACGTATAACGTATAACGTATAACGTATAACGTATAACGTATAACGTATAACGTATAACGTATAACGTATAACGTATAACGTATAACGTATAACGTATAACGTATAACGTATAACGTATAACGTATAACGTATAACGTATAACGTATAACGTATAACGTATAACGTATAACGTATAACGTATAACGTATAACGTATAACGTATAACGTATAACGTATAACGTATAACGTATAACGTATAACGTATAACGTATAACGTATAACGTATAACGTATAACGTATAACGTATAACGTATAACGTATAACGTATAACGTATAACGTATAACGTATAACGTATAACGTATAACGTATAACGTATAACGTATAACGTATAACGTATAACGTATAACGTATAACGTATAACGTATAACGTATAACGTATAACGTATAACGTATAACGTATAACGTATAACGTATAACGTATAACGTATAACGTATAACGTATAACGTATAACGTATAACGTATAACGTATAACGTATAACGTATAACGTATAACGTATAACGTATAACGTATAACGTATAACGTATAACGTATAACGTATAACGTACAGCGTATAACGTACAACGTATAACGTACAACGTATAACGTACAACGTACAACGTACAACGTACAACGTGTAACGTATAACGTACAACGTACAACGTGTAACGTATAACGTATAACGTATAACGTACAGCGTATAACGTACAGCGTATAACGTACAGCGTATAACGTATAACGTATAACGTATAACGTATAACGTATAACGTATAACGTATAACGTATAACGTATAACGTATAACGTATAACGTATAACGTGTAACGTATAACGTATAACGTATAACGTATAACGTATAACGTATAACGTATAACGTATAACGTATAACGTATAACGTATAACGTATAACGTATAACGTATAACGTATAACGTATAACGTATAACGTATAACGTATAACGTATAACGTATAACGTATAACGTATAACGTATAACGTATAACGTATAACGTATAACGTATAACGTATAACGTATAACGTATAACGTATATCGTATAACGTACAGCGTATAACGTACCGCGTGTAACGTACAGCGTATAACGTACAACGTGTAACGTATAACGTATAACGTATAACGTACAGCTTATAACGTACAGCGTATAACGTACAGCGTATAACGTATAACGTATAACGTATAACGTACAACGGATAACGTACAGCGTATAACGTATAACGTATAACGTACAACGTATAACGTATAAGGTATAACGTATAACGTATAACGTACAGCGTAGAAAGTATAACGTACAACGTATAACGTACAACGTACAACGTACAACGTGTAACGTATAACGTATAACGTATAACGGATAACGTACAGCGTATAACGTATAACGTATAACGTACAACGTATAACGTATAAGGTATAACGTATAACGTATAACGTACAGCGTAGAAAGTATAACGTACAACGTATAACGTACAACGTACAACGTACAACGTGTAACGTATAACGTATAACGTATAAGGTATAACGTATAACGTATAACGTACAGCGTAGAAAGTATAACGTACAACGTATAACGTACAACGTACAACGTACAACGTGTAACGTATAACGTATAACGTATAACGTATAACGTATAACGTACAACGTATAACGTATAACGTACAACGTATAACGTATAACGTATAACGTATAACGTACAGCGTATAACGTATAACGTAGAACGTATAACGTACAACGTATAACGTACAACGTATAACGTTCAACGTATAACGTACAACGTACATACGTATAACGTACAAAAGAACAACGTGTTACGTATAACGTATAACGTACAGCGTATAACATACAGCGTACAACGTATAACGTATAACGTATAACGTATAACGTATAACGTATAACGTATAACGTATAACGTATAACGTATAACGTATAACGTATAACGTATAACGTATAAAGTATAACGTATAACGTATAACGTACAGCGTAGAAAGTATAACGTACAACGTATAACGTACAACGTACAACGTACAACGTGTAACGTATAACGTATAACGTATGACGTATAACGTATAACGTATAACGTACAGCGTATAACGTATAACGTTCAACGTATAACGTACAACGTACAACGTACAACGTGTAACGTACAACGTGTAACGTATAACGTATAACGTATAACGTACAGCGTATAACGTACAGCGTATAACGTACAGCGTATAACGTATAACGTATAACGTATAACGTATAACGTATAACGTTCAACGTACAACGTGTACCGTATAACGTATAACGTATAACATACAGCGTATAACGTATAACGTATAACGTACAACGTATAACGTATAAGGTATAACGTATAACGTATAACGTACAGCGTATAAAGTATAACGTACAACGTATAACGTACAACGTATGACGTACAACGTATAACGTTCAACGTATAACGTATAACGTATAACGTATGACGTATAACGTATAACGTATAACGTACAGCGTATAACGTATAACGTTCAACGTATAACGTACAACGTACAACGTACAACGTGTAACGTACAACGTGTAACGTATAACGTATAACGTATAACGTATAACGTATAACGTATAACGTATAACGTATAACGTATAACGTATAACGTATAACGTATAACGTATAACGTATAACGTATAACGTATAACGTATAACGTATAACGTATAACGTATAACGTATAACGTATAACGTATAACGTATAACGTATAACGTATAACGTATAACGTATAACGTATAACGTATAACGTATAACGTATAACGTATAACGTATAACGTATAACGTATAACGTATAACGTATAACGTATAACGTATAACGTATAACGTATAACGTATAACGTATAACGTATAACGTATAACGTATAACGTATAACGTATAACGTATAACGTATAACGTATATCGTATAACGTACAGCGTATAACGTACCGCGTGTAACGTACAGCGTATAACGTACAACGTGTAACGTATAACGTATAACGTATAACGTACAGCTTATAACGTACAGCGTATAACGTACAGCGTATAACGTATAACGTATAACGTATAACGTACAACGGATAACGTACAGCGTATAACGTATAACGTATAACGTACAACGTATAACGTATAAGGTATAACGTATAACGTATAACGTACAGCGTAGAAAGTATAACGTACAACGTATAACGTACAACGTACAACGTACAACGTGTAACGTATAACGTATAACGTATAACGTATAACGTATAACGTACAACGTATAACGTATAACGTACAACGTATAACGTATAACGTATAACGTATAACGTACAGCGTATAACGTATAACGTAGAACGTATAACGTACAACGTATAACGTACAACGTATAACGTTCAACGTATAACGTACAACGTACATACGTATAACGTACAAAAGAACAACGTGTTACGTATAACGTATAACGTACAGCGTATAACATACAGCGTACAACGTATAACGTATAACGTATAACGTATAACGTATAACGTATAACGTATAACGTATAACGTATAACGTATAACGTATAACGTATAACGTATAACGTATAACGTATAAAGTATAACGTATAACGTATAACGTACAGCGTAGAAAGTATAACGTACAACGTATAACGTACAACGTACAACGTACAACGTGTAACGTATAACGTATAACGTATGACGTATAACGTATAACGTATAACGTACAGCGTATAACGTATAACGTTCAACGTATAACGTACAACGTACAACGTACAACGTGTAACGTACAACGTGTAACGTATAACGTATAACGTATAACGTACAGCGTATAACGTACAGCGTATAACGTACAGCGTATAACGTATAACGTATAACGTATAACGTATAACGTATAACGTTCAACGTACAACGTGTACCGTATAACGTATAACGTATAACATACAGCGTATAACGTATAACGTATAACGTACAACGTATAACGTATAAGGTATAACGTATAACGTATAACGTACAGCGTATAAAGTATAACGTACAACGTATAACGTACAACGTATGACGTACAACGTATAACGTTCAACGTATAACGTACAACGTACAACGTACAACGTACAACGTGTAACGTATAACGTATAACGTATAACGTATAACGTACAACGTATAACGTATAACGTATAACGTACAGCGTATAACGTATAACGTAGAACGTATAACGTACAACGTATAACGTACAACGTATAACGTTCAACGTATAACGTACAACGTACATACATATAACGTACAAAAGAACAACGTGTTACGTATAATGTATAACGTACAGCGTATAACATACAGCGTATAACGTATAACGTATAACGTATAACGTATAACGTATAACGTATATCGTATAACGTATAACGTATAACGTATAACGTATAACGTATAACGTATAACGTATAACGTATAACGTATAACGTATAACGTATAACGTATAACGTATAACGTATAACGTATAACGTATAACGTATAACGTATAACGTATAACGTATAACGTATCACGTATAACGTATGACGTATAACGTATCACGTATCACGTATAACGTATAACGTATAACGTATAACGTATAACGTATAACGTATAACGTATAACGTATAACGTATAACGTATAACGTATAACGTATAACGTATAACGTATAACGTATAACGTATAACGTATAACGTATAACGTATAACGTATAACGTATAACGTATAACGTATAACGTATAACGTATAACGTATAACGTATAACGTATAACGTATAACGTATAACGTATAACGTATAACGTATAACGTATAACGTATAACGTATAACGTATAACGTATAACGTATAACGTATAACGTATAACGTATAACGTATAACGTATAACGTATAACGTATAACGTATAACGTATAACGTATAACGTATAACGTATAACGTATAACGTATAACGTATAACGTATAACGTATAACGTATAACGTATAACGTATAACGTATAACGTATAACGTATAACGTATAACGTATAACGTATAACGTATAACGTATAACGTATAACGTATAACGTATAACGTATAACGTATAACGTATAACGTATAACGTATAACGTATAACGTATAACGTATAACGTATAACGTATAACGTATAACGTATAACGTATAACGTATAACGTATAACGTATAACGTATAACGTATAACGTATAACGTATAACGTATAACGTATAACGTATAACGTATAACGTATAACGTATAACGTATAACGTATAACGTATAACGTATAACGTATAACGTATAACGTATAACGTATAACGTATAACGTATAACGTATAACGTATAACGTATAACGTATAACGTATAACGTATAACGTATAACGTATAACGTATAACGTATAACGTATAACGTATAACGTATAACGTATAACGTATAACGTATAACGTATAACGTATAACGTATAACGTATAACGTATAACGTATAACGTATAACGTATAACGTATAACGTATAACGTATAACGTATAACGTATAACGTATAACGTATAACGTATAACGTATAACGTATAACGTATAACGTATAACGTATAACGTATAACGTATAACGTATAACGTATAACGTATAACGTATAACGTATAACGTATAACGTATAACGTATAACGTATAACGTATAACGTATAACGTATAACGTATAACGTATAACGTATAACGTATAACGTATAACGTATAACGTATAACGTATAACGTATAACGTATAACGTATAACGTATAACGTATAACGTATAACGTATAACGTATAACGTATAACGTATAACGTATAACGTATAACGTATAACGTATAACGTATAACGTATAACGTATAACGTATAACGTATAACGTATAACGTATAACGTATAACGTATAACGTATAACGTATAACGTATAACGTATAACGTATAACGTATAACGTATAACGTATAACGTATAACGTATAACGTATAACGTAGAACATACAACGGATAACGTACAGCGTATAACGTACAACGTATAACGTACAACGTATAACGTACAACGTACAACGTACAACGTACAACGTGTAACGTATAACGTACAACGTACAACGTGTACCGTATAACGTATAACGTGTAACGTATAACGTATAACGAACAGCGTATAACTTACAGCGTATAACGTACAGCGTATAACGTGAAACGTATAACGTATGAAGTATAACGTATAACGTATAACGTATAACGTACAACGGATAACGTACAGCGTATAACGTATAACGTATAACGTATAACGTATAACGTATAACGTAGAACATACAACGGATAACGTACAGCGTATAACGTACAACGTATAACGTACAACGTATAACGTACAACGTACAACGTACAACGTACAACGTGTAACGTATAACGTATAACGTATAACGTATAACGTATAACGTATAACGTATAACGTATAACGTATAACGTATAACGTATAACGTATAACGTATAACGTATAACGTATAACGTATAACGTATAACGTATAACGTATAACGTATAACGTATAACGTATAACGTATAACGTATAACGTATAACGTATAACGTATAACGTATAACGTATAACGTATAACGTATAACGTATAACGTATAACGTATAACGTATAACGTATAACGTATAACGTATAACGTATAACGTATAACGTATAACGTATAACGTATAACGTATAACGTATAACGTATAACGTATAACGTATAACGTATAACGTATAACGTATAACGTATAACGTATAACGTATAACGTATAACGTATAACGTATAACGTATAACGTATAACGTATAACGTATAACGTATAACGTATAACGTATAACGTATAACGTATAACGTATAACGTATAACGTATAACGTATAACGTATAACGTATAACGTATAACGTATAACGTATAACGTATAACGTATAACGTATAACGTATAACGTATAACGTATAACGTATAACGTATAACGTATAACGTATAACGTATAACGTATAACGTATAACGTATAACGTATAACGTATAACGTATAACGTATAACGTATAACGTATAACGTATAACGTATAACGTATAACGTATAACGTATAACGTATAACGTATAACGTATAACGTATAACGTATAACGTACAGCGTATAACGTACAACGTATAACGTACAACGTATAACGTACAACGTACAACGTACAACGTACAACGTGTAACGTATAACGTACAACGTACAACGTGTAACGTATAACGTATAACGTATAACGTACAGCGTATAACGTACAGCGTATAACGTACAGCGTATAACGTATAACGTATAACGTATAACGTATAACGTATAACGTATAACGTATAACGTATAACGTATAACGTATAACGTATAACGTATAACGTATAACGTATAACGTATAACGTATAACGTATAACGTATAACGTATAACGTATAACGTATAACGTATAACGTATAACGTATAACGTATAACGTATAACGTATAACGTATAACGTATAACGTATAACGTATAACGTATAACGTATAACGTATAACGTATAACGTACAACGTACAACGTGTAACGTATAACGTATAACGTATGACGTATAACGTATAACGTATAACGTACAGCGTATAACGTATAACGTTCAACGTATAACGTACAACGTACAACGTACAACGTGTAACGTACAACGTGTAACGTATAACGTATAACGTATAACGTACAGCGTATAACGTACAGCGTATAACGTACAGCGTATAACGTATAACGTATAACGTATAACGTATAACGTATAACGTTCAACGTACAACGTGTACCGTATAACGTATAACGTATAACATACAGCGTATAACGTATAACGTATAACGTACAACGTATAACGTATAAGGTATAACGTATAACGTATAACGTACAGCGTATAAAGTATAACGTACAACGTATAACGTACAACGTATGACGTACAACGTATAACGTTCAACGTATAACGTATAACGTATAACGTATGACGTATAACGTATAACGTATAACGTACAGCGTATAACGTATAACGTTCAACGTATAACGTACAACGTACAACGTACAACGTGTAACGTACAACGTGTAACGTATAACGTATAACGTATAACGTATAACGTATAACGTATAACGTATAACGTATAACGTATAACGTATAACGTATAACGTATAACGTATAACGTATAACGTATAACGTATAACGTATAACGTATAACGTATAACGTATAACGTACAACGTATAACGTATAACGTATAACGTATAACGTATAACGTATAACGTATAACGTATAACGTATAACGTATAACGTATAACGTATAACGTATAACGTATAACGTATAACGTATAACGTATAACGTATAACGTATAACGTATAACGTATAACGTATAACGTATAACGTATAACGTATAACGTATAACGTATAACGTATAACGTATAACGTATATCGTATAACGTACAGCGTATAACGTACCGCGTGTAACGTACAGCGTATAACGTACAACGTGTAACGTATAACGTATAACGTATAACGTACAGCTTATAACGTACAGCGTATAACGTACAGCGTATAACGTATAACGTATAACGTATAACGTACAACGGATAACGTACAGCGTATAACGTATAACGTATAACGTACAACGTATAACGTATAAGGTATAACGTATAACGTATAACGTACAGCGTAGAAAGTATAACGTACAACGTATAACGTACAACGTACAACGTACAACGTGTAACGTATAACGTATAACGTATAACGTATAACGTATAACGTACAACGTATAACGTATAACGTACAACGTATAACGTATAACGTATAACGTATAACGTACAGCGTATAACGTATAACGTAGAACGTATAACGTACAACGTATAACGTACAACGTATAACGTTCAACGTATAACGTACAACGTACATACGTATAACGTACAAAAGAACAACGTGTTACGTATAACGTATAACGTACAGCGTATAACATACAGCGTACAACGTATAACGTATAACGTATAACGTATAACGTATAACGTATAACGTATAACGTATAACGTATAACGTATAACGTATAACGTATAACGTATAACGTATAACGTATAAAGTATAACGTATAACGTATAACGTACAGCGTAGAAAGTATAACGTACAACGTATAACGTACAACGTACAACGTACAACGTGTAACGTATAACGTATAACGTATGACGTATAACGTATAACGTATAACGTACAGCGTATAACGTATAACGTTCAACGTATAACGTACAACGTACAACGTACAACGTGTAACGTACAACGTGTAACGTATAACGTATAACGTATAACGTACAGCGTATAACGTACAGCGTATAACGTACAGCGTATAACGTATAACGTATAACGTATAACGTATAACGTATAACGTTCAACGTACAACGTGTACCGTATAACGTATAACGTATAACATACAGCGTATAACGTATAACGTATAACGTACAACGTATAACGTATAAGGTATAACGTATAACGTATAACGTACAGCGTATAAAGTATAACGTACAACGTATAACGTACAACGTATGACGTACAACGTATAACGTTCAACGTATAACGTACAACGTACAACGTACAACGTACAACGTGTAACGTATAACGTATAACGTATAACGTATAACGTACAACGTATAACGTATAACGTATAACGTACAGCGTATAACGTATAACGTAGAACGTATAACGTACAACGTATAACGTACAACGTATAACGTTCAACGTATAACGTACAACGTACATACATATAACGTACAAAAGAACAACGTGTTACGTATAATGTATAACGTACAGCGTATAACATACAGCGTATAACGTATAACGTATAACGTATAACGTATAACGTATAACGTATATCGTATAACGTATAACGTATAACGTATAACGTATAATGTATAACGTATAACGTATAACGTATAACGTATAACGTATAACGTATAACGTATAACGTATAACGTATAACGTATAACGTATAACGTATAACGTATAACGTATAACGTATAACGTATAACGTATAACGTATAACGTATAACGTATCACGTATAACGTATGACGTATAACGTATCACGTATCACGTATAACGTATAACGTATAACGTATAACGTATAACGTATAACGTATAACGTATAACGTATAACGTATAACGTATAACGTATAACGTATAACGTATAACGTATAACGTATAACGTATAACGTATAACGTATAACGTATAACGTATAACGTATAACGTATAACGTATAACGTATAACGTATAACGTATAACGTATAACGTATAACGTATAACGTATAACGTATAACGTATAACGTATAACGTATAACGTATAACGTATAACGTATAACGTATAACGTATAACGTATAACGTATAACGTATAACGTATAACGTATAACGTATAACGTATAACGTATAACGTATAACGTATAACGTATAACGTATAACGTATAACGTATAACGTATAACGTATAACGTATAACGTATAACGTATAACGTATAACGTATAACGTATAACGTATAACGTATAACGTATAACGTATAACGTATAACGTATAACGTATAACGTATAACGTATAACGTATAACGTATAACGTATAACGTATAACGTATAACGTATAACGTATAACGTATAACGTATAACGTATAACGTATAACGTATAACGTATAACGTATAACGTATAACGTATAACGTATAACGTATAACGTATAACGTATAACGTATAACGTATAACGTATAACGTATAACGTATAACGTATAACGTATAACGTATAACGTATAACGTATAACGTATAACGTATAACGTATAACGTATAACGTATAACGTATAACGTATAACGTATAACGTATAACGTATAACGTATAACGTATAACGTATAACGTATAACGTATAACGAATAACGTATAACGTATAACGTATAACGTATAACGTATAACGTATAACGTATAACGTATAACGTATAACGTATAACGTATAACGTATAACGTATAACGTATAACGTATAACGTATAACGTATAACGTATAACGTATAACGTATAACGTATAACGTATAACGTATAACGTATAACGTATAACGTATAACGTATAACGTATAACGTATAACGTATAACGTATAACGTATAACGTATAACGTATAACGTATAACGTATAACGTATAACGTATAACGTATAACGTATAACGTATAACGTATAACGTATAACGTATAACGTATAACGTATAACGTATAACGTATAACGTATAACGTATAACGTATAACGTATAACGTATAACGTATAACGTATAACGTATAACGTATAACGTATAACGTATAACGTATAACGTATAACGTATAACGTATAACGTATAACGTATAACGTATAACGTATAACGTATAACGTATAACGTATAACGTATAACGTATAACGTATAACGTATAACGTATAACGTATAACGTATAACGTATAACGTATAACGTAGAACATACAACGGATAACGTACAGCGTATAACGTACAACGTATAACGTACAACGTATAACGTACAACGTACAACGTACAACGTACAACGTGTAACGTATAACGTACAACGTACAACGTGTACCGTATAACGTATAACGTGTAACGTATAACGTATAACGAACAGCGTATAACTTACAGCGTATAACGTACAGCGTATAACGTGAAACGTATAACGTATGAAGTATAACGTATAACGTATAACGTATAACGTACAACGGATAACGTACAGCGTATAACGTATAACGTATAACGTATAACGTATAACGTATAACGTAGAACATACAACGGATAACGTACAGCGTATAACGTACAACGTATAACGTACAACGTATAACGTACAACGTACAACGTACAACGTACAACGTGTAACGTATAACGTATAACGTATAACGTATAACGTATAACGTATAACGTATAACGTATAACGTATAACGTATAACGTATAACGTATAACGTATAACGTATAACGTATAACGTGTAACGTATAACGTATAACGTATAACGTATAACGTATAACGTATAACGTATAACGTATAACGTATAACGTATAACGTATAACGTATAACGTATAACGTATAACGTATAACGTATAACGTATAACGTATAACGTATAACGTATAACGTATAACGTATAACGTATAACGTATAACGTATAACGTATAACGTATAACGTATAACGTATAACGTATAACGTATAACGTATAACGTATAACGTATAACGTATAACGTATAACGTATAACGTATAACGTATAACGTATAACGTATAACGTATAACGTATAACGTATAACGTATAACGTATAACGTATAACGTATAACGTATAACGTATAACGTATAACGTATAACGTATAACGTATAACGTATAACGTATAACGTATAACGTATAACGTATAACGTATAACGTATAACGTATAACGTATAACGTATAACGTATAACGTATAACGTATAACGTATAACGTATAACGTATAACGTATAACGTATAACGTATAACGTATAACGTATAACGTATAACGTATAACGTATAACGTATAACGTATAACGTATAACGTATAACGTATAACGTATAACGTATAACGTATAACGTATAACGTATAACGTATAACGTATAACGTATAACGTATAACGTATAACGTATAACGTATAACGTATAACGTATAACGTATAACGTATAACGTATAACGTACAGCGTATAACGTACAACGTATAACGTACAACGTATAACGTACAACGTACAACGTACAACGTACAACGTGTAACGTATAACGTACAACGTACAACGTGTAACGTATAACGTATAACGTATAACGTACAGCGTATAACGTACAGCGTATAACGTACAGCGTATAACGTATAACGTATAACGTATAACGTATAACGTATAACGTATAACGTATAACGTATAACGTATAACGTATAACGTATAACGTATAACGTATAACGTATAACGTATAACGTATAACGTATAACGTATAACGTATAACGTATAACGTATAACGTATAACGTATAACGTATAACGTATAACGTATAACGTATAACGTATAACGTATAACGTATAACGTATAACGTATAACGTATAACGTATAACGTATAACGTATAACGTATAACGTATAACGTATAACGTATAACGTATAACGTATAACGTATAACGTATAACGTATAACGTATAACGTATAACGTATAACGTATAACGTATATCGTATAACGTACAGCGTATAACGTACCGCGTGTAACGTACAGCGTATAACGTACAACGTGTAACGTATAACGTATAACGTATAACGTACAGCTTATAACGTACAGCGTATAACGTACAGCGTATAACGTATAACGTATAACGTATAACGTACAACGGATAACGTACAGCGTATAACGTATAACGTATAACGTACAACGTATAACGTATAAGGTATAACGTATAACGTATAACGTACAGCGTAGAAAGTATAACGTACAACGTATAACGTACAACGTACAACGTACAACGTGTAACGTATAACGTATAACGTATAACGTATAACGTATAACGTACAACGTATAACGTATAACGTACAACGTATAACGTATAACGTATAACGTATAACGTACAGCGTATAACGTATAACGTAGAACGTATAACGTACAACGTATAACGTACAACGTATAACGTTCAACGTATAACGTACAACGTACATACGTATAACGTACAAAAGAACAACGTGTTACGTATAACGTATAACGTACAGCGTATAACATACAGCGTACAACGTATAACGTATAACGTATAACGTATAACGTATAACGTATAACGTATAACGTATAACGTATAACGTATAACGTATATCGTATAACGTACAGCGTATAACGTACCGCGTGTAACGTACAGCGTATAACGTACAACGTGTAACGTATAACGTATAACGTATAACGTACAGCATATAACGTACAGCGTATAACGTACAGCGTATAACGTATAACGTATAACGTATAACGTACAACGGATAACGTACAGCGTATAACGTATAACTTATAACGTACAACGTATAACGTATAAAGTATAACGTATAACGTATAACGTACAGCGTAGAAAGTATAACGTACAACGTATAACGTACAACGTACAACGTACAACGTGTAACGTATAACGTATAACGTATGACGTATAACGTATAACGTATAACGTACAGCGTATAACGTATAACGTTCAACGTATAACGTACAACGTACAACGTACAACGTGTAACGTACAACGTGTAACGTATAACGTATAACGTATAACGTACAGCGTATAACGTACAGCGTATAACGTACAGCGTATAACGTATAACGTATAACGTATAACGTATAACGTATAACGTTCAACGTACAACGTGTACCGTATAACGTATAACGTATAACATACAGCGTATAACGTATAACGTATAACGTACAACGTATAACGTATAAGGTATAACGTATAACGTATAACGTACAGCGTATAAAGTATAACGTACAACGTATAACGTACAACGTATGACGTACAACGTATAACGTTCAACGTATAACGTACAACGTACAACGTACAACGTACAACGTGTAACGTATAACGTATAACGTATAACGTATAACGTACAACGTATAACGTATAACGTATAACGTACAGCGTATAACGTATAACGTAGAACGTATAACGTACAACGTATAACGTACAACGTATAACGTTCAACGTATAACGTACAACGTACATACATATAACGTACAAAAGAACAACGTGTTACGTATAATGTATAACGTACAGCGTATAACATACAGCGTATAACGTATAACGTATAACGTATAACGTATAACGTATAACGTATATCGTATAACGTATAACGTATAACGTATAACGTATAACGTATAACGTATAACGTATAACGTATAACGTATAACGTATAACGTATAACGTATAACGTATAACGTATAACGTATAACGTATAACGTATAACGTATAACGTATAACGTATAACGTATAACGTATAACGTATAACGTATAACGTATAACGTATAACGTATAACGTATAACGTATAACGTATCACGTATAACGTATGACGTATAACGTATCACGTATCACGTATCACGTATAACGTATAACGTATAACGTATAACGTATAACGTATAACGTATAACGTATAACGTATAACGTATAACGTATAACGTATAACGTATAACGTATAACGTATAACGTATAACGTATAACGTATAACGTATAACGTATAACGTATAACGTATAACGTATAACGTATAACGTATAACGTATAACGTATAACGTATAACGTATAACGTATAACGTATAACGTATAACGTATAACGTATAACGTATAACGTATAACGTATAACGTATAACGTATAACGTATAACGTATAACGTATAACGTATAACGTATAACGTATAACGTATAACGTATAACGTATAACGTATAACGTATAACGTATAACGTATAACGTATAACGTATAACGTATAACGTATAACGTATAACGTATAACGTATAACGTATAACGTATAACGTATAACGTATAACGTATAACGTATAACGTATAACGTATAACGTATAACGTATAACGTATAACGTATAACGTATAACGTATAACGTATAACGTATAACGTATAACGTATAACGTATAACGTATAACGTATAACGTATAACGTATAACGTATAACGTATAACGTATAACGTATAACGTATAACGTATAACGTATAACGTATAACGTATAACGTATAACGTATAACGTATAACGTATAACGTATAACGTATAACGTATAACGTATAACGTATAACGTATAACGTATAACGTATAACGTATAACGTATAACGTATAACGTATAACGTATAACGTATAACGTATAACGTATAACGTATAACGTATAACGTATAACGTATAACGTATAACGTATAACGTATAACGTATAACGTATAACGTATAACGTATAACGTATAACGTATAACGTATAACGTATAACGTATAACGTATAACGTATAACGTATAACGTATAACGTATAACGTATAACGTATAACGTATAACGTATAACGTATAACGTATAACGTATAACGTATAACGTATAACGTATAACGTATAACGTATAACGTATAACGTATAACGTATAACGTATAACGTATAACGTATAACGTATAACGTATAACGTATAACGTATAACGTATAACGTATAACGTATAACGTATAACGTATAACGTATAACGTATAACGTATAACGTATAACGTATAACGTATAACGTATAACGTATAACGTATAACGTATAACGTATAACGTATAACGTATAACGTATAACGTATAACGTATAACGTATAACGTATAACGTATAACGTATAACGTATAACGTATAACGTATAACGTATAACGTATAACGTATAACGTATAACGTATAACGTATAACGTATAACGTATAACGTATAACGTATAACGTATAACGTATAACGTATAACGTATAACGTATAACGTATAACGTATAACGTATAACGTATAACGTATAACGTATAACGTATAACGTATAACGTATAACGTATAACGTATAACGTATAACGTATAACGTATAACGTACAACGTATAACGTATAAGGTATAACGTATAACGTATAACGTACAGCGTATAAAGTATAACGTACAACGTATAACGTACAACGTATGACGTACAACGTATAACGTTCAACGTATAACGTACAACGTACAACGTACAACGTACAACGTGTAACGTATAACGTATAACGTATAACGTATAACGTACAACGTATAACGTATAACGTATAACGTACAGCGTATAACGTATAACGTAGAACGTATAACGTACAACGTATAACGTACAACGTATAACGTTCAACGTATAACGTACAACGTACATACATATAACGTACAAAAGAACAACGTGTTACGTATAACGTATAACGTACAGCGTATAACATACAGCGTATAACGTATAACGTATAACGTATAACGTATAACGTATAACGTATATCGTATAACGTATAACGTATAACGTATAACGTATAACGTATAATGTATAACGTATAACGTATAACGTATAACGTATAACGTATAACGTATAACGTATAACGTATAACGTATAACGTATAACGTATAACGTATAACGTATAACGTATAACGTATAACGTGTAACGTGTAACGTGTAACGTGTAACGTGTAACGTGTAACGTGTAACGTGTAACGTGTAACGTGTAACGTGTAACGTGTAACGTGTAACGTATAACGTATAACGTATAACGTATAACGTATAACGTATAACGTATAACGTATAACGTATAACGTATAACGTACAACGGATAACGTACAGCGTATAACGTATAACGTATAACGTATAACGTATAACGTATAACATACAACGGATAACGTACAGCGTATAACGTACAACGTATAACGTACAACGTATAACGTACAGCGTATAACGTACAGCGTATAACGTACAGCGTATAACGTATAACGTATAACGTATAACGTATAACGTATAACGTATAACGTATAACGTATAACGTATAACGTATAACGTATAACGTATAACGTATAACGTATAACGTATAACGTATAACGTATAACGTATAACGTATAACGTATAACGTATAACGTATAACGTATAACGTATAACGTATAACGTATAACGTATAACGTATAACGTATAACGTATAACGTATAACGTATAACGTATAACGTATAACGTATAACGTATAACGTATAACGTATAACGTATATCGTATAACGTATAACGTATAACGTATAACGTATAACGTATAACGTACAGCGTATAACGTATAACGTATAACGTACAACGTATAACGTATAACGTACAACGTATAACGTATAACGTTCAACGTACAACGTGTACCGTATAACCTATAACGTATAACGTATAACGTATAACGAACAGCGTATAACTTACAGCGTATAACGTACAGCGTATAACGTAAAACGTATAACGTATGAAGTATAACGTATAACGTATAACGTATAACGTACAACGGATAACGTACAGCGTATAACGTATAACGTATAACGTATAACGTATAACATACAACGGATAACGTACAGCGTATAACGTACAACGTATAACGTACAACGTATAACGTACAAAAGAACAACGTGTTACGTATAACGTATAACGTACAGCGTATAACATACAGCGTATAACGTATAACGTATAACGTATAACGTATATCGTATAACGTATAACGTATAACGTATAACGTATAACGTACAGCGTATAACGTATAACGTATAACGTACAACGTATAACGTATAACGTACAACGTATAACGTACAACGTATAACGTATAACGTATAACGTATAACGTATAACGTATAACGTATAACGTATAACGTATAACGTATAACGTATAACGTACAACGTATAACGTTCAACGTATAACGTAGAACGTACAACGTACAACGTGTAACGTTAACGTCTAACGTATAACGTACAGCGTATAACGTACAGCGTATAACGAACAGCGTATAACGTATAACGTATAACGTATAACGTATAAAGTATAACGTATAACGTGTAACGTATATCGTATAACGTATAACGTGTAACGTATATCGTATAACGTATATCGTATAACGTATAACGTACCGCGTGTAACGTACAGCGTATAACGTACAACGTGTAACGTATAACGTATAACGTATAACGTACAGCTTATAACGTACAGCGTATAACGTACAGCGTATAACGTATAACGTATAACGTATAACGTACAGCGTATAACGTACAGCGTATAACGTACAGCGTATAACGTACAACGTATAACGTATAAGGTATAACGTATAACGTATAACGTACAGCGTAGAAAGTATAACGTACAACGTATAACGTACAACGTACAACGTACAACGTGTAACGTATAACGTATAACGTATAACGTATAACGTATAACGTATAACGTATAACGTACAACGTATAACGTATAACGTATAACGTATAACGTACAGCGTATAACGTATAACGTTCAACGTATAACGTACAACGTACAACGTACAACGTGTAACGTACAACGTGTAACGTATAATGTATAACGTATAACGTACAGCGTATAACGTACAGCGTATAACGTACAGCGTATAACGTATAACGTATAACGTATAACGTATAACGTATAACGTTCAACGTACAACGTGTACCGTATAACGTATAACGTATAACATACAGCGTATAACGTATAACGTATAACGTACAACGTATAACGTATAAGGTATAACGTATAACGTATAACGTACAGCGTATAAAGTATAACGTACAACGTATAACGTACAACGTATGACGTACAACGTATAACGTTCAACGTATAACGTACAACGTACAACGTACAACGTACAACGTACAACGTGTAACGTATAACGTATAACGTATAACGTATAACGTATAACGTATAACGTATAACGTACAACGTATAACGTATAACGTATAACGTACAGCGTATAACGTATAACGTAGAACGTATAACGTACAACGTATAACGTACAACGTATAACTTACAGCGTATAACGTACAGCGTATAACGTGAAACGTATAACGTATGAAGTATAACGTATAACGTATAACGTATAACGTACAACGGATAACGTACAGCGTATAACGTATAACGTATAACGTATAACATATAACGTATAACGTATAACGTAGAACATACAACGGATAACGTACAGCGTATAACGTACAACGTATAACGTACAACGTATAACGTACAACGTACAACGTACAACGTACAACGTACAACGTATAACGTATAACGTACAACGTACAACGTGTAACGTATAACGTATAACGTATAACGTACAGCGTATAACGTACAGCGTATAACGTACAGCGTATAACGTATAACGTATAACGTATAACGTATAACGTATAACGTATAACGTATAACGTATAACGTATAACGTATAACGTATAACGTATAACGTATAACGTATAACGTATAACGTATAACGTATAACGTATAACGTATAACGTATAACGTATAACGTATAACGTATAACGTATAACGTATAACGTATAACGTATAACGTATAACGTATAACGTATAACGTATAACGTATAACGTATAACGTATAACGTATAACGTATAACGTATAACGTATAACGTATAACGTATAACGTATAACGTATAACGTATAACGTATAACGTATAACGTATAACGTATAACGTATAACGTATAACGTATAACGTATAACGTATAACGTATAACGTATAACGTATAACGTATAACGTATAACGTATAACGTATAACGTATAACGTATAACGTATAACGTATAACGTATAACGTATAACGTATAACGTATAACGTATAACGTATAACGTATAACGTATAACGTATAACGTATAACGTATAACGTATAACGTATAACGTATAACGTATAACGTATAACGTATAACGTATAACGTATAACGTATAACGTATAACGTATAACGTATAACGTATAACGTATAACGTATAACGTATAACGTATAACGTATAACGTATAACGTATAACGTATAACGTATAACGTATAACGTATAACGTATAACGTATAACGTATAACGTATAACGTATAACGTATAACGTATAACGTATAACGTATAACGTATAACGTATAACGTATAACGTATAACGTATAACGTATAACGTATAACGTATAACGTATAACGTATAACGTATAACGTATAACGTATAACGTATAACGTATAACGTATAACGTATAACGTATAACGTATAACGTATAACGTACAACGGATAACGTACAGCGTATAACGTATAACGTATAACGTATAACATATAACGTATAACGTATAACGTAGAACATACAACGGATAACGTACAGCGTATAACGTACAACGTATAACGTACAACGTATAACGTACAACGTACAACGTACAACGTACAACGTGTAACGTATAACGTACAACGTACAACGTGTAACGTATAACGTATAACGTATAACGTACAGCGTATAACGTACAGCGTATAACGTACAGCGTATAACGTATAACGTATAACGTATAACGTATAACGTATAACGTATAACGTATAACGTATAACGTATAACGTATAACGTATAACGTATAACGTATAACGTATAACGTATAACGTATAACGTATAACGTATAACGTATAACGTATAACGTATAACGTATAACGTATAACGTATAACGTATAACGTATAACGTATAACGTATAACGTATAACGTATAACGTATAACGTATAACGTATAACGTATAACGTATAACGTATAACGTATAACGTATAACGTATAACGTATAACGTATAACGTATAACGTATAACGTATAACGTATAACGTATAACGTATAACGTATAACGTATAACGTATAACGTATAACGTATAACGTATAACGTATAACGTATAACGTATAACGTATAACGTACAACGTATAACGTATAAGGTATAACGTATAACGTATAACGTACAGCGTATAAAGTATAACGTACAACGTATGACGTACAACGTATAACGTACAACGTATGACGTACAACGTATAACGTTCAACGTATAACGTACAACGTACAACGTACAACGTACAACGTGTAACGTATAACGTATAACGTATAACGTATAACGTATAACGTACAACGTATAACGTATAACGTATAACGTACAGCGTATAACGTATAACGTAGAACGTATAACGTACAACGTATAACGTACAACGTATAACTTACAGCGTATAACGTACAGCGTATAACGTGAAACGTATAACGTATGAAGTATAACGTATAACGTATAACGTATAACGTACAACGGATAACGTACAGCGTATAACGTATAACGTATAACGTATAACATATAACGTATAACGTATAACGTAGAACATACAACGGATAACGTACAGCGTATAACGTACAACGTATAACGTACAACGTATAACGTACAACGTACAACGTACAACGTACAACGTGTAACGTATAACGTACAACGTACAACGTGTAACGTATAACGTATAACGTATAACGTACAGCGTATAACGTACAGCGTATAACGTACAGCGTATAACGTATAACGTATAACGTATAACGTATAACGTATAACGTATAACGTATAACGTATAACGTATAACGTATAACGTATAACGTATAACGTATAACGTATAACGTATAACGTATAACGTATAACGTATAACGTATAACGTATAACGTATAACGTATAACGTATAACGTATAACGTATAACGTATAACGTATAACGTATAACGTATAACGTATAACGTATAACGTATAACGTATAACGTATAACGTATAACGTATAACGTATAACGTATAACGTATAACGTATAACGTATAACGTATAACGTATAACGTATAACGTATAACGTATAACGTATAACGTATAACGTATAACGTATAACGTATAACGTATAACGTATAACGTATAACGTATAACGTATAACGTATAACGTATAACGTATAACGTATAACGTATAACGTATAACGTATAACGTATAACGTATAACGTATAACGTATAACGTATAACGTATAACGTATAACGTATAACGTATAACGTATAACGTATAACGTATAACGTATAACGTATAACGTATAACGTATAACGTATAACGTATAACGTATAACGTATAACGTATAACGTATAACGTATAACGTATAACGTATAACGTATAACGTATAACGTATAACGTATAACGTATAACGTATAACGTATAACGTATAACGTATAACGTATAACGTATAACGTATAACGTATAACGTATAACGTATAACGTATAACGTATAACGTATAACGTATAACGTATAACGTACAACGGATAACGTACAGCGTATAACGTATAACGTATAACGTATAACATATAACGTATAACGTATAACGTAGAACATACAACGGATAACGTACAGCGTATAACGTACAACGTATAACGTACAACGTATAACGTACAACGTACAACGTACAACGTACAACGTGTAACGTATAACGTACAACGTACAACGTGTAACGTATAACGTACAACGTATAACGTACAGCGTATAACGTACAGCGTATAACGTACAGCGTATAACGTATAACGTATAACGTATAACGTATAACGTATAACGTATAACGTATAACGTATAACGTATAACGTATAACGTATAACGTATAACGTATAACGTATAACGTATAACGTATAACGTATAACGTATAACGTATAACGTATAACGTATAACGTATAACGTATAACGTATAACGTATAACGTATAACGTATAACGTATAACGTATAACGTATAACGTATAACGTATAACGTATAACGTATAACGTATAACGTATAACGTATAACGTATAACGTATAACGTATAACGTATAACGTATAACGTATAACGTATAACGTATAACGTATAACGTATAACGTATAACGTATAACGTATAACGTATAACGTATAACGTATAACGTATAACGTATAACGTATAACGTATAACGTATAACGTATAACGTATAACGTATAACGTATAACGTATAACGTATAACGTATAACGTATAACGTATAACGTATAACGTATAACGTATAACGTATAACGTATAACGTATAACGTATAACGTATAACGTATAACGTATAACGTATAACGTATAACGTATAACGTATAACGTATAACGTATAACGTATAACGTATAACGTATAACGTATAACGTATAACGTATAACGTATAACGTATAACGTATAACGTATAACGTATAACGTATAACGTATAACGTATAACGTATAACGTATAACGTATAACGTATAACGTATAACGTATAACGTATAACGTATAACGTATAACGTATAACGTATAACGTATAACGTATAACGCATAACGTATAACGTATAACGTATAACGTATAACGTATAACGTATAACGTATAACGTATAACGTATAACGTATAACGTATAACGTATAACGTATAACGTATAACGTATAACGTATAACGTATAACGTATAACGTATAACGTATAACGTATAACGTATAACGTATAACGTATAACGTATAACGTATAACGTATAACGTATAACGTATAACGTATAACGTATAACGTATAACGTATAACGTATAACGTATAACGTATAACGTATAACGTATAACGTATAACGTATAACGTATAACGTATAACGTATAACGTATAACGTATAACGTATAACGTATAACGTATAACGTATAACGTATAACGTATAACGTATAACGTATAACGTATAACGTATAACGTATAACGTATAACGTATAACGTATAACGTATAACGTATAACGTATAACGCATAACGCATAACGCATAACGCATAACGCATAACGCATAACGCATAACGTATAACGCATAACGTATAACGTATAACGTATAACGTATAACGTATAACGTATAACGTATAACGTATAACGTATAACGTATAACGTATAACGTATAACGTATAACGTATAACGTATAACGTATAACGTATAACGCATAACGTATAACGTATAACGTATAACGTATAACGTATAACGTATAACGTATAACGTATAACGTATAACGTATAACGTATAACGTATAACGTATAACGTATAACGTATAACGTATAACGTATAACGTATAACGTATAACGTATAACGTATAACGTATAACGTATAACGTATAACGTATAACGTATAACGTATAACGTATAACGTATAACGTATAACGTATAACGTATAACGTATAACGTATAACGTATAACGTATAACGTATAACGTATAACGTATAACGTATAACGTATAACGTATAACGTATAACGTATAACGTATAACGTATAACGTATAACGTATAACGTATAACGTATAACGTATAACGTATAACGTATAACGTATAACGTATAACGTATAACGTATAACGTATAACGTATAACGTATAACGTATAACGTATAACGTATAACGTATAACGTATAACGTATAACGTATAACGTATAACGTATAACGTATAACGTATAACGTATAACGTATAACGTATAACGTATAACGTATAACGTATAACGTATAACGTATAACGTATAACGTATAACGTATAACGTATAACGTATAACGTATAACGTATAACGTATAACGTATAACGTATAACGTATAACGTATAACGTATAACGTATAACGTATAACGTATAACGTATAACGTATAACGTATAACGTATAACGTATAACGTATAACGTATAACGTATAATGTATAACGTATAACGTACAGCGTATAACGTACAGCGTATAACGTACAGCGTATAACGTATAACGTATAACGTGTAACGTATATCGTATAACGTACAACGTATAACGTATAACGTACAACGTACAACGTACAACGTATAACGTATAACGTATAACGTATAACGTATAACGTATAACGTATAACGTATAACGTATAACGTATAACGTATAACGTATAACGTATAACGTACAACGTATAACGTTCAACGTATAACGTAGAACGTACAACGTACAACGTGTAACGTTAACGTATAACGTATAACGTACAGCGTATAACGTACAGCGTATAACGAACAGCGTATAACGTATAACGTATAACGTATAACGTATAAAGTATAACGTATAACGTGTAACGTATATCGTATAACGTATAACGTGTAAAGGTATATCGTATAACGTATATCGTATAACGTATAACGTATAACGTATAACGTATAACGTACAACGTACAACGTATAACGTATAACGTATAACGTATAACGTATAACGTATAACGTATAACGTATAACGTATAACGTATAACGTATAACGTATAACGTATAACGTATAACGTATAACGTACAACGTATAACGTTCAACGTATAACGTAGAACGTACAACGTACAACGTGTAACGTTAACGTATAACGTATAACGTACAGCGTATAACGTACAGCGTATAACGAACAGCGTATAACGTATAACGTATAACGTATAACGTATAAAGTATAACGTATAACGTGTAACGTATATCGTATAACGTATAACGTATAACGTATAACGTATAACGTATAACGTATAACGTATAACGTATAACGTATAACGTATAACGTATAACGTATAACGTATAACGTATAACGTATAACGTATAACGTATAACGTATAACGTATAACGTATAACGCATAACGCATAACGTATAACGTATAACGTATAACGTATAACGTATAACGTATAACGTATAACGTATAACGTATAACGTATAACGTATAACGTATAACGTATAACGTATAACGTATAACGTATAACGTATAACGTATAACGTATAACGTATAACGTATAACGTATAACGTATAACGTATAACGTATAACGTATAACGTATAACGTATAACGTATAACGTATAACGTATAACGTATAACGTATAACGTATAACGTATAACGTATAACGTATAACGTATAACGTATAACGTATAACGTATAACGTATAACGTATAACGTATAACGTATAACGTATAACGTATAACGTATAACGTATAACGTATAACGTATAACGTATAACGTATAACGTATAACGTATAACGTATAACGTATAACGTATAACGTATAACGTATAACGTATAACGTATAACGTATAACGTATAACGTATAACGTATAACGTATAACGTATAACGTATAACGTATAACGTATAACGTATAACGTATAACGTATAACGTATAACGTATAACGTATAACGTATAACGTATAACGTATAACGTATAACGTATAACGTATAACGTATAACGTATAACGTATAACGTATAACGTATAACGTATAACGTATAACGTATAACGTATAACGTATAACGTATAACGTATAACGTATAACGTATAACGTATAACGTATAACGTATAACGTATAACGTATAACGTATAACGTATAACGTATAACGTATAACGTATAACGTATAACGTATAACGTATAACGTATAACGTATAACGTATAACGTATAACGTATAACGTATAACGTATAACGTATAACGTATAACGTATAACGTATAACGTATAACGTATAACGTATAACGTATAACGTATAACGTATAACGTATAACGTATAACGTATAACGTATAACGTATAACGTATAACGTATAACGTATAACGTATAACGTATAACGTATAACGTATAACGTATAACGTATAACGTATAACGTATAACGTATAACGTATAACGTATAACGTATAACGTATAACGTATAACGTATAACGTATAACGTATAACGTATAACGTATAACGTATAACGTATAACGTATAACGTATAACGTATAACGTATAACGTATAACGTATAACGTATAACGTATAACGTATAACGTATAACGTATAACGTATAACGTATAACGTATAACGTATAACGTATAACGTATAACGTATAACGTATAACGTATAACGTATAACGTATAACGTATAACGTATAACGTATAACGTATAACGTATAACGTATAACGCATAACGCATAACGCATAACGCATAACGCATAACGCATAACGCATAACGCATAACGCATAACGCATAACGTATAACGTATAACGTATAACGTATAACGTATAACGTATAACGTATAACGTATAACGTATAACGTATAACGTATAACGTATAACGTATAACGTATAACGTATAACGTATAACGTATAACGTATAACGTATAACGTATAACGTATAACGTATAACGTATAACGTATAACGTATAACGTATAACGTATAACGTATAACGTATAACGTATAACGTATAACGTATAACGTATAACGTATAACGTATAACGTATAACGTATAACGTATAACGTATAACGTATAACGTATAACGTATAACGTATAACGTATAACGTATAAAGTATAACGTATAACGTACAGCGTATAACGTACAGCGTATAACGTACAGCGTATAACGTATAACGTATAACGTGTAACGTATATCGTATAACGTATAACGTATAACGTATAACGTACAACGTACAACGTACAACGTATAACGTATAACGTATAAGGTATAACGTATAACGTATAACGTATAACGTATAACGTATAACGTATAACGTATAACGTATAACGTATAACGTATAACGTATAACGTACAACGTATAACGTTCAACGTATAACGTAGAACGTACAACGTACAACGTGTAACGTTAACGTATAACGTATAACGTACAGCGTATAACTTACAGCGTATAACGTACAGCGTATAACGAACAGCGTATAACGTACAGCGTATAACGTATAACGTATAACGTATAACGTATAACGTATAACGTTCAACGTACAACGTGTACCGTATAACGTATAACGTATAACATACAGCGTATAACGTATAACGTATAACGTACAACGTATAACGTATAAGGTATAACGTATAACGTATAACGTACAGCGTATAAAGTATAACGTACAACGTATAACGTACAACGTATGACGTACAACGTATAACGTTCAACGTATAACGTACAACGTACAACGTACAACGTACAACGTGTAACGTATAACGTATAACGTATAACGTATAACGTATAACGTATAACGTACAACGTATAACGTATAACGTATAACGTATAACGTACAGCGTATAACGTATAACGTAGAACGTATAACGTACAACGTATAACGTACAACGTATAACGTTCAACGTATAACGTACAACGTACATACGTATAACGTACAAAAGAACAACGTGTTACGTATAACGTATAACGTACAGCGTATAACATACAGCGTATAACGTATAACGTATAACGTATAACGTATAACGTATAACGTATAACGTATAACGTATATCGTATAACGTATAACGTATAACGTATAACGTATAACGTATAATGTATAACGTATAACGTATAACGTATAACGTATAACGTATAACGTATAACGTATAACGTATAACGTATAACGTATAACGTATAACGTATATCGTATAACGTATAACGTATAACGTATAACGTATAACGTATAACGTATAACGTATAACGTATAACGTATAACGTATAACGTATAACGTATAACTTATAACGTATAACGTATAACGTATAACGTACAGCGTATAACGTATAACGTTCAACGTATAACGTACAACGTACAACGTACAACGTGTAACGTGTAACGTGTAACGTATAACGTATAACGTATAACGTACAGCGTATAACGTACAGCGTATAACGTACAGCGTATAACGTATAACGTATAACGTATAACGTATAACGTATAACGTTCAACGTACAACGTGTACCGTATAACGTATAACGTATAACATACAGCGTATAACGTATAACGTACAACGTATAACGTATAAGGTATAACGTATAACGTATAACGTACAGCGTATAAAGTATAACGTACAACGTATAACGTACAACGTATGACGTACAACGTATAACGTTCAACGTATAACGTACAACGTACAACGTACAACGTACAACGTGTAACGTATAACGTATAACGTATAACGTATAACGTATAACGTACAACGTATAACGTATAACGTATAACGTATAACGTACAGCGTATAACGTATAACGTAGAACGTATAACGTACAACGTATAACGTACAACGTATAACGTTCAACGTATAACGTACAACGTACATACGTATAACGTACAATAGAACAACGTGTTACGTATAACGTATAACGTACAGCGTATAACATACAGCGTATAACGTATAACGTATAACGTATAACGTATAACGTATAACGTATAACGTATATCGTATAACGTATAACGTATAACGTATAACGTATAACGTATAACGTATAACGTATAACGTATAACGTATAACGTATAACGTATAACGTATAACGTTCAACGTACAACGTGTACCGTATAACCTATAACGTATAACGTATAACGTATAACGAACAGCGTATAACTTACAGCGTATAACGTATAACGTATAACGTATAACGTATAACGTATAACGTATAACGTATAACGTATAACGTATAACGTACAGCGTATAACGTACAGCGTATAACATATAACGTACAGCGTATAACGTATAACGTACAACGTATAACGTACAACGTACAACGTACAACGTACAACGTACAACGTGTAACGTATAACGTATAACGTACAACGTACAACGTGTAACGTATAACGTATAACGTATAACGTATAACGTATAACGTATAATGTATAACGTATAACGTATAACGTATAACGTATAACGTATAACGTATAACGTATAACGTATAACGTATAACGTATAACGTATAACGTATAACGTATAACGTATAACGTATAACGTATAACGTATAACGTATAACGTATAACGTATAACGTATAACGTATAACGTATAACGTATAACGTATAACGTATAACGTATAACGTATAACGTATAACGTATAACGTATAACGTATAACGTATAACGTATAACGTATAACGTATAACGTATAACGTATAACGTATAACGTATAACGTATAACGTATAACGTATAACGTATAACGTATAACGTATAACGTATAACGTATAACGTATAACGTATAACGTATAACGTATAACGTATAACGTATAACGTATAACGTATAACGTATAACGTATAACGTATAACGTATAACGTATAACGTATAACGTATAACGTATAACGTATAACGTATAACGTATAACGTATAACGTATAACGTATATCGTATAACGTATAACGTATAACGTATAACGTATAACGTATAACGTATAACGTATAACGTATAACGTATAACGTATAACGTATAACGTATAACGTATAACGTATAACGTATAACGTATAACGTATAACGTATAACGTATAACGTATAACGTATAACGTATAACGTATAACGTATAACGTATAACGTATAACGTATAACGTATAACGTATAACGTATAACGTATAACGTATAACGTATAACGTATAACGTATAACGTATAACGTATAACGTATAACGTATAACGTATAACGTATAACGTATAACGTATAAAGTATAACGTATAACGTACAGCGTATAACGTACAGCGTATAACGTACAGCGTATAACGTATAACGTATAACGTGTAACGTATATCGTATAACGTATAACGTATAACGTATAACGTACAACGTACAACGTACAACGTATAACGTATAACGTATAAGGTATAACGTATAACGTATAACGTATAACGTATAACGTATAACGTATAACGTATAACGTATAACGTATAACGTATAACGTACAACGTATAACGTTCAACGTATAACGTAGAACGTACAACGTACAACGTGTAACGTTAACGTATAACGTATAACGTACAGCGTATAACTTACAGCGTATAACGTACAGCGTATAACGAACAGCGTATAACGTACAGCGTATAACGTATAACGTATAACGTATAACGTATAACGTATAACGTTCAACGTACAACGTGTACCGTATAACGTATAACGTATAACATACAGCGTATAACGTATAACGTATAACGTACAACGTATAACGTATAAGGTATAACGTATAACGTATAACGTACAGCGTATAAAGTATAACGTACAACGTATAACGTACAACGTATGACGTACAACGTATAACGTTCAACGTATAACGTACAACGTACAACGTACAACGTACAACGTGTAACGTATAACGTATAACGTATAACGTATAACGTATAACGTATAACGTACAACGTATAACGTATAACGTATAACGTATAACGTACAGCGTATAACGTATAACGTAGAACGTATAACGTACAACGTATAACGTACAACGTATAACGTTCAACGTATAACGTACAACGTACATACGTATAACGTACAAAAGAACAACGTGTTACGTATAACGTATAACGTACAGCGTATAACATACAGCGTATAACGTATAACGTATAACGTATAACGTATAACGTATAACGTATAACGTATAACGTATATCGTATAACGTATAACGTATAACGTATAACGTATAACGTATAATGTATAACGTATAACGTATAACGTATAACGTATAACGTATAACGTATAACGTATAACGTATAACGTATAACGTATAACGTATAACGTATATCGTATAACGTATAACGTATAACGTATAACGTATAACGTATAACGTATAACGTATAACGTATAACGTATAACGTATAACGTATAACGTATAACTTATAACGTATAACGTATAACGTATAACGTACAGCGTATAACGTATAACGTTCAACGTATAACGTACAACGTACAACGTACAACGTGTAACGTGTAACGTGTAACGTATAACGTATAACGTATAACGTACAGCGTATAACGTACAGCGTATAACGTACAGCGTATAACGTATAACGTATAACGTATAACGTATAACGTATAACGTTCAACGTACAACGTGTACCGTATAACGTATAACGTATAACATACAGCGTATAACGTATAACGTACAACGTATAACGTATAAGGTATAACGTATAACGTATAACGTACAGCGTATAAAGTATAACGTACAACGTATAACGTACAACGTATGACGTACAACGTATAACGTTCAACGTATAACGTACAACGTACAACGTACAACGTACAACGTGTAACGTATAACGTATAACGTATAACGTATAACGTATAACGTACAACGTATAACGTATAACGTATAACGTATAACGTACAGCGTATAACGTATAACGTAGAACGTATAACGTACAACGTATAACGTACAACGTATAACGTTCAACGTATAACGTACAACGTACATACGTATAACGTACAATAGAACAACGTGTTACGTATAACGTATAACGTACAGCGTATAACATACAGCGTATAACGTATAACGTATAACGTATAACGTATAACGTATAACGTATAACGTATATCGTATAACGTATAACGTATAACGTATAACGTATAACGTATAACGTATAACGTATAACGTATAACGTATAACGTATAACGTATAACGTTCAACGTACAACGTGTACCGTATAACCTATAACGTATAACGTATAACGTATAACGAACAGCGTATAACTTACAGCGTATAACGTATAACGTATAACGTATAACGTATAACGTATAACGTATAACGTATAACGTATAACGTATAACGTATAACGTACAGCGTATAACGTACAGCGTATAACATATAACGTACAGCGTATAACGTATAACGTACAACGTATAACGTACAACGTACAACGTACAACGTACAACGTGTAACGTATAACGTATAACGTACAACGTACAACGTGTAACGTATAACGTATAACGTATAACGTATAACGTATAACGTATAATGTATAACGTATAACGTATAACGTATAACGTATAACGTATAACGTATAACGTATAACGTATAACGTATAACGTATAACGTATAACGTATAACGTATAACGTATAACGTATAACGTATAACGTATAACGTATAACGTATAACGTATAACGTATAACGTATAACGTATAACGTATAACGTATAACGTATAACGTATAACGTATAACGTATAACGTATAACGTATAACGTATAACGTATAACGTATAACGTATAACGTATAACGTATAACGTATAACGTATAACGTATAACGTATAACGTATAACGTATAACGTATAACGTATAACGTATAACGTATAACGTATAACGTATAACGTATAACGTATAACGTATAACGTATAACGTATAACGTATAACGTATAACGTATAACGTATAACGTATAACGTATAACGTATAACGTATAACGTATAACGTATAACGTATAACGTATAACGTATAACGTATAACGTATAACGTATAACGTATAACGTATAACGTATAACGTATAACGTATAACGTATAACGTATAACGTATAACGTATAACGTATAACGTATAACGTATAACGTATAACGTATAACGTATAACGTATAACGTATAACGTATATCGTATAACGTATAACGTATAACGTATAACGTATAACGTATAACGTATAACGTATAACGTATAACGTATAACGTATAACGTATAACGTATAACGTATAACGTATAACGTATAACGTATAACGTATAACGTATAACGTATAACGTATAACGTATAACGTATAACGTATAACGTATAACGTATAACGTATAACGTATAACGTATAACGTATAACGTATAACGTATAACGTATAACGTATAACGTATAACGTATAACGTATAACGTATAACGTATAACGTATAACGTATAACGTATAACGTATAACGTATAACGTATAACGTATAACGTATAACGTATAACGTATAACGTACAGCGTATAACGTATAACGTTCAACGTATAACGTACAACGTACAACGTACAACGTGTAACGTACAACGTGTAACGTATAACGTATAACGTATAACGTACAGCGTATAACGTACAGCGTATAACGTACAGCGTATAACGTATAACGTATAACGTATAACGTATAACGTATAACGTTCAACGTACAACGTGTACCGTATAACGTATAACGTATAACATACAGCGTATAACGTATAACGTACAACGTATAACGTATAAGGTATAACGTATAACGTACAGCGTATAAAGTATAACGTACAACGTATAACGTACAACGTATGACGTACAACGTATAACGTTCAACGTATAACGTACAACGTACAACGTACAACGTACAACGTGTAACGTATAACGTATAACGTATAACGTATAACGTATAACGTACAACGTATAACGTATAACGTATAACGTATAACGTATAACGTACAGCGTATAACGTATAACGTAGAACGTATAACGTACAACGTATAACGTACAACGTATAACGTTCAACGTATAACGTACAACGTACATACGTATAACGTACAAAAGAACAACGTGTTACGTATAACGTATAACGTACAGCGTATAACATACAGCGTATAACGTATAACGTATAACGTATAACGTATAACGTATAACGTATAACGTATAACGTATAACGTATATCGTATAACGTATAACGTATAACGTATAACGTATAACGTATAATGTATAACGTATAACGTATAACGTATAACGTATAACGTATAACGTATAACGTATAACGTATAACGTATAACGTATAACGTATAACGTATAACGTATAACGTATAACGTATAACGTATAACGTATAACGTATAACGTACAGCGTATAACGTACAGCGTATAACATATAACGTACAGCGTATAACGTATAACGTACAACGTATAACGTACAACGTACAACGTACAACGTACAACGTGTAACGTATAACGTATAACGTACAACGTACAACGTGTAACGTATAACGTATAACGTATAACGTATAACGTATAACGTATAACGTATAATGTATAACGTATAACGTATAACGTATAACGTATAACGTATAACGTATAACGTATAACGTATAACGTATAACGTATAACGTATAACGTATAACGTATAACGTATAACGTATAAAGTATAACGTATAACGTATAACGTATAACGTATAACGTATAACGTATAACGTATAACGTATAACGTATAACGTATAACGTATAACGTATAACGTATAACGTATAACGTATAACGTATAACGTATAACATACAGCGTATAACGTATAACGTATAACGTACAACGTATAACGTGTAAGGTATAACGTATAACGTATAACGTACAGCGTATAAAGTATAACGTACAACGTATAACGTACAACGTATGACGTACAACGTATAACGTTCAACGTATAACGTACAACGTACAACGTACAACGTACAACGTGTAACGTATAACGTATAACGTATAACGTATAACGTACAACGTATAACGTATAACGTATAACGTATAACGTATAACGTATAACGTACAGCGTATAACGTATAACGTAGAACGTATAACGTACAACGTATAACGTACAACGTATAACGTTCAACGTATAACGTACAACGTACATAAGTATAACGTACAAAAGAACAACGTGTTACGTATAACGTATAACGTACAGCGTATAACATACAGCGTATAACGTATAACGTATAACGTATAACGTATATCGTATAACGTATAACGTATAACATATAACGTATATCGTATAACGTATAACGTATAACGTATAACGTATAACGTATAACGTATAACGTATAACGTATAACGTATAACGTATAACGTATAACGTATAACGTATAACGTATAACGTATAACGTATAACGTATAACGTATAACGTATAACGTATAACGTATAACGTATAACGTATAACGTATAACGTATAACGTATAACGTATAACGTATAACGTATAACGTATAACGTATAACGTATAACGTATAACGTATAACGTATAACGTATAACGTATAACGTATAACGTATAACGTATAACGTATAACGTATAACGTATAACGTATAACGTATAACGTATAACGTATAACGTATAACGTATAACGTATAACGTATAACGTATAACGTATAACGTATAACGTATAACGTATAACGTATAACGTATAACGTATAACGTATAACGTATAACGTATAACGTATAACGTATAACGTATAACGTATAACGTATAACGTATAACGTATAACGTATAACGTATAACGTATAACGTACAACGTATAACGTATAACGTATAACGTATAACGTATAACGTATAACGTATAACGTATAACGTATAACGTATAACGTATAACGTATAACGTATAACGTATAACGTATAACGTATAACGTATAACGTATAACGTATAACGTATAACGTATAACGTATAACGTATAACGTATAACGTATAACGTATAACGTATAACGTATAACGTATAACGTATAACGTATAACGTATAACGTATAACGTATAACGTATAACGTATAACGTATAACGTATAACGTATAACGTATAACGTATAACGTATAACGTATAACGTATAACGTATAACGTATAACGTATAACGTATAACGTATAACGTATAACGTATAACGTATAACGTATAACGTATAACGTATAACGTATAACGTATAACGTATAACGTATAACGTATAACGTATAACGTATAACGTATATCGTATAACGTACAGCGTATAACGTACCGCGTGTAACGTACAGCGTATAACGAACAACGTGTAACGTATAACGTATAACGTATAACGTACAGCTTATAACGTACAGCGTATAACGTACAGCGTATAACGTATAACGTATAACGTATAACGTACAACGGATAACGTACAGCGTATAACGTATAACGTATAACGTATAACGTATAACGTATAACGTATAACGTATAACGTATAACGTATAACGTATAACGTATAACGTATAACGTATAACGTATAACGTATAACGTATAACGTATAACGTATAACGTATAACGTATAACGTATAACGTATAACGTATAACGTATAACGTATAACGTATAACGTATAACGTATAACGTATAACGTATATCGTATAACGTACAGCGTATAACGTACCGCGTGTAACGTACAGCGTATAACGTACAACGTGTAACGTATAACGTATAACGTATAACGTACAGCTTATAACGTACAGCGTATAACGTACAGCGTATAACGTATAACGTATAACGTATAACGTACAACGGATAACGTACAGCGTATAACGTATAACGTATAACGTACAACGTATAACGTATAAGGTATAACGTATAACGTATAACGTACAGCGTATAACGTATAACGTTCAACGTATAACGTACAACGTACAACGTACAACGTGTAACGTGTAACGTGTAACGTATAACGTATAACGTATAACGTACAGCGTATAACGTACAGCGTATAACGTACAGCGTATAACGTATAACGTATAACGTATAACGTATAACGTATAACGTTCAACGTACAACGTGTACCGTATAACGTATAACGTATAACATACAGCGTATAACGTATAACGTACAACGTATAACGTATAAGGTATAACGTATAACGTATAACCTACAGCGTATAAAGTATAACGTACAACGTATAACGTTCAACGTATAACGTACAACGTACAACGTACAACGTACAACGTGTAACGTATAACGTATAACGTATAACGTATAACGTATAACGTACAACGTATAACGTATAACGTATAACGTATAACGTACAGCGTATAACGTATAACGTAGAACGTATAACGTACAACGTATAACGTACAACGTATAACGTTCAACGTATAACGTACAACGTACATACGTATAACGTACAATAGAACAACGTGTTACGTATAACGTATAACGTACAGCGTATAACATACAGCGTATAACGTATAACGTATAACGTATAACGTATAACGTATAACGTATAACGTATATCGTATAACGTATAACGTATAACGTATAACGTATAACGTATAATGTATAACGTATAACGTATAACGTATAACGTATAACGTATAACGTATAACGTATAACGTATAACGTATAACGTATAACGTATAACGTATAACGTATAACGTATAACGTATAACGTATAACGTATAACGTATAACGTATAACGTATAACGTATAACGTATAACGTACAGCGTATAACGTACAGCGTATAACATATAACGTACAGCGTATAACGTATAACGTACAACGTATAACGTACAACGTACAACGTACAACGTACAACGTGTAACGTATAACGTATAACGTACAACGTACAAAGTGTAACGTATAACGTATAACGTATAACGTATAACGTATAACGTATAACGTATAACGTATAACGTATAACGTATAACGTATAACGTATAACGTATAACGTATAACGTATAACGTATAACGTATAACGTATAACGTATAACGTATAACGTATAACGTATAACGTATAACGTATAACGTATAACGTATAACGTATAACGTATAACGTATAACGTATAACGTATAACGTATAACGTATAACGTATAACGTATAACGTATAACGTATAACGTATAACGTATAACGTATAACGTATAACGTATAACGTATAACGTATAACGTATAACGTATAACGTATAACGTATAACGTATAACGTATAACGTATAACGTATAACGTATAACGTATAACGTATAACGTATAACGTATAACGTATAACGTATAACGTATAACGTATAACGTATAACGTATAACGTATAACGTATAACGTATAACGTATAACGTATAACGTATAACGTATAACGTATAACGTATAACGTATAACGTATAACGTATAACGTATAACGTATAACGTATAACGTATAACGTATAACGTATAACGTATAACGTATAACGTATAACGTATAACGTATAACGTATAACGTATAACGTATAACGTATAACGTATAACGTATAACGTATAACGTATAACGTATAACGTATAACGTATAACGTATAACGTATAACGTATAACGTATAACGTATAACGTATAACGTATAACGTATAACGTATAACGTATAACGTATAACGTATAACGTATAACGTATAACGTATAACGTATAACGTATAACGTATAACGTATAACGTATAACGTATAACGTATAACGTATAACGTATAACGTATAACGTATAACGTATAACGTATAACGTATAACGTATAACGTATAACGTATAACGTATAACGTATAACGTACAGCGTATAACGTATAACGTTCAACGTATAACGTACAACGTACAACGTACAACGTGTAACGTACAACGTGTAACGTATAACGTATAACGTATAACGTACAGCGTATAACGTACAGCGTATAACGTACAGCGTATAACGTATAACGTATAACGTATAACGTATAACGTATAACGTTCAACGTACAACGTGTACCGTATAACGTATAACGTATAACATACAGCGTATAACGTATAACGTACAACGTATAACGTATAAGGTATAACGTATAACGTATAACGTATAACGTATAACGTACAACGTATAACGTATAACGTATAACGTATAACGTACAGCGTATAACGTATAACGTAGAACGTATAACGTACAACGTATAACGTACAACGTATAACGTTCAACGTATAACGTACAACGTACATACGTATAACGTACAAAAGAACAACGTGTTACGTATAACGTATAACGTACAGCGTATAACATACAGCGTATAACGTATAACGTATAACGTATAACGTATAACGTATAACGTATAACGTATATCGTATAACGTATAACGTATAACGTATAACGTATAACGTATAATGTATAACGTATAACGTATAACGTATAACGTATAACGTATAACGTATAACGTATAACGTATAACGTATAACGTATAACGTATAACGTATAACGTATAACGTATAACGTATAACGTATAACGTATAACGTATAACGTATAACGTATAACGTATAACGTACAGCGTATAACGTACAGCGTATAACATATAACGTACAGCGTATAACGTATAACGTACAACGTATAACGTACAACGTACAACGTACAACGTACAACGTGTAACGTATAACGTATAACGTACAACGTACAACGTGTAACGTATAACGTATAACGTATAACGTATAACGTATAACGTATAATGTATAACGTATAACGTATAACGTATAACGTATAACGTATAACGTATAACGTATAACGTATAACGTATAACGTATAACGTATAACGTATAACGTATAACGTATAACGTATAACGTATAACGTATAACGTATAACGTATAACGTATAACGTATAACGTATAACGTATAACGTATAACGTATAACGTATAACGTATAACGTATAACGTATAACGTATAACGTATAACGTATAACGTATAACGTATAACGTATAACATACAGCGTATAACGTATAACGTATAACGTACAACGTATAACGTATAAGGTATAACGTATAACGTATAACGTACAGCGTATAAAGTATAACGTACAACGTATAACGTACAACGTATGACGTACAACGTATAACGTTCAACGTATAACGTACAACGTACAACGTACAACGTACAACGTGTAACGTATAACGTATAACGTATAACGTATAACGTACAACGTATAACGTATAACGTATAACGTATAACGTATAACGTATAACGTACAGCGTATAACGTATAACGTAGAACGTATAACGTACAACGTATAACGTACAACGTATAACGTTCAACGTATAACGTACAACGTACATACGTATAACGTACAAAAGAACAACGTGTTACGTATAACGTATAACGTACAGCGTATAACATACAGCGTATAACGTATAACGTATAACGTATAACGTATATCGTATAACGTATAACGTATAACATATAACGTATATCGTATAACGTATAACGTATAACGTATAACGTATAACGTATAACGTATAATGTATAACGTATAACGTATAACGTATAACGTATAACGTATAACGTATAACGTATAACGTATAACGTATAACGTATAACGTATAACGTATAACGTATAACGTATAACGTATAACGTATAACGTATAACGTATAACGTATAACGTATAACGTATAACGTATAACGTATAACGTATAACGTATAACGTATAACGTATAACGTATAACGTATAACGTATAACGTATAACGTATAACGTATAACGTATAACGTATAACGTATAACGTATAACGTATAACGTATAACGTATAACGTATAACGTATAACGTATAACGTATAACGTATAACGTATAACGTATAACGTATAACGTATAACGTATAACGTATAACGTATAACGTATAACGTATAACGTATAACGTATAACGTATAACGTATAACGTATAACGTATAACGTATAACGTATAACGTATAACGTATAACGTATAACGTATAACGTATAACGTATAACGTATAACGTATAACGTATAACGTATAACGTATAACGTATAACGTATAACGTATAACGTATAACGTATAACGTATAACGTATAACGTATAACGTATAACGTATAACGTATAACGTATAACGTATAACGTATAACGTATAACGTATAACGTATAACGTATAACGTATAACGTATAACGTATAACGTATAACGTATAACGTATAACGTATAACGTATAACGTATAACGTATAACGTATAACGTATAACGTATAACGTATAACGTATAACGTATAACGTATAACGTATAACGTATAACGTATAACGTATAACGTATAACGTATAACGTATAACGTATAACGTATAACGTATAACGTATAACGTATAACGTATAACGTATAACGTATAACGTATAACGTATAACGTATAACGTATAACGTATAACGTATAACGTATAACGTATAACGTATAACGTATAACGTATAACGTATAACGTATAACGTATAACGTATAACGTATAACGTATAACGTATAACGTATAACGTATAACGTATAACGTATAACGTATAACGTATAACGTATAACGTATAACGTATAACGTATAACGTATAACGTATAACGTATAACGTATAACGTATAACGTATAACGTATAACGTATAACGTATAACGTATAACGTATAACGTATAACGTATAACGTATAACGTATAACGTATAACGTATAACGTATAACGTATAACGTATAACGTATAACGTATAACGTATAACGTATAACGTATAACGTATAACGTATAACGTATAACGTATAACGTATAACGTATAACGTATAACGTATAACGTATAACGTATAACGTATAACGTATAACGTATAACGTATAACGTATAACGTATAACGTATAACGTACAGCGTATAACGTATAACGTTCAACGTATAACGTACAACGTACAACGTACAACGTGTAACGTACAACGTGTAACGTATAACGTATAACGTATAACGTACAGCGTATAACGTACAGCGTATAACGTACAGCGTATAACGTAAAACGTATAACGTATGAAGTATAACGTATAACGTATAACGTATAACGTACAACGGATAACGTACAGCGTATAACGTATAACGTATAACGTATAACGTATAACATACAACGGATAAAGTACAGCGTATAACGTACAACGTATAACGTACAACGTGTAACGTATAACGTATAACGTACAACGTACAACGTACAACGTGTAACGTATAACGTATAACGTATAACGTACAGCGTATAACGTACAGCGTATAACGTACAGCGTATAACGTATAACGTATAACGTATAACGTATAAAGTATAACGAATAACGTGTAACGTATATCGTATAACGTATAACGTACAGCGTATAACGTACAGCGTATAACGTACAGCGTATAACGTATAACGTATAACGTACAACGTACAACGTGTAACGTATAACGTATAACGTATAACGTATAACGTATAACGTATAACGTATAACGTATAACGTATAACGTATAACGTATAACGTATAACGTATAACGTATAACGTATAACGTATAACGTATAACGTATAACGTATAACGTATAACGTATAACGTATAACGTATAACGTATAACGTATAACGTATAACGTATAACGTATAACGTATAACGTATAACGTATAACGTATAACGTAGAACGTATAACGTACAACGTATAACGTACAACGTATAACGTTCAACGTATAACGTATAACGTACAAAAGAACAACGTGTTACGTATAACGTATAACGTACAGCGTATAACATACAGCGTATAACGTATAACGTATAACGTATAACGTATATCGTATAACGTATAACGTATAACGTATAACGTATAACGTACAGTGTATAACGTATAACGTATAACGTACAACGTATAACGTATAACGTACAACGTATAACGTATAACGTTCAACGTACAACGTGTACCGTATAACCTATAACGTATAACGTATAACGTATAACGAACAGCGTATAACTTACAGCGTATAACGTACAGCGTATAACGTAAAACGTATAACGTATGAAGTATAACGTATAACGTATAACGTATAACGTACAACGGATAACGTACAGCGTATAACGTATAACGTATAACGTATAACGTATAACGTATAACATACAACGGATAACGTACAGCGTATAACGTACAACGTATAACGTACAACGTATAACGTACAGCGTATAACGTACAGCGTATAACGTACAGCGTATAACGTATAACGTATAACGTATAACGTATAACGTATAACGTATATCGTATAACGTATAACGTATAACGTATAACGTACAACGTATAACGTACAACGTATAACGTACAACGTATAACGTATAACGTTCAACGTACAACGTGTACCGTATAACGTATAACGTATAACGTATAACGTATAACGAACAGCGTATAACTTACAGCGTATAACGTATAGCGTATAACGTGAAACGTATAACGTATGAAGTATAACGTATAACGTATAACGTATAACGTACAACGGATAACGTACAGCGTATAACGTATAACATATAACGTATAACATATAACGTATAACGTATAACGTAGAACATACAACGGATAACGTACAGCGTATAACGTACAACGTATAACGTACAACGTATAACGTACAACGTACAACGTACAACGTACAACGTGTAACGTATAACGTACAACGTACAACGTGTAACGTATAACGTATAACGTATAACGTACAGCGTATAACGTACAGCGTATAACGTACAGCGTATAACGTACAGCGTATAACGTATAACGTATAACGTATAACGTATAACGTATAACGTATAACGTATAACGTATAACGTATAACGTATAACGTATAACGTATAACGTATAACGTATAACGTATAACGTATAACGTATAACGTATAACGTATAACGTATAACGTATAACGTGTAACGTGTAACGTATAACGTATAACGTATAACGTATAACGTATAACGTATAACGTATAACGTATAACGTATAACGTATAACGTATAACGTATAACGTATAACGTATAACGTATAACGTATAACGTATAACGTATAACGTATAACGTACAACGTATAACGTATAAGGTATAACGTATAACGTATAACGTACAGCGTAGAAAGTATAACGTACAACGTATAACGTATAACGTATAACGTTCAACGTATAACGTACAACGTACAACGTACAACGTGTAACGTACAACGTATAACGTATAACGAACAGCGTATAACTTACAGCGTATAACGTACAGCGTATAACGTGAAACGTATAACGTATGAAGTATAACGTATAACGTATAACGTATAACGTACAACGGATAACGTACAGCGTATAACGTATAACATATAACGTATAACATATAACGTATAACGTATAACGTAGAACATACAACGGATAACGTACAGCGTATAACGTACAACGTATAACGTACAACGTATAACGTACAACGTACAACGTACAACGTACAACGTGTAACGTATAACGTACAACGTACAACGTGTAACGTATAACGTATAACGTATAACGTACAGCGTATAACGTACAGCGTATAACGTACAGCGTATAACGTATAACGTATAACGTATAACGTATAACGTATAACGTATAACGTATAACGTATAACGTATAACGTATAACGTATAACGTATAACGTATAACGTATAACGTATAACGTATAACGTATAACGTATAACGTATAACGTATAACGTATAACGTATAACGTATAACGTATAACGTATAACGTATAACGTATAACGTATAACGTATAACGTATAACGTATAACGTATAACGTATAACGTATAACGTATAACGTATAACGTATAACGTATAACGTATAACGTATAACGTATAACGTATAACGTATAACGTATAACGTATAACGCATAACGTATAACGTATAACGTATAACGTATAACGTATAACGTATAACGTATAACGTATAACGTATAACGTATAACGTATAACGTATAACGTATAACGTACAACGTATAACGTATAAGGTATAACGTATAACGTATAACGTACAGCGTAGAAAGTATAACGTACAACGTATAACGTACAACGTACAACGTACAACGTGTAACGTATAACGTATAACGTATAACGTATAACGTATAACGTATAACGTACAACGTATAACGTATAACGTATAACGTATAACGTACAGCGTATAACGTATAACGTTCAACGTATAACGTACAACGTACAACGTACAACGTGTAACGTACAACGTGTAACGTATAACGTATAACGTATAACGTACAGCGTATAACGTACAGCGTATAACGTACAGCGTATAACGTATAACGTATAACGTATAACGTATAACGTATAACGTATAACGTTCAACGTACAACGTGTACCGTATATCGTATAACGTTCAACGTACAACGTGTACCGTATAACCTATAACGTATAACGTATAACGTATAACGAACAGCGTATAACTTACAGCGTATAACGTACAGCGTATAACGTAAAACGTATAACGTATGAAGTATAACGTATAACGTATAACGTACAACGTATAACGTATAACGTATAACGTATAACGTATAACGTATAACGTATAACGTATAACGTATAACGTATAACGTATAACGTATAACGTATAACGTATAACGTATAACGTATAACGTATAACGTATAACGTATAACGTATAACGTATAACGTATAACGTATAACGTATAACGTATAACGTATAACGTATAACGTATAACGTATAACGTATAACGTATAACGTATAACGTATAACGTATAACGTATAACGTATAACGTATAACATACAGCGTATAACGTATAACGTATAACGTACAACGTATAACGTATAAGGTATAACGTATAACGTATAACGTACAGCGTATAAAGTATAACGTACAACGTATAACGTACAACGTATGACGTACAACGTATAACGTTCAACGTATAACGTACAACGTACAACGTACAACGTACAACGTGTAACGTATAACGTATAACGTATAACGTATAACGTACAACGTATAACGTATAACGTATAACGTATAACGTATAACGTATAACGTACAGCGTATAACGTATAACGTAGAACGTATAACGTACAACGTATAACGTACAACGTATAACGTTCAACGTATAACGTACAACGTACATACGTATAACGTACAAAAGAACAACGTGTTACGTATAACGTATAACGTACAGCGTATAACATACAGCGTATAACGTATAACGTATAACGTATAACGTATATCGTATAACGTATAACGTATAACATATAACGTATATCGTATAACGTATAACGTATAACGTATAACGTATAACGTATAACGTATAATGTATAACGTATAACGTATAACGTATAACGTATAACGTATAACGTATAACGTATAACGTATAACGTATAACGTATAACGTATAACGTATAACGTATAACGTATAACGTATAACGTATAACGTATAACGTATAACGTATAACGTATAACGTATAACGTATAACGTATAACGTATAACGTATAACGTATAACGTATAACGTATAACGTATAACGTATAACGTATAACGTATAACGTATAACGTATAACGTATAACGTATAACGTATAACGTATAACGTATAACGTATAACGTATAACGTATAACGTATAACGTATAACGTATAACGTATAACGTATAACGTATAACGTATAACGTATAACGTATAACGTATAACGTATAACGTATAACGTAGAACGTATAACGTACAACGTATAACGTACAACGTATAACGTTCAACGTATAACGTACAACGTACATACGTATAACGTACAAAAGAACAACGTGTTACGTATAACGTATAACGTACAGCGTATAACATACAGCGTATAACGTATAACGTATAACGTATAACGTATATCGTATAACGTATAACGTATAACGTATAACGTATAACGTATAACGTATAACGTACAGTGTATAACGTATAACGTATAACGTACAACGTATAACGTATAACGTACAACGTATAACGTATAACGTTCAACGTACAACGTGTACCGTATAACCTATAACGTATAACGTATAACGTATAACGAACAGCGTATAACTTACAGCGTATAACGTACAGCGTATAACGTAAAACGTATAACGTATGAAGTATAACGTATAACGTATAACGTATAACGTACAACGGATAACGTACAGCGTATAACGTATAACGTATAACGTATAACGTATAACGTATAACATACAACGGATAACGTACAGCGTATAACGTACAACGTATAACGTACAACGTATAACGTACAGCGTATAACGTACAGCGTATAACGTACAGCGTATAACGTATAACGTATAACGTATAACGTATAACGTATAACGTATATCGTATAACGTATAACGTATAACGTATAACGTACAACGTATAACGTACAACGTATAACGTACAACGTATAACGTATAACGTTCAACGTACAACGTGTACCGTATAACGTATAACGTATAACGTATAACGTATAACGAACAGCGTATAACTTACAGCGTATAACGTACAGCGTATAACGTGAAACGTATAACGTATGAAGTATAACGTATAACGTATAACGTATAACGTACAACGGATAACGTACAGCGTATAACGTATAACATATAACGTATAACATATAACGTATAACGTATAACGTAGAACATACAACGGATAACGTACAGCGTATAACGTACAACGTATAACGTACAACGTATAACGTACAACGTACAACGTGTAATGTATAACGTATAACGTATAACGTACAGCGTATAACGTACAGCGTATAACGTACAGCGTATAACGTACAGCGTATAACGTATAACGTATAACGTATAACGTATAACGTATAACGTATAACGTATAACGTATAACGTATAACGTATAACGTATAACGTATAACGTATAACGTATAACGTATAACGTATAACGTATAACGTATAACGTATAACGTATAACGTATAACGTATAACGTATAACGTATAACGTATAACGTATAACGTATAACGTATAACGTATAACGTATAACGTATAACGTATAACGTATAACGTATAACGTATAACGTATAACGTATAACGTATAACGTATAACGTACAACGTATAACGTATAAGGTATAACGTATAACGTATAACGTACAGCGTAGAAAGTATAACGTACAACGTATAACGTACAACGTACAACGTACAACGTGTAACGTATAACGTATAACGTATAACGTATAACGTATAACGTATAACGTACAACGTATAACGTATAACGTATAACGTATAACGTACAGCGTATAACGTATAACGTTCAACGTATAACGTACAACGTACAACGTACAACGTGTAACGTACAACGTGTAACGTATAACGTATAACGTATAACGTACAGCGTATAACGTACAGCGTATAACGTACAGCGTATAACGTATAACGTATAACGTATAACGTATAACGTATAACGTATAACGTTCAACGTACAACGTGTACCGTATATCGTATAACGTTCAACGTACAACGTGTACCGTATAACCTATAACGTATAACGTATAACGTATAACGAACAGCGTATAACTTACAGCGTATAACGTACAGCGTATAACGTAAAACGTATAACGTATGAAGTATAACGTATAACGTATAACGTATAACGTACAACGGATAACGTACAGCGTATAACGTATAACGTATAACGTATAACGTATAACGTATAACATACAACGGATAACGTACAGCGTATAACGTACAACGTATAACGTACAACGTATAACGTACAGCGTACAACGTACAGCGTATAACGTACAGCGTATAACGTATAACGTATAACGTATAACGTATAACGTATAACGTATATCGTATAACGTATAACGTATAACGTATAACGTACAACGTATAACGTACAACGTATAACGTATAACGTTCAACGTACAACGTGTACCGTATAACGTATAACGTATAACGTATAACGTATAACGAACAGCGTATAACTTACAGCGTATAACGTACAGCGTATAACGTGAAACGTATAACGTATGAAGTATAACGTATAACGTATAACGTATAACGTACAACGGATAACGTACAGCGTATAACGTATAACATATAACGTATAACATATAACGTATAACGTATAACGTAGAACATACAACGGATAACGTACAGCGTATAACGTACAACGTATAACGTACAACGTATAACGTACAACGTACAACGTACAACGTACAACGTGTAACGTATAACGTACAACGTACAACGTGTAACGTATAACGTATAACGTATAACGTACAGCGTATAACGTACAGCGTATAACGTACAGCGTATAACGTATAACGTATAACGTATAACGTATAACGTATAACGTATAACGTATAACGTATAACGTATAACGTATAACGTATAACGTATAACGTATAACGTATAACGTATAACGTATAACGTATAACGTATAACGTATAACGTATAACGTATAACGTATAACGTATAACGTATAACGTATAACGTATAACGTATAACGTATAACGTATAACGTATAACGTATAACGTATAACGTATAACGTATAACGTATAACGTATAACGTATAACGTATAACGTATAACGTATAACGTATAACGTATAACGTATAACGTATAACGTATAACGTATAACGTATAACGTATAACGTATAACGTATAACGTATAACGTATAACGTATAAGGTATAACGTATAACGTATAACGTACAGCGTAGAAAGTATAACGTACAACGTATAACGTACAACGTACAACGTACAACGTGTAACGTATAACGTATAACGTATAACGTATAACGTATAACGTATAACGTACAACGTATAACGTATAACGTATAACGTATAACGTACAGCGTATAACGTATAACGTTCAACGTATAACGTACAACGTACAACGTACAACGTGTAACGTACAACGTGTAACGTATAACGTATAACGTATAACGTACAGCGTATAACGTACAGCGTATAACGTACAGCGTATAACGTATAACGTATAACGTATAACGTATAACGTATAACGTTCAACGTACAACGTGTACCGTATAACGTATAACGTATAACATACAGCGTATAACGTATAACGTATAACGTACAACGTATAACGTATAAGGTATAACGTATAACGTATAACGTACAGCGTATAAAGTATAACGTACAACGTATAACGTACAACGTATGACGTACAACGTATAACGTTCAACGTATAACGTACAACGTACAACGTACAACGTACAACGTGTAACGTATAACGTATAACGTATAACGTATAACGTATAACGTACAACGTATAACGTATAACGTATAACGTATAACGTACAGCGTATAACGTATAACGTAGAACGTATAACGTACAACGTATAACGTACAACGTATAACTTACAGCGTATAACGTACAGCGTATAACGTGAAACGTATAACGTATGAAGTATAACGTATAACGTATAACGTATAACGTACAACGGATAACGTACAGCGTATAACGTATAACGTATAACGTATAACGTATAACGTACAACGGATAACGTACAGCGTATAACGTATAACGTATAACGTATAACGTATAACGTATAACATACAACGGATAACGTACAGCGTATAACGTACAACGTATAACGTACAACGTATAACGTACAGCGTATAACGTACAGCGTATAACGTACAGCGTATAACGTATAACGTATAACGTATAACGTATAACGTATAACGTATATCGTATAACGTATAACGTATAACGTATAACGTACAACGTATAACGTACAACGTATAACGTATAACGTTCAACGTACAACGTGTACCGTATAACGTATAACGTATAACGTATAACGTATAACGAACAGCGTATAACTTACAGCGTATAACGTACAGCGTATAACGTGAAACGTATAACGTATGAAGTATAACGTATAACGTATAACGTATAACGTACAACGGATAACGTACAGCGTATAACGTATAACATATAACGTATAACATATAACGTATAACGTATAACGTAGAACATACAACGGATAACGTACAGCGTATAACGTACAACGTATAACGTACAACGTATAACGTACAACGTACAACGTGTAACGTATAACGTAGAACGTACAACGTGTAACGTATAACGTATAACGTATAACGTACAGCGTATAACGTACAGCGTATAACGTACAGCGTATAACGTATAACGTATAACGTATAACGTATAACGTATAACGTACAGCGTATAACGTATAACGTTCAACGTATAACGTACAACGTACAACGTACAACGTGTAACGTACAACGTGTAACGTATAACGTATAACGTATAACGTACAGCGTATAACGTACAGCGTATAACGTACAGCGTATAACGTATAACGTATAACGTATAACGTATAACGTATAACGTTCAACGTACAACGTGTACCGTATATCGTATAACGTATAACATACAGCGTATAACGTATAACGTATAACGTACAACGTATAACGTATAAGGTATAACGTATAACGTATAACGTACAGCGTATAAAGTATAACGTACAACGTATAACGTACAACAAATGACGTACAACGTATAACGTTCAACGTATAACGTACAACGTACAACGTACAACGTACAACGTGTAACGTATAACGTATAACGTATAACGTATAACGTATAACGTACAACGTATAACGTATAACGTATAACGTATAACGTACAGCGTATAACGTATAACGTAGAACGTATAACGTACAACGTATAACGTACAACGTATAACTTACAGCGTATAACGTACAGCGTATAACGTGAAACGTATAACGTATGAAGTATAACGTATAACGTATAACGTATAACGTACAACGGATAACGTACAGCGTATAACGTATAACGTATAACGTATAACGTACAACGGATAACGTACAGCGTATAACGTATAACGTATAACGTATAACGTATAACGTATAACATACAACGGATAACGTACAGCGTATAACGTACAACGTATAACGTACAACGTATAACGTACAGCGTATAACGTACAGCGTATAACGTACAGCGTATAACGTATAACGTATAACGTATAACGTATAACGTATAACGTATATCGTATAACGTATAACGTATAACGTATAACGTACAACGTTTAACGTACAACGTATAACGTATAACGTTCAACGTACAACGTGTACCGTATAACGTATAACGTATAACGTATACCGTATAACGAACAGCGTATAACTTACAGCGTATAACGTACAGCGTATAACGTGAAACGTATAACGTATGAAGTATAACGTATAACGTATAACGTATAACGTACAACGGATAACGTACAGCGTATAACGTATAACATATAACGTATAACATATAACGTATAACGTATAACGTAGAACATACAACGGATAACGTACAGCGTATAACGTACAACGTATAACGTACAACGTATAACGTACAACGTACAACGTACAACGTACAACGTGTAACGTATAACGTAGAACGTACAACGTGTAATGTATAACGTATAACGTATAACGTACAGCGTATAACGTACAGCGTATAACGTACAGCGTATAACGTATAACGTATAACGTATAACGTATAACGTATAACGTATAACGTATAACGTATAACGTATAACGTATAACGTATAACGTATAACGTATAACGTATAACGTATAACGTATAACGTATAACGTATAACGTATAACGTATAACGTATAACGTATAACGTATAACGTATAACGTATAACGTATAACGTATAACGTATAACGTATAACGTATAACGTATAACGTATAACGTATAACGTATAACGTATAACGTATAACGTATAACGTATAACGTATAACGTATAACGTATAACGTATAACGTATAACGTATAACGTACAACGTATAACGTATAAGGTATAACGTATAACGTATAACGTACAGCGTAGAAAGTATAACGTACAACGTATAACGTACAACGTACAACGTACAACGTGTAACGTATAACGTATAACGTATAACGTATAACGTATAACGTATAACGTACAACGTATAACGTATAACGTATAACGTATAACGTACAGCGTATAACGTATAACGTTCAACGTATAACGTACAACGTACAACGTACAACGTGTAACGTACAACGTGTAACGTATAACGTATAACGTATAACGTACAGCGTATAACGTACAGCGTATAACGTACAGCGTATAACGTATAACGTATAACGTATAACGTATAACGTATAACGTTCAACGTACAACGTGTACCGTATATCGTATAACGTATAACATACAGCGTATAACGTATAACGTATAACGTACAACGTATAACGTATAAGGTATAACGTATAACGTATAACTTACAGCGTATAAAGTATAACGTACAACGTATAACGTACAACGTATGACGTACAACGTATAACGTTCAACGTATAACGTACAACGTACAACGTACAACGTACAACGTGTAACGTATAACGTATAACGTATAACATATAACGTATAACGTACAACGTATAACGTATAATGTATAACGTATAACGTACAGCGTATAACGTATAACGTAGAACGTATAACGTACAACGTATAACGTACAACGTATAACTTACAGCGTATAACGTACAGCGTATAACGTGAAACGTATAACGTATGAAGTATAACGTATAACGTATAACGTATAACGTACAACGGATAACGTACAGCGTATAACGTATAACGTATAACGTATAACATATAACGTATAACGTATAACGTAGAACATACAACGGATAACGTACAGCGTATAACGTGAAACGTATAACGTATGAAGTATAACGTATAACGTATAACGTATAACGTACAACGGATAACGTACAGCGTATAACGTATAACATATAACGTATAACATATAACGTATAACGTATAACGTAGAACATACAACGGATAACGTACAGCGTATAACGTACAACGTATAACGTACAACGTATAACGTACAATGTACAACGTACAACGTACAACGTGTAACGTATAACGTAGAACGTACAACGTGTAACGTATAACGTATAACGTATAACGTACAGCGTATAACGTACAGCGTATAACGTACAGCGTATAACGTATAACGTATAACGTATAACGTATAACGTATAACGTATAACGTATAACGTTCAACGTACAACGTGTACCGTATATCGTATAACGTATAACATACAGCGTATAACGTATAACGTATAACGTATAACGTATAACGTATAACGTACAACGTATAACGTATAACGTATAACGTATAACGTACAGCGTATAACGTATAACGTTCAACGTATAACGTACAACGTACAACGTACAACGTGTAACGTACAACGTGTAACGTATAACGTATAACGTATAACGTACAGCGTATAACGTACAGCGTATAACGTACAGCGTATAACGTATAACGTATAACGTATAACGTATAACGTATAACGTTCAACGTACAACGTGTACCGTATATCGTATAACGTATAACATACAGCGTATAACGTATAACGTATAACGTACAACGTATAACGTATAAGGTATAACGTATAACGTATAACTTACAGCGTATAAAGTATAACGTACAACGTATAACGTACAACGTATGACGTACAACGTATAACGTTCAACGTATAACGTACAACGTACAACGTACAACGTACAACGTGTAACGTATAACGTATAACGTATAACGTATAACGTATAACGTACAACGTATAACGTATAACGTATAACGTATAACGTACAGCGTATAACGTATAACGTAGAACGTATAACGTACAACGTATAACGTACAACGTATAACTTACAGCGTATAACGTACAGCGTATAACGTGAAACGTATAACGTATGAAGTATAACGTATAACGTATAACGTATAACGTACAACGGATAACGTACAGCGTATAACGTATAACGTATAACGTATAACATATAACGTATAACGTATAACGTAGAACATACAACGGATAACGTACAGCGTATAACGTGAAACGTATAACGTATGAAGTATAACGTATAACGTATAACGTATAACGTACAACGGATAACGTACAGCGTATAACGTATAACATATAACGTATAACATATAACGTATAACGTATAACGTAGAACATACAACGGATAACGTACAGCGTATAACGTACAACGTATAACGTACAACGTATAACGTACAATGTACAACGTACAACGTACAACGTGTAACGTATAACGTAGAACGTACAACGTGTAACGTATAACGTATAACGTATAACGTACAGCGTATAACGTACAGCGTATAACGTACAGCGTATAACGTATAACGTATAACGTATAACGTATAACGTATAACGTACAGCGTATAACGTATAACGTTCAACGTATAACGTACAACGTACAACGTACAACGTGTAACGTACAACGTGTAACGTATAACGTATAACGTATAACGTACAGCGTATAACGTACAGCGTATAACGTACAGCGTATAACGTATAACGTATAACGTATAACGTATAACGTATAACGTTCAACGTACAACGTGTACCGTATATCGTATAACGTATAACATACAGCGTATAACGTATAACGTATAACGTACAACGTATAACGTATAAGGTATAACGTATAACGTATAACGTACAGCGTATAAAGTATAACGTACAACGTATAACGTACAACGTATGACGTACAACGTATAACGTTCAACGTATAACGTACAACGTACAACGTACAACGTACAACGTGTAACGTATAACGTATAACGTATAACGTATAACGTATAACGTACAACGTATAACGTATAACGTATAACGTATAACGTACAGCGTATAACGTATAACGTAGAACGTATAACGTACAACGTATAACGTACAACGTATAACTTACAGCGTATAACGTACAGCGTATAACGTGAAACGTATAACGTATGAAGTATAACGTATAACGTATAACGTATAACGTACAACGGATAACGTACAGCGTATAACGTATAACGTATAACGTATAACGTACAACGGATAACGTACAGCGTATAACGTATAACGTATAACGTATAACGTATAACGTATAACATACAACGGATAACGTACAGCGTATAACGTACAACGTATAACGTACAACGTATAACGTACAGCGTATAACGTACAGCGTATAACGTACAGCGTATAACGTATAACGTATAACGTATAACGTATAACGTATAACGTATATCGTATAACGTATAACGTATAACGTATAACGTACAACGTATAACGTACAACGTATAACGTATAACGTTCAACGTACAACGTGTACCGTATAACGTATAACGTATAACGTATAACGTATAACGAACAGCGTATAACTTACAGCGTATAACGTACAGCGTATAACGTGAAACGTATAACGTATGAAGTATAACGTATAACGTATAACGTATAACGTACAACGGATAACGTACAGCGTATAACGTATAACATATAACGTATAACATATAACGTATAACGTATAACGTAGAACATACAACGGATAACGTACAGCGTATAACGTACAACGTATAACGTACAACGTATAACGTACAACGTACAACGTACAACGTACAACGTGTAACGTATAACGTAGAACGTACAACGTGTAACGTATAACGTATAACGTATAACGTACAGCGTATAACGTACAGCGTATAACGTACAGCGTATAACGTATAACGTATAACGTATAACGTATAACGTATAACGTATAACGTATAACGTATAACGTATAACGTATAACGTATAACGTATAACGTATAACGTATAACGTATAACGTATAACGTATAACGTATAACGTATAACGTATAACGTATAACGTATAACGTATAACGTATAACGTATAACGTATAACGTATAACGTATAACGTATAACGTATAACGTATAACGTATAACGTATAACGTATAACGTATAACGTATAACGTATAACGTATAACGTATAACGTATAACGTATAACGTACAACGTATAACGTATAAGGTATAACGTATAACGTATAACGTACAGCGTAGAAAGTATAACGTACAACGTATAACGTACAACGTACAACGTACAACGTGTAACGTATAACGTATAACGTATAACGTATAACGTATAACGTATAACGTACAACGTATAACGTATAACGTATAACGTATAACGTACAGCGTATAACGTATAACGTTCAACGTATAACGTACAACGTACAACGTACAACGTATAACGTACAACGTGTAACGTATAACGTATAACGTATAACGTACAGCGTATAACGTACAGCGTATAACGTACAGCGTATAACGTATAACGTATAACGTATAACGTATAACGTATAACGTTCAACGTACAACGTGTACCGTATATCGTATAACGTATAACATACAGCGTATAACGTATAACGTATAACGTACAACGTATAACGTATAAGGTATAACGTATAACGTATAACTTACAGCGTATAAAGTATAACGTACAACGTATAACGTACAACGTATGACGTACAACGTATAACGTTCAACGTATAACGTACAACGTACAACGTACAACGTACAACGTGTAACGTATAACGTATAACGTATAACGTATAACGTATAACGTACAACGTATAACGTATAACGTATAACGTATAACGTACAGCGTATAACGTATAACGTAGAACGTATAACGTACAACGTATAACGTACAACGTATAACTTACAGCGTATAACGTACAGCGTATAACGTGAAACGTATAACGTATGAAGTATAACGTATAACGTATAACGTATAACGTACAACGGATAACGTACAGCGTATAACGTATAACGTATAACGTATAACATATAACGTATAACGTATAACGTAGAACATACAACGGATAACGTACAGCGTATAACGTACAACGTATAAAGTACAACGTATAACGTACAACGTACAACGTACAACGTACAACGTGTAACGTATAACGTACAACGTACAACGTGTAACGTATAACGTATAACGTATAACGTACAGCGTATAACGTACAGCGTATAACGTACAGCGTATAACGTATAACGTATAACGTATAACGTATAACGTATAACGTATAACGTATAACGTATAACGTATAACGTATAACGTATAACGTATAACGTATAACGTATAACGTATAACGTATAACGTATAACGTATAACGTATAACGTATAACGTATAACGTATAACGTATAACGTATAACGTATAACGTATAACGTATAACGTATAACGTATAACGTATAACGTATAACGTATAACGTATAACGTATAACGTATAACGTATAACGTATAACGTATAACGTATAACGTATAACGTATAACGTATAACGTATAAAGTATAACGTATAACGTACAGCGTATAACGTACAGCGTATAACGTACAGCGTATAACGTATAACGTATAACGTGTAACGTATATCGTATAACGTATAACGTATAACGTATAACGTACAACGTACAACGTACAACGTATAACGTATAACGTATAACGTATAACGTATAACGTATAACGTATAACGTATAACGTATAACGTATAACGTATAACGTATAACGTATAACGTATAACGTACAACGTATAACGTTCAACGTATAACGTAGAACGTACAACGTACAACGTGTAACGTTAACGTATAACGTATAACGTACAGCGTATAACGTACAGCGTATAACGAACAGCGTATAACGTATAACGTATAACGTATAACGTATAAAGTATAACGTATAACGTGTAACGTATATCGTATAACGTATAACGTGTAACGTATATCGTATAACGTATATCGTATAACGTATAACGTATAACGTATAACGTATAACGTACAACGTACAACGTATAACGTATAACGTATAACGTATAACGTATAACGTATAACGTATAACGTATAACGTATAACGTACAACGTATAACGTACAACGTATAACGTATAACGTACAGCGTATAACGTACAGCGTATAACGTATAACGTATAACGTACAACGTACAACGTGTAACGTATAACGTATAACGTATAACGTATAACGTATAACGTATAACGTATAACGTATAACGTATAACGTATAACGTATAACGTATAACGTATAACGTATAACGTATAACGTATAACGTATAACGTATAACGTATAACGTATAACGTATAACGTATAACGTATAACGTATAACGTATAACGTATAACGTATAACGTATAACGTATAACGTATAACGTATAACGTATAACGTATAACGTATAACGTATAACGTAGAACGTATAACGTACAACGTATAACGTACAACGTATAACGTTCAACGTATAACGTACAACGTACATACGTATAACGTACAAAAGAACAACGTGTTACGTATAACGTATAACGTACAGCGTATAACATACAGCGTATAACGTATAACGTATAACGTATAACGTATATCGTATAACGTATAACGTATAACGTATAACGTATAACGTATAACGTATAACGTATAACGTACAGCGTATAACGTATAACGTATAACGTACAACGTATAACGTATAACGTACAACGTATAACGTATAACGTTCAACGTACAACGTGTACCGTATAACCTATAACGTATAACGTATAACGTATAACGAACAGCGTATAACTTACAGCGTATAACGTACAGCGTATAACGTAAAACGTATAACGTATGAAGTATAACGTATAACGTATAACGTATAACGTACAACGGATAACGTACAGCGTATAACGTATAACGTATAACGTATAACGTATAACGTATAACGTATAACATACAACGGATAACGTACAGCGTATAACGTACAACGTATAACGTACAACGTATAACGTACAGCGTATAACGTACAGCGTATAACGTACAGCGTATAACGTATAACGTATAACGTATAACGTATAACGTATAACGTATATCGTATAACGTATAACGTATAACGTATAACGTACAACGTATAACGTACAACGTATAACGTATAACGTTCAACGTACAACGTGTACCGTATAACGTATAACGTATAACGTATAACGTATAACGAACAGCGTATAACTTACAGCGTATAACGTACAGCGTATAACGTGAAACGTATAACGTATGAAGTATAACGTATAACGTATAACGTATAACGTACAACGGATAACGTACAGCGTATAACGTATAACATATAACGTATAACATATAACGTATAACGTATAACGTAGAACATACAACGGATAACGTACAGCGTATAACGTACAACGTATAACGTACAACGTATAACGTACAACGTATAACGTACAACGTACAACGTACAACGTACAACGTGTAACGTATAACGTACAACGTACAACGTGTAACGTATAACGTATAACGTATAACGTACAGCGTATAACGTACAGCGTATAACGTACAGCGTATAACGTACAGCGTATAACGTATAACGTATAACGTATAACGTATAACGTATAACGTATAACGTATAACGTATAACGTATAACGTATAACGTATAACGTATAACGTATAACGTATAACGTATAACGTATAACGTATAACGTATAACGTATAACGTATAACGTATAACGTATAACGTATAACGTATAACGTATAACGTATAACGTATAACGTATAACGTATAACGTATAACGTATAACGTATAACGTATAACGTATAACGTATAACGTATAACGTATAACGTATAACGTATAACGTATAACGTATAACGTATAACGTATAACGTATAACGTACAACGTATAACGTATAAGGTATAACGTATAACGTATAACGTACAGCGTAGAAAGTATAACGTACAACGTATAACGTACAACGTACAACGTACAACGTGTAACGTATAACGTATAACGTATAACGTATAACGTATAACGTATAACGTATAACGTACAACGTATAACGTATAACGTATAACGTATAACGTACAGCGTATAACGTATAACGTTCAACGTATAACGTACAACGTACAACGTACAACGTGTAACGTACAACGTGTAACGTATAACGTATAACGTATAACGTACAGCGTATAACGTACAGCGTATAACGTACAGCGTATAACGTGTAACGTATAACGTATAACGTATAACGTATAACGTTCAACGTACAACGTGTACCGTATATCGTATAACGTATAACATACAGCGTATAACGTATAACGTATAACGTACAACGTATAACGTATAAGGTATAACGTATAACGTATAACGTACAGCGTATAAAGTATAACGTACAACGTATAACGTACAACGTATGACGTACAACGTATAACGTTCAACGTATAACGTACAACGTACAACGTACAACGTACAACGTGTAACGTATAACGTATAACGTATACCGTATAACGTATAACGTACAACGTATAACGTATAACGTATAACGTATAACGTACAGCGTATAACGTATAACGTAGAACGTATAACGTACAACGTATAACGTACAACGTATAACTTACAGCGTATAACGTACAGCGTATAACGTGAAACGTATAACGTATGAAGTATAACGTATAACGTATAACGTATAACGTACAACGGATAACGTACAGCGTATAACGTATAACGTATAACGTATAACATATAACGTATAACGTATAACGTAGAACATACAACGGATAACGTACAGCGTATAACGTACAACGTATAACGTACAACGTATAACGTACAACGTACAACGTACAACGTACAACGTGTAACGTATAACGTACAACGTACAACGTGTAACGTATAACGTATAACGTATAACGTACAGCGTATAACGTACAGCGTATAACGTACAGCGTATAACGTATAACGTATAACGTATAACGTATAACGTATAACGTATAACGTATAACGTATAACGTATAACGTATAACGTATAACGTATAACGTATAACGTATAACGTATAACGTATAACGTATAACGTATAACGTATAACGTATAACGTATAACGTATAACGTATAACGTATAACGTATAACGTATAACGTATAACGTATAACGTATAACGTATAACGTATAACGTATAACGTATAACGTATAACGTATAACGTATAACGTATAACGTATAACGTATAACGTATAACGTATAACGTATAACGTATAACGTATAACGTATAACGTATAACGTATAACGTATAACGTATAACGTATAACGTATAACGTATAACGTATAACGTATAACGTATAACGTATAACGTATAACGTATAACGTATAACGTATAACGTATAACGTATAACGTATAACGTATAACGTATAACGTATAACGTATAACGTATAACGTATAACGTATAACGTATAACGTATAACGTATAACGTATAACGTATAACGTATAACGTATAACGTATAACGTATAACGTATAACGTATAACGTATAACGTATAACGTATAACGTATAACGTATAACGTATAACGTATAACGTATAACGTATAACGTATAACGTATAACGTATAACGTATAACGTATAACGTATAACGTATAACGTATAACGTATAACGTATAACGTATAACGTATAACGTATAACGTATAACGTATAACGTATAACGTATAAAGTATAACGTATAACGTACAGCGTATAACGTACAGCGTATAACGTACAGCGTATAACGTACAGCGTATAACGTATAACGTATAACGTGTAACGTATATCGTATAACGTATAACGTATAACGTATAACGTACAACGTACAACGTACAACGTATAACGTATAACGTATAACGTATAACGTATAACGTATAACGTATAACGTATAACGTATAACGTATAACGTATAACGTATAACGTATAACGTATAACGTATAACGTACAACGTATAACGTTCAACGTATAACGTAGAACGTACAACGTACAACGTGTAACGTTAACGTATAACGTATAACGTATAACGTATAACGTATAACGTATAAAGTATAACGTATAACGTACAGCGTATAACGTACAGCGTATAACGTACAGCGTATAACGTACAGCGTATAACGTATAACGTATAACGTGTAACGTATATCGTATAACGTATAACGTATAACGTATAACGTATAACGTATAACGTATAACGTATAACGTATAACGTATAACGTATAACGTATAACGTATAACGTATAACGTATAACGTATAACGTATAACGTATAACGTATAAAGTATAACGTATAACGTACAGCGTATAACGTACAGCGTATAACGTACAGCGTATAACGTACAGCGTATAACGTATAACGTATAACGTGTAACGTATATCGTATAACGTATAACGTACAACGTACAACGTACAACGTATAACGTATAACGTATAACGTATAACGTATAACGTATAACGTATAACGTATAACGTATAACGTATAACGTATAACGTATAACGTATAACGTATAACGTATAACGTACAACGTATAACGTTCAACGTATAACGTAGAACGTACAACGTACAACGTGTAACGTTAACGTATAACGTATAACGTATAACGTATAACGTATAACGTATAAAGTATAACGTATAACGTACAGCGTATAACGTACAGCGTATAACGTACAGCGTATAACGTACAGCGTATAACGTATAACGTATAACGTGTAACGTATATCGTATAACGTATAACGTATAACGTATAACGTACAACGTACAACGTACAACGTATAACGTATAACGTATAACGTATAACGTATAACGTATAACGTATAACGTATAACGTATAACGTATAACGTATAACGTATAACGTATAACGTATAACGTACAACGTACAACGTATAACGTATAACGTATAACGTATAACGTATAACGTATAACGTATAACGTATAACGTATAACGTATAACGTATAACGTATAACGTATAACGTATAACGTACAACGTATAACGTTCAACGTATAACGTAGAACGTACAACGTACAACGTGTAACGTTAACGTATAACGTATAACGTACAGCGTATAACGTACAGCGTATAACGAACAGCGTATAACGTATAACGTATAACGTATAACGTATAACGTATAAAGTATAACGTATAACGTGTAACGTATATCGTATAACGTATAACGTATAACGTATAACGTATAACGTATAACGTATAACGTATAACGTATAACGTATAACGTATAACGTATAACGTATAACGTATAACGTATAACGTATAACGTATAACGTATAACGTATAACGTATAACGTATAACGTATAACGTATAACGTATAACGTATAACGTATAACGTATAACGTATAACGTATAACGTACAACGTATAACGTATAAGGTATAACGTATAACGTATAACGTACAGCGTAGAAAGAATAACGTACAACGTATAACGTACAACGTACAACGTACAACGTGTAACGTATAACGTATAACGTATAACGTATAACGTATAACGTATAACGTATAACGTACAACGTATAACGTATAACGTATAACGTATAACGTACAGCGTATAACGTATAACGTTCAACGTATAACGTACAACGTACAACGTACAACGTGTAACGTACAACGTGTAACGTATAACGTATAACGTATAACGTACAGCGTATAACGTACAGCGTATAACGTACAGCGTATAACGTATAACGTATAACGTATAACGTATAACGTATAACGTATAACGTATAACATACAGCGTATAACGTATAACGTATAACGTACAACGTATAACGTATAAGGTATAACGTATAACGTATAACGTACAGCGTATAAAGTATAACGTACAACGTATAACGTACAACGTATGACGTACAACGTATAACGTTCAACGTATAACGTACAACGTACAACGTACAACGTACAACGTACAACGTGTAACGTATAACGTATAACGTATACCGTATAACGTATAACGTACAACGTATAACGTATAACGTATAACGTATAACGTACAGCGTATAACGTATAACGTAGAACGTATAACGTACAACGTATAACGTACAACGTATAACTTACAGCGTATAACGTACAGCGTATAACGTGAAACGTATAACGTATGAAGTATAACGTATAACGTATAACGTATAACGTACAACGGATAACGTACAGCGTATAACGTATAACGTATAACGTATAACATATAACGTATAACGTATAACGTAGAACATACAACGGATAACGTACAGCGTATAACGTACAACGTATAACGTACAACGTATAACGTACAACGTACAACGTACAACGTACAACGTGTAACGTATAACGTACAACGTACAACGTGTAACGTATAACGTATAACGTATAACGTACAGCGTATAACGTACAGCGTATAACGTACAGCGTATAACGTATAACGTATAACGTATAACGTATAACGTATAACGTATAACGTATAACGTATAACGTATAACGTATAACGTATAACGTATAACGTATAACGTATAACGTATAACGTATAACGTATAACGTATAACGTATAACGTATAACGTATAACGTATAACGTATAACGTATAACGTATAACGTATAACGTATAACGTATAACGTATAACGTATAACGTATAACGTATAACGTATAACGTATAACGTATAACGTATAACGTATAACGTATAACGTATAACGTATAACGTATAACGTATAACGTATAACGTATAACGTATAACGTATAACGTATAACGTATAACGTATAACGTATAACGTATAACGTATAACGTATAACGTATAACGTATAACGTATAACGTATAACGTATAACGTATAACGTATAACGTATAACGTATAACGTATAACGTATAACGTATAACGTATAACGTATAACGTATAACGTATAACGTATAACGTATAACGTATAACGTATAACGTATAACGTATAACGTATAACGTATAACGTATAACGTATAACGTATAACGTATAACGTATAACGTATAACGTATAACGTATAACGTATAACGTATAACGTATAACGTATAACGTATAACGTATAACGTATAACGTATAACGTATAACGTATAACGTATAACGTATAACGTATAACGTATAACGTATAACGTATAACGTATAACGTATAACGTATAACGTATAACGTATAACGTATAACGTATAACGTATAACGTATAACGTATAACGTATAACGTATAACGTATAACGTATAACGTATAACGTATAACGTATAACGTATAACGTATAACGTATAACGTATAACGTATAACGTATAACGTATAACGTATAACGTATAACGTATAACGTATAACGTATAACGTATAACGTATAACGTACAGCGTATAACGTACAGCGTATAACGTACAGCGTATAACGTACAGCGTATAACGTACAGCGTATAACGTATAACGTATAACGTGTAACGTATATCGTATAACGTATAACGTATAACGTATAACGTACAACGTACAACGTACAACGTATAACGTATAACGTATAACGTATAACGTATAACGTATAACGTATAACGTATAACGTATAACGTATAACGTATAACGTATAACGTATAACGTATAACGTATAACGTACAACGTATAACGTTCAACGTATAACGTAGAACGTACAACGTACAACGTGTAACGTTAACGTATAACGTATAACGTATAACGTATAACGTATAACGTATAACGTATAAAGTATAACGTATAACGTACAGCGTATAACGTACAGCGTATAACGTACAGCGTATAACGTACAGCGTATAACGTATAACGTATAACGTGTAACGTATATCGTATAACGTATAACGTATAACGTATAACGTACAACGTACAACGTACAACGTATAACGTATAACGTATAACGTATAACGTATAACGTATAACGTATAACGTATAACGTATAACGTATAACGTATAACGTATAACGTATAACGTACAACGTACAACGTATAACGTATAACGTATAACGTATAACGTATAACGTATAACGTATAACGTATAACGTATAACGTATAACGTATAACGTATAACGTATAACGTATAACGTACAACGTATAACGTTCAACGTATAACGTAGAACGTACAACGTACAACGTGTAACGTTAACGTATAACGTATAACGTACAGCGTATAACGTACAGCGTATAACGAACAGCGTATAACGTATAACGTATAACGTATAACGTATAAAGTATAACGTATAACGTGTAACGTATATCGTATAACGTATAACGTATAACGTATAACGTATAACGTATAACGTATAACGTATAACGTATAACGTATAACGTATAACGTATAACGTATAACGTATAACGTATAACGTATAACGTATAACGTATAACGTATAACGTATAACGTATAACGTATAACGTATAACGTATAACGTATAACGTATAACGTATAACGTATAACGTATAACGTATAACGTATAACGTATAACGTATAACGTATAACGTATAACGTATAACGTATAACGTATAACGTATAACGTATAACGTATAACGTATAACGTATAACGTATAACGTATAACGTATAACGTATAACGTATAACGTATAACGTATAACGTATAACGTATAACGTATAACGTATAACGTATAACGTATAACGTATAACGTATAACGTATAACGTATAACGTATAACGTATAACGTATAACGTATAACGTATAACGTATAACGTATAACGTATAACGTATAACGTATAACGTATAACGTATAACGTATAACGTATAACGTATAACGTATAACGTATAACGTATAACGTATAACGTACAACGTATAACGTATAACGTATAACGTATAACGTATAACGTATAACGTATAACGTATAACGTATAACGTATAACGTATAACGTATAACGTATAACGTATAACGTATAACGTATAACGTATAACGTATAACGTATAACGTATAACGTATAACGTATAACGTATAACGTATAACGTATAACGTATAACGTATAACGTATAACGTATAACGTATAACGTATAACGTATAACGTATAACGTATAACGTATAACGTATAACGTATAACGTATAACGTATAACGTATAACGTATATCGTATAACGTATATCGTATAACGTACAGCGTATAACGTACCGCGTGTAACGTACAGCGTATAACGTACAACGTGTAACGTATAACGTATAACGTATAACGTACAGCTTATAACGTACAGCGTATAACGTACAGCGTATAACGTATAACGTATAACGTATAACGTACAACGGATAACGTACAGCGTATAACGTATAACGTATAACGTACAACGTATAACGTATAAGGTATAACGTATAACGTATAACGTACAGCGTAGAAAGTATAACGTACAACGTATAACGTACAACGTACAACGTACAACGTGTAACGTATAACGTATAACGTATAACGTATAACGTATAACGTATAACGTATAACGTACAACGTATAACGTATAACGTATAACGTATAACGTATAACGTATAACGTTCAACGTACAACGTGTACCGTATAACGTATAACGTATAACATACAGCGTATAACGTATAACGTATAACGTACAACGTATAACGTATAAGGTATAACGTATAACGTATAACGTACAGCGTATAAAGTATAACGTACAACGTATAACGTACAACGTATGACGTACAACGTATAACGTTCAACGTATAACGTACAACGTACAACGTACAACGTACAACGTGTAACGTATAACGTATAACGTATAACGTATAACGTATAACGTACAACGTATAACGTATAACGTATAACGTATAACGTACAGCGTATAACGTATAACGTAGAACGTATAACGTACAACGTATAACGTACAACGTATAACGTTCAACGTATAACGTACAACGTACATACGTATAACGTACAGCGTATAACATACAGCGTATAACGTATAACGTATAACGTATAACGTATAACGTATAACGTATAACGTATAACGTATAACGTATATCGTATAACGTATAACGTATAACGTATAACGTATAACGTATAACGTATAACGTATAACGTATAACGTATAACGTATAACGTATAACGTATAACGTATAACGTATAACGTATAACGTATAACGTATAACGTATAACGTATAACGTATAACGTATAACGTATAACGTATAACGTATAACGTATAACGTATAACGTATAACGTATAACGTATAACGTATAACGTATAACGTATAACGTATAACGTATAACGTATAACGTATAACGTATAACGTATAACGTATAACGTATAACGTATAACGTATAACGTATAACGTATAACGTATAACGTATAACGTATAACGTATAACGTATAACGTATAACGTATAACGTATAACGTATAACGTATAACGTATAACGTACAACGTATAACGTTCAACGTATAACGTAGAACGTACAACGTACAACGTGTAACGTTAACGTATAACGTATAACGTACAGCGTATAACGTACAGCGTATAACGAACAGCGTATAACGTATAACGTATAACGTATAACGTATAAAGTATAACGTATAACGTGTAACGTATATCGTATAACGTATAACGTGTAACGTATATCGTATAACGTATATCGTATAACGTATAACGTATAACGTATAACGTATAACGTACAACGTACAACGTATAACGTATAACGTATAACGTATAACGTATAACGTATAACGTATAACGTATAACGTATAACGTATAACGTATAACGTATAACGTATAACGTACAACGTATAACGTTCAACGTATAACGTAGAACGTACAACGTACAACGTGTAACGTTAACGTATAACGTATAACGTACAGCGTATAACGTACAGCGTATAACGAACAGCGTATAACGTATAACGTATAACGTATAACGTATAAAGTATAACGTATAACGTGTAACGTATATCGTATAACGTATAACGTATAACGTATAACGTATAACGTATAACGTATAACGTATAACGTATAACGTATAACGTATAACGTATAACGTATAACGTATAACGTATAACGTATAACGTATAACGTATAACGTATAACGTATAACGTATATCGTATAACGTATATCGTATAACGTACAGCGTATAACGTACCGCGTGTAACGTACAGCGTATAACGTACAACGTGTAACGTATAACGTATAACGTATAACGTACAGCTTATAACGTACAGCGTATAACGTACAGCGTATAACGTATAACGTATAACGTATAACGTACAACGGATAACGTACAGCGTATAACGTATAACGTATAACGTACAACGTATAACGTATAAGGTATAACGTATAACGTATAACGTACAGCGTAGAAAGTATAACGTACAACGTATAACGTACAACGTACAACGTACAACGTGTAACGTATAACGTATAACGTATAACGTATAACGTATAACGTATAACGTATAACGTACAACGTATAACGTATAACGTATAACGTATAACGTATAACGTATAACGTTCAACGTACAACGTGTACCGTATAACGTATAACGTATAACATACAGCGTATAACGTATAACGTATAACGTACAACGTATAACGTATAAGGTATAACGTATAACGTATAACGTACAGCGTATAAAGTATAACGTACAACGTATAACGTACAACGTATGACGTACAACGTATAACGTTCAACGTATAACGTACAACGTACAACGTACAACGTACAACGTGTAACGTATAACGTATAACGTATAACGTATAACGTATAACGTACAACGTATAACGTATAACGTATAACGTATAACGTACAGCGTATAACGTATAACGTAGAACGTATAACGTACAACGTATAACGTACAACGTATAACGTTCAACGTATAACGTACAACGTACATACGTATAACGTACAAAAGAACAACGTGTTACGTATAACGTATAACGTACAGCGTATAACATACAGCGTATAACGTATAACGTATAACGTATAACGTATAACGTATAACGTATAACGTATAACGTATAACGTATATCGTATAACGTATAACGTATAACGTATAACGTATAACGTATAACGTATAACGTATAACGTATAACGTATAACGTATAACGTATAACGTATAACGTATAACGTATAACGTATAACGTATAACGTATAACGTATAACGTATAACGTATAACGTATAACGTATAACGTATAACGTATAACGTATAACGTATAACGTATAACGTATAACGTATAACGTATAACGTATAACGTATAACGTATAACGTATAACGTATAACGTATAACGTATAACGTATAACGTATAACGTATAACGTATAACGTATAACGTATAACGTATAACGTATAACGTATAACGTATAACGTATAACGTATAACGTATAACGTATAACGTATAACGTATAACGTATAACGTATAACGTACAACGTATAACGTTCAACGTATAACGTAGAACGTACAACGTACAACGTGTAACGTTAACGTATAACGTATAACGTACAGCGTATAACGTACAGCGTATAACGAACAGCGTATAACGTATAACGTATAACGTATAACGTATAAAGTATAACGTATAACGTGTAACGTATATCGTATAACGTATAACGTGTAACGTATATCGTATAACGTATATCGTATAACGTATAACGTATAACGTATAACGTATAACGTACAACGTACAACGTATAACGTATAACGTATAACGTATAACGTATAACGTATAACGTATAACGTATAACGTATAACGTATAACGTATAACGTATAACGTATAACGTACAACGTATAACGTTCAACGTATAACGTAGAACGTACAACGTACAACGTGTAACGTTAACGTATAACGTATAACGTACAGCGTATAACGTACAGCGTATAACGAACAGCGTATAACGTATAACGTATAACGTATAACGTATAAAGTATAACGTATAACGTATAACGTATATCGTATAACGTATAACGTATAACGTATAACGTATAACGTATAACGTATAACGTATAACGTATAACGTATAACGTATAACGTATAACGTATAACGTATAACGTATAACGTATAACGTATAACGTATAACGTATAACGTATAACGTATAACGTATAACGTATAACGTATAACGTATAACGTATAACGTATAACGTATAACGTATAACGTATAACGTATAACGTATAACGTATAACGTATAACGTATAACGTATAACGTATAACGTATAACGTATAACGTATAACGTATAACGTATAACGTATAACGTATAACGTATAACGTATAACGTATAACGTATAACGTATAACGTATAACGTATAACGTATAACGTATAACGTATAACGTATAACGTATAACGTATAACGTATAACGTATAACGTATAACGTATAACGTATAACGTATAACGTATAACGTATAACGTATAACGTATAACGTATAACGTATAACGTATAACGTATAACGTATAACGTATAACGTATAACGTATAACGTATAACGTATAACGTATAACGTATAACGTATAACGTATAACGTATAACGTATAACGTATAACGTATAACGTACAGCGTATAACATACAGCGTATAACGTATAACGTATAACGTATAACGTATAACGTATAACGTATAACGTATATCGTATAACGTATAACGTATAACGTATAACGTATAACGTATAATGTATAACGTATAACGTATAACGTATAACGTATAACGTATAACGTATAACGTATAACGTATAACGTATAACGTATAACGTATAACGTATAACGTATAACGTATAACGTATAACGTATAACGTATAACGTATAACGTATAACGTATAACGTATAACGTATAACGTATAACGTATAACGTATAACGTATAACGTATAACGTATAACGTATAACGTATAACGTATAACGTATAACGTATAACGTATAACGTACAACGTATAACGTTCAACGTATAACGTAGAACGTACAACGTACAACGTGTAACGTTAACGTATAACGTATAACGTACAGCGTATAACGTACAGCGTATAACGAACAGCGTATAACGTATAACGTATAACGTATAACGTATAAAGTATAACGTATAACGTGTAACGTATATCGTATAACGTATAACGTGTAACGTATATCGTATAACGTATATCGTATAACGTATAACGTATAACGTATAACGTATAACGTACAACGTACAACGTATAACGTATAACGTATAACGTATAACGTATAACGTATAACGTATAACGTATAACGTATAACGTATAACGTACAACGTATAACGTTCAACGTATAACGTAGAACGTACAACGTACAACGTGTAACGTTAACGTATAACGTATAACGTACAGCGTATAACGTACAGCGTATAACGAACAGCGTATAACGTATAACGTATAACGTATAACGTATAAAGTATAACGTATAACGTGTAACGTATATCGTATAACGTATAACGTATAACGTATAACGTATAACGTATAACGTATAACGTATAACGTATAACGTATAACGTATAACGTATAACGTATAACGTATAACGTATAACGTATAACGTATAACGTATAACGTATAACGTATAACGTATAACGTATAACGTATAACGTATAACGTATAACGTATAACGTATAACGTATAACGTATAACGTATAACGTATAACGTATAACGTATAACGTATAACGTATAACGTATAACGTATAACGTATAACGTATAACGTATAACGTATAACGTATAACGTATAACGTATAACGTATAACGTATAACGTATAACGTATAACGTATAACGTATAACGTATAACGTATAACGTATAACGTATAACGTATAACGTATAACGTATAACGTATAACGTATAACGTATAACGTATAACGTATAACGTATAACGTATAACGTATAACGTATAACGTATAACGTATAACGTATAACGTATAACGTATAACGTATAACGTATAACGTATAACGTATAACGTATAACGTATAACGTATAACGTATAACGTATAACGTATAACGTATAACGTATAACGTATAACGTATAACGTATAACGTATAACGTATAACGTATAACGTATAACGTATAACGTATAACGTATAACGTATAACGTATAACGTATAACGTATAACGTATAACGTATAACGTATAACGTATAACGTATAACGTATAACGTATAACGTATAACGTATAACGTATAACGTATAACGTATAACGTATAACGTATAACGTATAACGTATAACGTATAACGTATAACGTATAACGTATAACGTATATCGTATAACGTACAGCGTATAACGTACCGCGTGTAACGTACAGCGTATAACGTACAACGTGTAACGTATAACGTATAACGTATAACGTACAGCTTATAACGTACAGCGTATAACGTACAGCGTATAACGTATAACGTATAACGTATAACGTACAACGGATAACGTACAGCGTATAACGTATAACGTATAACGTACAACGTATAACGTATAAGGTATAACGTATAACGTATAACGTATAACGTATAACGTATAACGTATAACGTATAACGTATAACGTATAACGTATAACGTATAACGTATAACGTATAACGTATAACGTATAACGTATAACGTATAACGTATAACGTATAACGTATAACGTATAACGTATAACGTATAACGTATAACGTATAACGTATAACGTATAACGTATAACGTATAACGTATAACGTATAACGTATAACGTATATCGTATAACGTACAGCGTATAACGTACCGCGTGTAACGTACAGCGTATAACGTACAACGTGTAACGTATAACGTATAACGTATAACGTACAGCTTATAACGTACAGCGTATAACGTACAGCGTATAACGTATAACGTATAACGTATAACGTACAACGGATAACGTACAGCGTATAACGTATAACGTATAACGTACAACGTATAACGTATAAGGTATAACGTATAACGTATAACGTACAGCGTAGAAAGTATAACGTACAACGTATAACGTACAACGTACAACGTACAACGTGTAACGTATAACGTATAACGTATAACGTATAACGTATAACGTATAACGTATAACGTACAACGTATAACGTATAACGTATAACGTATAACGTACAGCGTATAACGTATAACGTTCAACGTATAACGTACAACGTACAACGTACAACGTGTAACGTACAACGTGTAACGTATAACGTATAACGTATAACGTACAGCGTATAACGTACAGCGTATAACGTACAGCGTATAACGTATAACGTATAACGTATAACGTATAACGTATAACGTATAACGTATAACGTTCAACGTACAATGTGTACCGTATAACGTATAACGTATAACATACAGCGTATAACGTATAACGTATAACGTACAACGTATAACGTATAAGGTATAACGTATAACGTATAACGTACAGCGTATAAAGTATAACGTACAACGTATAACGTACAACGTATGACGTACAACGTATAACGTTCAACGTATAACGTACAACGTACAACGTACAACGTACAACGTGTAACGTATAACGTATAACGTATAACGTATAACGTATAACGTACAACGTATAACGTATAACGTATAACGTATAACGTACAGCGTATAACGTATAACGTAGAACGTATAACGTACAACGTATAACGTACAACGTATAACGTTCAACGTATAACGTACAACGTACATACGTATAACGTACAAAAGAACAACGTGTTACGTATAACGTATAACGTACAGCGTATAACATACAGCGTATAACGTATAACGTATAACGTATAACGTATAACGTATAACGTATATCGTATAACGTATAACGTATAACGTATAACGTATAACGTATAATGTATAACGTATAACGTATAACGTATAACGTATAACGTATAACGTATAACGTATAACGTATAACGTATAACGTATAACGTATAACGTATAACGTATAACGTATAACGTATAACGTATAACGTATAACGTATAACGTATAACGTATAACGTATAACGTTCAACGTACAACGTGTACCGTATAACGTATAACGTATAACATACAGCGTATAACGTATAACGTACAACGTATAACGTATAAGGTATAACGTATAAAGTATAACGTACAGCGTATAAAGTATAACGTACAACGTATAACGTACAACGTATGACGTACAACGTATAACGTTCAACGTATAACGTACAACGTACAACGTACAACGTACAACGTGTAACGTATAACGTATAACGTATAACGTATAACGTATAACGTACAACGTATAACGTATAACGTATAACGTATAACGTACAGCGTATAACGTATAACGTAGAACGTATAACGTACAACGTATAACGTACAACGTATAGCGTTCAACGTATAACGTACAACGTACATACGTATAACGTACAAAAGAACAACGTGTTACGTATAACGTATAACGTACAGCGTATAACATACAGCGTATAACGTATAACGTATAACGTATAACGTATAACGTATAACGTATAACGTATATCGTATAACGTATAACGTATAACGTATAACGTATAACGTATAACGTATAACGTATAACGTATAACGTATAACGTATAACGTATAACGTATAACGTATAACGTATAACGTATAACGTATAACGTATAACGTATAACGTATAACGTTTAACGTATAACGTATAACGTATAACGTATAACGTATAACGTATAACGTATAACGTACAGCGTATAACGTACATCGTATAACATATAACGTACAGCGTTTAACGTATAACGTACAACGTATAACGTACATCGTACAACGTACAACGTACAACGTGTAACGTATAACGTATAACGTACAACGTACAACGTGTAACGTATAACGTATAACGTATAACGTATAACGTATAACGTATAATGTATAACGTATAACGTATAACGTATAACGTATAACGTATAACGTATAACGTATAACGTATAACGTATAACGTATAACGTATAACGTATAACGTATAACGTATAACGTATAACGTATAACGTATAACGTATAACGTACAGCGTATAACGTACATCGTATAACATATAACGTACAGCGTTTAACGTATAACGTACAACGTATAACGTACATCGTACAACGTACAACGTACAACGTGTAACGTATAACGTATAACGTACAACGTACAACGTGTAACGTATAACGTATAACGTATAACGTATAACGTATAACGTATAACGTATAATGTATAACGTATAACGTATAACGTATAACGTATAACGTATAACGTATAACGTATAACGTATAACGTATAACGTATAACGTATAACGTATAACGTATAACGTATAACGTATAACGTATAACGTATAACGTATAACGTATAACGTATAACGTATAACGTATAACGTATAACGTATAACGTATAACGTATAACGTATAACGTATAACGTATAACGTATAACGTATAACGTATAACGTATAACGTATAACGTATAACGTATAACGTATAACGTATAACGTATAACGTATAACGTATAACGTATAACGTATAACGTATAACGTATAACGTATAACGTATAACGTATAACGTATAACGTATAACGTATAACGTATAACGTATAACGTATAACGTATAACGTATAACGTATAACGTATAACGTATAACGTATAACGTATAACGTATAACGTATAACGTATAACGTATAACGTATAACGTATAACGTATAACGTATAACGTATAACGTATAACGTATAACGTATAACGTATAACGTATAACGTATAACGTATAACGTATAACGTATAACGTATAACGTATAACGTATAACGTATAACGTATAACGTATAACGTATAACGTATAACGTATAACGTATAACGTATAACGTATAACGTATAACGTATAACGTATAACGTATAACGTATAACGTATAACGTATAACGTATAACGTATAACGTATAACGTATAACGTATAACGTATAACGTATAACGTATAACGTATAACGTATAACGTATAACGTATAACGTATAACGTATAACGTATAACGTATAACGTATAACGTATAACGTATAACGTATAACGTATAACGTATAACGTATAACGTATAACGTATAACGTATAACGTATAACGTATAACGTATAACGTATAACGTATAACGTATAACGTATAACGTATAACGTATAACGTATAACGTATAACGTATAACGTATAACGTATAACGTATAACGTACAACGTATAACGTTCAACGTATAACGTACAACGTACAACGTACAACGTGTAACGTATAACGTATAACGTATAACGTACAGCTTATAACGTACAGCGTATAACGTAAAACGTATAACGTATGAAGTATAACGTATAACGTATAACGTATAACGTACAACGGATAACGTACAGCGTATAACGTATAACGTATAACGTATAACGTATAACATACAACGGATAAAGTACAGCGTATAACGTACAACGTATAACGTACAACGTGTAACGTATAACGTATAACGTACAACGTACAACGTACAACGTGTAACGTATAACGTATAACGTATAACGTACAGCGTATAACGTACAGCGTATAACGTACAGCGTATAACGTATAACGTATAACGTATAACGTATAAAGTATAACGAATAACGTGTAACGTATATCGTATAACGTATAACGTACAGCGTATAACGTACAGCGTATAACGTACAGCGTATAACGTATAACGTATAACGTACAACGAACAACGTGTAACGTATAACGTATAACGTATAACGTATAACGTATAACGTACAACGTGTAACGTATAACGTATAACGTATAACGTATAACGTATAACGTATAACGTATAACGTATAACGTATAACGTATAACGTATAACGTATAACGTATAACGTATAACGTATAACGTATAACGTATAACGTATAACGTATAACGTATAACGTATAACGTATAACGTGTAACGTATAACGTATAACGTATAACGTATAACGTATAACGTATAACGTATAACGTATAACGTATAACGTATAACGTATAACGTATAACGTATAACGCATAACGCATAACGCATAACGTATAACGTATAACGTATAACGTATAACGTATAACGTATAACGTATAACGTATAACGTATAACGTATAACGTATAACGTATAACGTATAACGTATAACGTATAACGTATAACGTATAACGTATAACGTATAACGTATAACGTATAACGTATAACGTATAACGTACAGCGTATAACGTACAGCGTATAACGTACAGCGTATAACGTATAACGTATAACGTGTAACGTATATCGTATAACGGATAACGTATAACGTATAACGTATAACGTATAACGTATAACGTATAACGTATAACGTATAACGTATAACGTATATCGTATAACGTACAGCGTATAACGTACCGGTTATACGTTATACGCTTTATGTTATACGTTATACGTTATACGTTATACGTTATACGTTATACGTTATACGTTATACGTTATACGTTATACGTTATACGTTATACGTTATACGTTATACGTTATACGTTATACGTTATACGTTATACGTTATACGTTATACGTTATACGTTATACGTTATACGTTATACGTTATACGTTATACGTTATACGTTATACGTTATACGTTATACGTTATACGTTATACGTTATACGTTATACGTTATACGTTATACGTTATACGTTATACGTTATACGTTATACGTTATACGTTATACGTTATACGTTATACGTTATACGTTATACGTTATACGTTATACGTTATACGTTATACGTTATACGTTATACGTTATACGTTATACGTTATACGTTATACGTTATACGTTATACGTTATACGTTATACGTTATACGTTATACGTTATACGTTATACGTTATACGTTATACGTTATACGTTATACGTTATACGTTATACGTTATACGTTATACGTTATACGTTATACGTTATACGTTATACGTTATACGTTATACGTTATACGTTATACGTTATACGTTATACGTTATACGTTATACGTTATACGTTATACGTTATACGTTATACGTTATACGTTATACGTTATACGTTATACGTTATACGTTATACGTTATACGTTATACGTTATACGTTATACGTTATACGTTATACGTTATACGTTATACGTTATACGTTATACGTTATACGTTATACGTTATACGTTATACGTTATACGTTATACGTTATACGTTATACGTTATACGTTATACGTTATACGTTATACGTTATACGTTATACGTTATACGTTATACGTTATACGTTATACGTTATACGTTATACGTTATACGTTACACGATATACGTTATACGTTATACGTTATACGTTATACGTTATACGTTATACGTTACACGATATACGTTACACGTTATACGTTACACGTTATACGTTATACGTTATACGTTATACGTTATACGTTATACGTTATACGTTATACGTTATACGTTATACGTTATACGTTATACTTTATTCGTTATACGTTATACGTTATACGTTATACGTTATACTTTATACGTTATACGTTATACGTTATACGTTATAAGTTATACGTTATACGTTATACGTTATACGTTATACGTTGTACGTTGTACGTTATACGTTCTACGTTATACGTTATACGTTATACGTTATACGATATACGTTACACGTTATACGTTATACGTTATACGTTATACGTTATACGTTATACGTTATACGTTATACGTTATACGTTATACGTTATACGTTATACGTTATACGTTATACGTTATACGTTATACGTTATACGTTATACGTTATACGTTATACGTTATACGTTATACGTTATACGTTATACGTTATACGTTATACGCTGTACGTTATACGCTGTACGTTATACGCTGTACGTTATACGTTGTACGTTATACGTTGTACGTTATACGCTGTACGTTATCCGTTGTATGTTATACGTTATACGTTATACGTTATACGTTATACGTTATACGCTGTACGTTATCCGTTGTACGTTATACGTTATACGTTATACGTTATACTTCATACGTTATACGTTTTACGTTATACGCTGTACGTTATACGCTGTAAGTTATACGCTGTTCGTTATACGTTATACGTTATACGTTATACGTTATAGGTTATACGGTACACGTTGTACGTTGAACGTTATACGTTATACGTTGTACGTTATACGTTATACGTTGTACGTTATACGTTATACGTTATACGCTGTACGTTATACGTTATACGTTATACGTTATACGTTATACGATATACGTTATACGTTATACGTTATACGTTATACGCTGTATGTTATACGCTGTACGTTATACGTTATACGTAACACGTTGTTCTTTTGTACGTTATACGTATGTACGTTGTACGTTATACGTTGAACGTTATACGTTGTACGTTATACGTTGTACGTTATACGTTCTACGTTATACGTTATACGCTGTACGTTATACGTTATACGTTATACGTTATACGTTGTACGTTATACGTTATACGGTATACGTTATACGTTATACGTTACACGTTGTACGTTGTACGTTGTACGTTGTACGTTATACGTTGAACGTTATACGTTGTACGTCATACGTTGTACGTTATACGTTGTACGTTATACTTTATACGCTGTACGTTATACGTTATACGTTATACCTTATACGTTATACGTTGTACGTTATACGTTATACGTTATACGCTTTATGTTATACGTTATACGTTATACGTTATACGTTATACGTTATACGTTATACGTTATACGTTATACGTTATACGTTATACGTTATACGTTATACGCTTTATGTTATACGTTATACGTTATACGTTATACGTTATACGTTATACGTTATACGTTATACGTTATACGTTATACGTTATACGTTATACGTTATACGTTATACGTTATACGTTATACGTTATACGTTATACGTTATACGTTATACGTTATACGTTATACGTTATACGTTATACGTTATACGTTATACGTTATACGTTATACGTTATACGTTATACGTTATACGTTATACGTTATACGTTATACGTTATACGTTATACGTTATACGTTATACGTTATACGTTATACGTTATACGTTATACGTTATACGTTATACGTTATACGTTATACGTTATACGTTATACGTTATACGTTATACGTTATACGTTATACGTTATACGTTATACGTTATACGTTATACGTTATACGTTATACGTTATACGTTATACGTTATACGTTATACGTTATACGTTATACGTTATACGTTATACGTTATACGTTATACGTTATACGTTATACGTTATACGTTATACGTTATACGTTATACGTTATACGTTATACGTTATACGTTATACGTTATACGTTATACGTTATACGTTATACGTTATACGTTATACGTTATACGTTATACGTTATACGTTATACGTTATACGTTATACGTTATACGTTATACGTTATACGTTATACGTTATACGTTATACGTTATACGTTATACGTTATACGTTATACGTTATACGTTATACGTTATACGTTATACGTTATACGTTATACGTTATACGTTATACGTTATACGTTATACGTTATACGTTATACGTTATACGTTATACGTTATACGTTATACGTTATACGTTATACGTTATACGTTATACGTTATACGTTATACGTTATACGTTATACGTTATACGTTATACGTTATACGTTATACGTTATACGTTATACGTTATACGTTATACGTTATACGTTATACGTTATACGTTATACGTTATACGTTATACGTTATACGTTATACGTTATACGTTATACGTTATACGTTATACGTTATACGTTATACGTTATACGTTATACGTTATACGTTATACGTTATACGTTATACGTTATACGTTATACGTTATACGTTATACGTTATACGTTATACGTTATACGTTATACGTTATACGTTACACGTTATACGTTATACGTTACACGTTATACGTTATACGTTATACGTTATACGTTATACGTTATACGTTATACGTTATACGTTATACGTTATACGTTATACGTTACACGTTATACGTTATACGTTATACGTTATACGTTATACGTTATACGTTATACGTTATACGTTATACGTTATACGTTATACGTTATACTTTATTCGTTATACGTTATACGTTATACGTTATACGTTATACTTTATACGTTATACGTTATACGTTATACGTTATAAGTTATACGTTATACGTTATACGTTATACGTTATACGTTGTACGTTGTACGTTATACGTTCTACGTTATACGTTATACGTTATACGTTATACGATATACGTTACACGTTATACGTTATACGTTATACGTTATACGTTATACGTTATACGTTATACGTTATACGTTATACGTTATACGTTATACGTTATACGTTATACGTTATACGTTATACGTTATACGTTATACGTTATACGTTATACGTTATACGCTGTACGTTATACGCTGTACGTTATACGCTGTACGTTATACGTTGTACGTTATACGTTGTACGTTATACGCTGTACGTTATCCGTTGTATGTTATACGTTATACGTTATACGTTATACGTTATACGTTATACGCTGTACGTTATCCGTTGTACGTTATACGTTATACGTTATACGTTATACTTCATACGTTATACGTTTTACGTTATACGCTGTACGTTATACGCTGTAAGTTATACGCTGTTCGTTATACGTTATACGTTATACGTTATACGTTATAGGTTATACGGTACACGTTGTACGTTGAACGTTATACGTTATACGTTGTACGTTATACGTTATACGTTGTACGTTATACGTTATACGTTATACGCTGTACGTTATACGTTATACGTTATACGTTATACGTTATACGATATACGTTATACGTTATACGTTATACGTTATACGCTGTATGTTATACGCTGTACGTTATACGTTATACGTAACACGTTGTTCTTTTGTACGTTATACGTATGTACGTTGTACGTTATACGTTGAACGTTATACGTTGTACGTTATACGTTGTACGTTATACGTTCTACGTTATACGTTATACGCTGTACGTTATACGTTATACGTTATACGTTATACGTTGTACGTTATACGTTATACGGTATACGTTATACGTTATACGTTACACGTTGTACGTTGTACGTTGTACGTTGTACGTTATACGTTGAACGTTATACGTTGTACGTCATACGTTGTACGTTATACGTTGTACGTTATACTTTATACGCTGTACGTTATACGTTATACGTTATACCTTATACGTTATACGTTGTACGTTATACGTTATACGTTATACGCTTTATGTTATACGTTATACGTTATACGTTATACGTTATACGTTATACGTTATACGTTATACGTTATACGTTATACGTTATACGTTATACGTTATACGTTATACGTTATACGTTATACGTTATACGTTATACGTTATACGTTATACGTTATACGTTATACGTTATACGTTATACGTTATACGTTATACGTTATACGTTATACGTTATACGTTATACGTTATACGTTATACGTTATACGTTATACGTTATACGTTATACGTTATACGTTATACGTTATACGTTATACGTTATACGTTATACGTTATACGTTATACGTTATACGTTATACGTTATACGTTATACGTTATACGTTATACGTTATACGTTATACGTTATACGTTATACGTTATACGTTATACGTTATACGTTATACGTTATACGTTATACGTTATACGTTATACGTTATACGTTATACGTTATACGTTATACGTTATACGTTATACGTTATACGTTATACGTTATACGTTATACGTTATACGTTATACGTTATACGTTATACGTTATACGTTATACGTTATACGTTATACGTTATACGTTATACGTTATACGTTATACGTTATACGTTATACGTTATACGTTATACGTTATACGTTATACGTTATACGTTATACGTTATACGTTATACGTTATACGTTATACGTTATACGTTATACGTTATACGTTATACGTTATACGTTATACGTTATACGTTATACGTTATACGTTATACGTTATACGTTATACGTTATACGTTATACGTTATACGTTATACGTTATACGTTATACGTTATACGTTATACGTTATACGTTATACGTTATACGTTATACGTTATACGTTATACGTTATACGTTATACGTTATACGTTATACGTTATACGTTATACGTTATACGTTATACGTTATACGTTATACGTTATACGTTATACGTTATACGTTATACGTTATACGTTATACGTTATACGTTATACGCTGTACGTTATCCGTTGTACGTTATACGTTATACGTTATACGTTATACGTTATACGTTATACGTTATACGTTATACGTTATACGTTATACGTTATACGTTATACGTTATACGTTATACGTTATACGTTATACGTTATACGTTATACGTTATACGTTATACGTTATACGTTATACGTTATACGTTATACGTTATACGTTATACGTTATACGTTATACGTTATACGTTATACGTTATACGTTATACGTTATACGTTATACGTTATACGTTATACGTTATACGTTATACGTTATACGTTATACGTTATACGTTATACGTTATACGTTATACGTTATACGTTATACGTTATACGTTATACGTTATACGTTATACGTTATACGTTATACGTTATACGTTATACGTTATACGTTATACGTTATACGTTATACGTTACACGTTACACGTTACACGTTATACGTTATACGTTATACGTTATACGTTATACGTTATACGTTATACGTTATACGTTATACGTTATACGTTATACGTTATACGTTATACGTTACACGTTATACGTTATACGTTATACGTTATACGTTATACGTTATACGTTCTACGTTATACGTTATACGTTCTACGTTATACGTTATACGTTATACATTATACGTTATACGTTATACGTTATACGTTATACGATATACGTTATACGTTATACGTTATACGTTATACGTTATACGTTATACGTTATACGTTATACGCTGTATGTTATACGCTGTACGTTATACGTTATACGTAACACGTTGTTCTTTTGTACGTTATATGTATGTACGTTGTACGTTATACGTTGAACGTTATACGTTGTAAGTTATACGTTGTACGTTATACGTTCTACGTTATACGTTATACGCTGTACGTTATACGTTATACGTTATACGTTGTACGTTATACGTTATACGTTATACGTTATACGTTATACGTTACACGTTGTACGTTGTACGTTGTACGTTGTACGTTATACGTTGAACGTTATACGTTGTACGTCATACGTTGTACGTTATACGTTGTACGTTATACTTTATACGCTGTACGTTATACGTTATACGTTATACCTTATACGTTATACGTTGTACGTTATACGTTATACGTTATACGCTGTATGTTATACGTTATACGTTATACGGTACACGTTGTACGTTGAACGTTATACGTTATACGTTATACGTTATACGTTATACGTTATACGCTGTACGTTATACGCTGTACGTTATACGTTATACGTTATACGTTATACGTTGTACGTTATACGTTATACGTCATACGTTATACGTTATACGTTACACGTTGTACGTTGTACGTTGTACGTTATACGTTGTACGTTATACTTTCTACGCTGTACGTTATACGTTATACGTTATACCTTATACGTTATACGTGGTACGTTATAAGTTATACGTTATACGCTGTACGTTATCCGTTGTACGTTATACGTTATACGTTATACGTTATACGCTGTACGTTATACGCTGTACGTTATATGCTGTACGTTATACGTTATACGTTATACGTTACACGTTGTACGTTATACGCTGTACGTTACACGCGGTACGTTATACGCTGTACGTTATACGATATACGTTATACGTTATACGTTATACGTTATACGTTATACGTTATACGTTATACGTTATACGTTATACGTTATACGTTATACGTTATACATTATACGTTATACGTTATACGTTATACGTTATACGTTATACGTTATACGTTATACGGTACACGTTGTACGTTGAACGTTATACGTTATACGTTGTACGTTATACGTTGTACGTTATACGTTATACGTTATACGTTATACGATATACGTTATACGTTATACGTTATACGTTATACGTTATACGTTATACGCTGTACGTTATACGCTGTACGTTATACGCTGTACGTTATACGTTGTACGTTATACGTTGTACGTTATACGCTGTACGTTATCCGTTGTATGTTATACGTTATACGTTATACGTTATACGTTATACGTTATACGTTATACGTTATACGCTGTACGTTATCCGTTGTACGTTATACGTTATACGTTATACGTTATACTTCATACGTTATACGTTTTACGTTATACGCTGTACGTTATACGCTGTAAGTTATACGCTGTTCGTTATACGTTATACGTTATACGTTATAGGTTATACGGTACACGTTGTACGTTGAACGTTATACGTTATACGTTGTACGTTATACGTTATACGTTGTACGTTATACATTATACGTTATACGCTGTACGTTATACGCTGTACGTTATACGCTGTACGTTATACGTTATACGTTATACGCTGTACGTTATACGCTGTACGTTATACGCTGTACGTTATACGTTATACGTTATACGTTACACGTTGTACGTTGTACGTTGTACGCTGTACGTTATACGCTGTACGTTATACGTTATACGTTATACGTTACACGTTGTACGTTACACGTTGTACGTTGTACGTTGTACGTTATACGTTGAACGTTATACGTTGTACGTCATACGTTGTACGTTATACTTTCTACGCTGTACGTTATACGTTATACGTTATACGTTATACGTTATACGTTATACGTTATACGTTATACGTTATACGCTGTACGTTATCCGTTGTACGTTATACGTTATACGTTATACGTTATACGCTGTACGTTATACGCTGTACGTTATACGTTATACGTTATACGTTATACGTTATACGTTACACGTTGTACGTTATACGCTGTACGTTACACGCGGTACGTTATACGCTGTACGTTATACGATATACGTTATACGTTATACGTTATACGCTGTACGTTATACGTTGTACGTTATACGTTGTACGTTATACGCTGTACGTTATCCGTTGTATGTTATACGTTATACGTTATACGTTATACGTTATACGTTATACGTTATACGCTGTACGTTATCCGTTGTACGTTATACGTTATACGTTATACGTTATACTTCATACGTTATACGTTTTACGTTATACGCTGTACGTTATACGCTGTAAGTTATACGCTGTTCGTTATACGTTATACGTTATACGTTATAGGTTATACGGTACACGTTGTACGTTGAACGTTATACGTTATACGTTGTACGTTATACGTTATACGTTGTACGTTATACGTTATACGTTATACGCTGTACGTTATACGTTATACGTTATACGTTATACGTTATACGATATACGTTATACGTTATACGTTATACGTTATACGCTGTATGTTATACGCTGTACGTTATACGTTATACGTAACACGTTGTTCTTTTGTACGTTATACGTATGTACGTTGTACGTTATACGTTGAACGTTATACGTTGTACGTTATACGTTGTACGTTATACGTTGTACGTTATACGTTATACGCTGTACGTTATACGTTATACGTTATACGTTATACGTTGTACGTTATACGTTATTCGGTATACGTTATACGTTATACGTTACACGTTGTACGTTGTACGTTGTACGTTGTACGTTATACGTTGAACGTTATACGTTGTACGTCATACGTTGTACGTTATACGTTGTACGTTATACTTTATACGCTGTACGTTATACGTTATACGTTATACCTTATACGTTATACGTTGTACGTTATACGTTATACGTTATACGCTTTATGTTATACGTTATACGTTATACGTTATACGTTATACGTTATACGTTATACGTTATACGTTATACGTTATACGTTATACGTTATACGTTATACGTTATACGTTATACGTTATACGTTATACGTTATACGTTATACGTTATACGTTATACGTTATACGTTATACGTTATACGTTATACGTTATACGTTATACGTTATACGTTATACGTTATACGTTATACGTTATACGTTATACGTTATACGTTATACGTTATACGTTATACGTTATACGTTATACGTTATACGTTATACGTTATACGTTATACGTTATACGTTATACGTTATACGTTATACGTTATACGTTATACGTTATACGTTATACGTTATACGTTATACGTTATACGTTATACGTTATACGTTATACGTTATACGTTATACGTTATACGTTATACGTTATACGTTATACGATATACGTTATACGTTATACGTTATACGTTATACGTTATACGTTATACGTTATACGCTGTATGTTATACGCTGTACGTTATACGTTATACGTAACACGTTGTTCTTTTGTACGTTATATGTATGTACGTTATACGTTATACGTTGTACGTTATACGTTATACGTTGTACGTTATACATTATACGTTATACGCTGTACGTTATACGCTGTACGTTATACGCTGTACGTTATACGTTATACGTTATACGCTGTACGTTATACGCTGTACGTTATACGCTGTACGTTATACGTTATACGTTATACGTTACACGTTGTACGTTGTACGTTGTACGCTGTACGTTATACGCTGTACGTTATACGTTATACGTTATACGTTACACGTTGTACGTTACACGTTGTACGTTGTACGTTGTACGTTATACGTTGAACGTTATACGTTGTACGTCATACGTTGTACGTTATACTTTCTACGCTGTACGTTATACGTTATACGTTATACCTTATACGTTATACGTTTTACGTTATACGTTATACGTTATACGCTGTACGTTATCCGTTGTACGTTATACGTTATACGTTATACGTTATACGCTGTACGTTATACGCTGTACGTTATACGTTATACGTTATACGTTATACGTTATACGTTACACGTTGTACGTTATACGCTGTACGTTACACGCGGTACGTTATACGCTGTACGTTATACGATATACGTTATACGTTATACGTTATACGCTGTACGTTATACGTTGTACGTTATACGTTGTACGTTATACGCTGTACGTTATCCGTTGTATGTTATACGTTATACGTTATACGTTATACGTTATACGTTATACGTTATACGCTGTACGTTATCCGTTGTACGTTATACGATATACGTTATACGTTATACTTCATACGTTATACGTTTTACGTTATACGCTGTACGTTATACGCTGTAAGTTATACGCTGTTCGTTATACGTTATACGTTATACGTTATAGGTTATACGGTACACGTTGTACGTTGAACGTTATACGTTATACGTTGTACGTTATACGTTATACGTTGTACGTTATACGTTATACGTTATACGCTGTACGTTATACGTTATACGTTATACGTTATACGTTATACGATATACGTTATACGTTATACGTTATACGTTATACGCTGTATGTTATACGCTGTACGTTATACGTTATACGTAACACGTTGTTCTTTTGTACGTTATACGTATGTACGTTGTACGTTATACGTTGAACGTTATACGTTGTACGTTATACGTTGTACGTTATACGTTCTACGTTATACGTTATACGCTGTACGTTATACGTTATACGTTATACGTTATACGTTGTACGTTATACGTTATTCGGTATACGTTATACGTTATACGTTATACGTTACACGTTGTACGTTGTACGTTGTACGTTGTACGTTATACGTTGAACGTTATACGTTGTACGTCATACGTTGTACGTTATACGTTGTACGTTATACTTTATACGCTGTACGTTATACGTTATACGTTATACCTTATACGTTATACGTTGTACGTTATACGTTATACGTTATACGCTTTATGTTATACGTTATACGTTATACGTTATACGTTATACGTTATACGTTATACGTTATACGTTATACGTTATACGTTATACGTTATACGTTATACGTTATACGTTATACGTTATACGTTATACGTTATACGTTATACGTTATACGTTATACGTTATACGTTATACGTTATACGTTATACGTTATACGTTATACGTTATACGTTATACGTTATACGTTATACGTTATACGTTATACGTTATACGTTATACGTTATACGTTATACGTTATACGTTATACGTTATACGTTATACGTTATACGTTATACGTTATACGTTATACGTTATACGTTATACGTTATACGTTATACGTTATACGTTATACGTTATACGTTATACGTTATACGTTATACGTTATACGTTATACGTTATACGTTATACGTTATACGTTATACGATATACGTTATACGTTATACGTTATACGTTATACGTTATACGTTATACGTTATACGCTGTATGTTATACGCTGTACGTTATACGTTATACGTAACACGTTGTTCTTTTGTACGTTATATGTATGTACGTTGTACGTTATACGTTGAACGTTATACGTTGTACGTTATACGTTGTACGTTATACGTTCTACGTTATACGTTATACGCTGTACGTTATACGTTATACGTTATACGTTGTACGTTATACGTTATACGTTATACGTTATACGTTATACGTTACACGTTGTACGTTGTACGTTGTACGTTGTACGTTATACGTTGAACGTTATACGTTGTACGTCATACGTTGTACGTTATACGTTGTACGTTATACTTTATACGCTGTACGTTATACGTTATACGTTATACCTTATACGTTATACGTTGTACGTTATACGTTATACGTTATACGCTGTATGTTATACGTTATACGTTATACGGTACACGTTGTACGTTGAACGTTATACGTTATACGTTATACGTTATACGTTATACGTTATACGCTGTACGTTATACGCTGTACGTTATACGCTGTACGTTATACGTTATACGTTATACGTTACACGTTGTACGTTACACGTTGTACGTTGTACGTTGTACGTTATACGTTGAACGTTATACGTTATACGCTGTACGTTATACGTTATACGTTATACGTTATACGTTGTACGTTATACGTTATACGTTATACGTTATACGTTATACGTTACACGTTGTACGTTGTACGTTGTACGTTATACGTTGTACGTTATACTTTCTACGCTGTACGTTATACGTTATACGTTATACCTTATACGTTATACGTTGTACGTTATACGTTATACGTTATACGCTGTACGTTATCCGTTGTACGTTATACGTTATACGTTATACGTTATACGCTGTACGTTATACGCTGTACGTTATAAGTTGTACGTTATACGTTATACGTTATACGTTACACGTTGTACGTTATACGCTGTACGTTACACGCGGTACGTTATACGCTGTACGTTATACGATATACGTTATACGTTATACGTTATACGTTATACGTTATACGTTATACGTTATACGTTATACGTTATACGTTATACGTTATACGTTATACGTTATACGTTATACGTTATACGTTATACATTATACGTTATACGTTATACGTTATACGTTATACGTTATACGTTATACGTTATACGTTATACGGTACACGTTGTACGTTGAACGTTATACGTTATACGTTGTACGTTATACGTTGTACGTTATACGTTATACGTTATACGTTATACGATATACGTTATACGTTATACGTTATACGTTATACGTTATACGTTATACGTTATACGCTGTACGTTATACGCTGTAAGTTATACGCTGTACGTTATACGTTGTACGTTATACGTTGTACGTTATACGCTGTACGTTATCCGTTGTATGTTATACGTTATACGTTATACGTTATACGTTATACGTTATACGCTGTACGTTATCCGTTGTACGTTATACGTTATACGTTATACGTTATACTTCATACGTTATACGTTTTACGTTATACGCTGTACGTTATACGCTGTAAGTTATACGCTGTTCGTTATACGTTATACGTTATACGTTATAGGTTATACGGTACACGTTGTACGTTGAACGTTATACGTTATACGTTGTACGTTATACGTTATACGTTATACGTTGTACGTTATACGTTATACGTTATACGCTGTACGTTATACGCTGTACGTTATACGCTGTACGTTATACGTTATACGTTATACGCTGTACGTTATACGCTGTACGTTATACGCTGTACGTTATACGTTATACGTTATACGTTACACGTTGTACGTTGTACGTTACACGTTGTACGTTACACGTTGTACGTTGTACGTTGTACGTTATACGTTGAACGTTATACGTTGTACGTCATACGTTGTACGTTATACTTTCTACGCTGTACGTTATACGTTATACGTTATACCTTATACGTTATACGTTGTACGTTATACGTTATACGTTATACGCTGTACGTTATACGTTATACGTTATACGTTACACGTTGTACGTTACACGTTGTACGTTGTACGTTGTACGTTATACGTTGAACGTTATACGTTATACGCTGTACGTTATACGTTATACGTTATACGTTATACGTTGTACGTTATACGTTATACGTTATACGTTATACGTTATACGTTACACGTTGTACGTTGTACGTTGTACGTTATACGTTGTACGTTATACTTTCTACGCTGTACGTTATACGTTATACGTTATACCTTATACGTTATACGTTGTACGTTATACGTTATACGTTATACGCTGTACGTTATCCGTTGTACGTTATACGTTATACGTTGTACGTTATACGCTGTACGTTATACGCTGTACGTTACACGCGGTACGTTATACGCTGTACGTTATACGATATACGTTATACGTTATACGTTATACGTTATACGTTATACGTTATACGTTATACGTTATACGTTATACGTTATACGTTATACGTTATACGTTATACGTTATACGTTATACGTTATACGTTATACGTTATACGTTATACGTTATACGGTACACGTTGTACGTTGAACGTTATACGTTATACGTTGTACGTTATACGTTGTACGTTATACGTTATACGTTATACGTTATACGATATACATTATACGTTATACGTTATACGTTATACGTTATACGTTATACGTTATACGCTGTACGTTATACGCTGTACGTTATACGCTGTACGTTATACGTTGTACGTTATACGTTGTACGTTATACGCTGTACGTTATCCGTTGTATGTTATACGTTATACGTTATACGTTATACGTTATACGTTATACGTTATACGCTGTACGTTATCCGTTGTACGTTATACGTTATACGTTATACGTTATACTTCATACGTTATACGTTTTACGTTATACGCTGTACGTTATACGCTGTAAGTTATACGCTGTTCGTTATACGTTATACGTTATACGTTATAGGTTATACGGTACACGTTGTACGTTGAACGTTATACGTTATACGTTGTACGATATACGTTATACGTTATACGTTGTACGTTATACATTATACGTTATACGCTGTACGTTATACGCTGTACGTTATACGCTGTACGTTATACGTTATACGTTATACGCTGTACGTTATACGCTGTACGTTATACGCTGTACGTTATACGTTATACGTTATACGTTACACGTTGTACGTTGTACGTTGTACGCTGTACGTTATACGCTGTACGTTATACGTTATACGTTATACGTTACACGTTGTACGTTACACGTTGTACGTTGTACGTTGTACGTTATACGTTGAACGTTATACGTTGTACGTCATACGTTGTACTTTATACTTTCTACGCTGTACGTTATACGTTATACGTTATACGTTATACGTTATACGTTATACGTTGTACGTTATACGTTATACGTTATACGCTGTACGTTATCCGTTGTACGTTATACGTTATACGTTATACGTTATACGTTATACGTTATACGCTGTACGTTATCCGTTGTACGTTATACGTTATACGTTATACGTTACACGTTGTACGTTATACGCTGTACGTTACACGCGGTACGTTATACGCTGTACGTTATACGATATACGTTATACGTTATACGTTATACGCTGTACGTTATACGTTGTACGTTATACGTTGTACGTTATACGCTGTACGTTATCCGTTGTATGTTATACGTTATACGTTATACGTTATACGTTATACGTTATACGCTGTACGTTATCCGTTGTACGTTATACGTTATACGTTATACGTTATACTTCATACGTTATACGTTTTACGTTATACGCTGTACGTTATACGCTGTAAGTTATACGCTGTTCGTTATACGTTATACGTTATACGTTATAGGTTATACGGTACACGTTGTACGTTGAACGTTATACGTTATACGTTGTACGTTATACGTTATACGTTGTACGTTATACGTTATACGTTATACGCTGTACGTTATACGTTATACGTTATACGTTATACGTTATACGATATACGTTATACGTTATACGTTATACGTTATACGCTGTATGTTATACGCTGTACGTTATACGTTATACGTAACACGTTGTTCTTTTGTACGTTATACGTATGTACGTTGTACGTTATACGTTGAACGTTATACGTTGTACGTTATACGTTGTACGTTATACGTTCTACGTTATACGTTATACGCTGTACGTTATACGTTATACGTTATACGTTATACGTTGTACGTTATACGTTATTCGGTATACGTTATACGTTATACGTTACACGTTGTACGTTGTACGTTGTACGTTGTACGTTATACGTTGAACGTTATACGTTGTACGTCATACGTTGTACGTTATACGTTGTACGTTATACGTTATACGTTATACGTTATACCTTATACGTTATACGTTGTACGTTATACGTTATACGTTATACGCTTTATGTTATACGTTATACGTTATACGTTATACGTTATACGTTATACGTTATACGTTATACGTTATACGTTATACGTTATACGTTATACGTTATACGTTATACGTTATACGTTATACGTTATACGTTATACGTTATACGTTATACGTTATACGTTATACGTTATCGTTATACGTTATACGTTATACGTTATACGTTATACGTTATACGTTATACGTTATACGTTATACGTTATACGTTATACGTTATACGTTATACGTTATACGTTATACGTTATACGTTATACGTTATACGTTATACGTTATACGTTATACGTTATACGTTATACGTTATACGTTATACGTTATACGTTATACGTTATACGTTATACGTTATACGTTATACGTTATACGTTATACGTTATACGTTATACGTTATACGTTATACGTTATACGTTATACGTTATACGTTATACGTTATACGTTATACGTTATACGTTATACGTTATACGTTATACGTTATACGTTATACGTTATACGTTATACGTTATACGTTATACGTTATACGTTATACGTTATACGTTATACGTTATACGTTATACGTTATACGTTATACGTTATACGTTATACGTTATACGTTATACGTTATACGTTATACGTTATACGTTATACGTTATACGTTATACGTTATACGTTATACGTTATACGTTATACGTTATACGTTATACGTTATACGTTATACGTTATACGTTATACGTTATACGTTATACGTTATACGTTATACGTTATACGTTATACGTTATACGTTATACGTTATACGTTATACGTTATACGTTATACGTTATACGTTATACGTTATACGTTATACGTTATACGTTATACGTTATACGTTATACGTTATACGTTATACGTTATACGTTATACGTTATACGTTATACGCTGTATGTTATACGCTGTACGTTATACGTTATACGTAACACGTTGTTCTTTTGTACGTTATATGTATGTACGTTGTACGTTATACGTTGAACGTTATACGTTGTACGTTATACGTTGTACGTTATACGTTCTACGTTATACGTTATACGCTGTACGTTATACGTTATACGTTATACGTTGTACGTTATACGTTATACGTTATACGTTATACGTTATACGTTACACGTTGTACGTTGTACGTTGTACGTTGTACGTTATACGTTGAACGTTATACGTTGTACGTCATACGTTGTACGTTATACGTTGTACGTTATACTTTATACGCTGTACGTTATACGTTATACGTTATACCTTATACGTTATACGTTGTACGTTATACGTTATACGTTATACGCTGTATGTTATACGTTATACGTTATACGGTACACGTTGTACGTTGAACGTTATACGTTATACGTTATACGTTATACGTTATACGTTATACGCTGTACGTTATACGCTGTACGTTATACGCTGTACGTTATACGTTATACGTTATACGTTACACGTTGTACGTTACACGTTGTACGTTGTACGTTGTACGTTATACTTTGAACGTTATACGTTATACGCTGTACGTTATACGTTATACGTTATACGTTATACGTTGTACGTTATACGTTATATGTCATACGTTATACGTTATACGTTACACGTTGTACGTTGTACGTTGTACGTTATACGTTGTACGTTATACTTTCTACGCTGTACGTTATACGTTATACGTTATACCTTATACGTTATACGTTGTACGTTATAAGTTATACGTTATACGCTGTACGTTATCCGTTGTACGTTATACGTTATACGTTATACGTTATACGCTGTACGTTATACGCTGTACGTTATATGCTGTACGTTATACGTTATACGTTATACGTTACACGTTGTACGTTATACGCTGTACGTTACACGCGGTACGTTATACGCTGTACGTTATACGATATACGTTATACGTTATACGTTATACGTTATACGTTATACGTTATACGTTATACGTTATACGTTATACGTTATACGTTATACGTTATACATTATACGTTATACGTTATACGTTATACGTTATACGTTATACGTTATACGTTATACGTTATACGTTATACGTTATACGTTATACGTTATACGGTACACGTTGTACGTTGAACGTTATACGTTATACGTTGTACGTTATACGTTGTACGTTATACGTTATACGTTATACGTTATACGATATACGTTATACGTTATACGTTATACGTTATACGTTATACGTTATACGCTGTACGTTATACGCTGTACGTTATACGCTGTACGTTATACGTTGTACGTTATACGTTGTACGTTATACGCTGTACGTTATCCGTTGTATGTTATACGTTATACGTTATACGTTATACGTTATACGTTATACGCTGTACGTTATCCGTTATACGTTATACGTTATACGTTATACGTTATACGTTATACGTTATACGTTATACGTTATACGTTATACGTTATACGTTACACGTTGTACGTTGTACGTTGTACGCTGTACGTTATACGCTGTACGTTATACGTTATACGTTATACGTTACACGTTGTACGTTACACGTTGTACGTTGTACGTTGTACGTTATACGTTGAACGTTATACGTTGTACGTCATACGTTGTACGTTATACTTTCTACGCTGTACGTTATACGTTATACGTTATACCTTATACGTTATACGTTGTACGTTATACGTTATACGTTATACGCTGTACGTTATCCGTTGTACGTTATACGTTATACGTTATACGTTATACGCTGTACGTTATACGCTGTACGTTATACGTTATACGTTATACGTTATACGTTACACGTTGTACGTTATACGCTGTACGTTACACGCGGTACGTTATACGCTGTACGTTATACGATATACGTTATACGTTATACGTTATACGTTATACGTTATACGTTATACGTTATACGTTATACGTTATACGTTATACGTTATACGTTATACGTTATACGTTATACGTTATACGTTATACGTTATACGTTATACGTTATACGTTATACGTTATACGTTATACGTTATACGTTATACGTTATACGTTATACGTTATACGTTATACGTTATACGTTATACGTTATACGTTATACGTTATACGTTATACGTTATACGTTATACGTTATACGTTATACGTTATACGTTATACGTTATACGTTATACGTTATACGTTATACGTTATACGTTATACGTTATACGTTATACGTTATACGTTATACGTTATACGTTATACGTTATACGTTATACGTTATACGTTATACGTTATACGTTATACGTTATACGTTATACGTTATACGTTATACGTTATACGTTATACGTTATACGTTATACGTTATACGTTATACGTTATACGTTATACGTTATACGTTATACGTTATACGTTATACGTTATACGTTATACGTTATACGTTATACGTTATACGTTATACGTTATACGTTATACGTTATACGTTATACGTTATACGTTATACGTTATACGTTATACGTTATACGTTATACGTTATACGTTATACGTTATACGTTATACGTTATACGTTATACGTTATACGTTATACGTTATACGTTATACGTTATACGTTATACGTTATACGTTATACGTTATACGTTATACGTTATACGTTATACGTTATACGTTATACGTTATACGTTATACGTTATACGTTATACGTTATACGTTATACGTTATACGTTATACGTTATACGTTATACGTTATACGTTATACGTTATACGTTATACGTTATACGTTATACGTTATACGTTATACGTTATACGTTATACGTTATACGTTATACGTTATACGTTATACGTTATACGTTATACGTTATACGTTATACGTTATACGTTATACGTTATACGTTATACGTTATACGTTATACGTTATACGTTATACGTTATACGTTATACGTTATACGTTATACGTTATACGTTATACGTTATACGTTATACGTTATACGTTATACGTTATACGTTATACGTTATACGTTATACGTTATACGTTATACGTTATACGTTATACGTTATACGTTATACGTTATACGTTATACGTTATACGTTATACGTTATACGTTATACGTTATACGTTATACGTTATACGTTATACGTTATACGTTGTACGTTATACGTTATACGTTATACGTTATACGCTGTACGTTATCCGTTGTACGTTATACGTTATACGGTACACGTTGTACGTTGAACGTTATACGTTATACGTTGTACGTTATACGTTGTACGTTATACGTTATACGTTATACGTTATACGTTATACGTTATACGTTATACGTTATACGTTATACGTTATACGCTGTACGTTATACGCTGTACGTTATACGCTGTACGTTATACGTTATACGGTGTACGTTATCCGTTGTACGTTATACGTTATACGTTATACGTTATACTTCATACGTTATACGTTTTACGTTATACGCTGTACGTTATACGCTGTAAGTTATACGCTGTTCGTTATACGTTATACGTTATACGTTATAGGTTATACGGTACACGTTGTACGTTGAACGTTATACGTTATAAGTTGTACGTTATACGTTATACGTTGTACGTTATACGTTATACGTTATACGCTGTACGTTATACGCTGTACGTTATACGCTGTACGTTATACGTTATACGTTATACGCTGTACGTTATACGCTGTACGTTATACGCTGTACGTTATACGTTATACGTTATACGTTACACGTTGTACGTTGTACGCTGTACGTTATACGCTGTACGTTATACGTTATACGTTATACGTTACACGTTGTACGTTACAGGTTGTACGTTGTACGTTGTACGTTATACGTTGAACGTTATACGTTGTACGTCATACGTTGTACGTTATACTTTCTACGCTGTACGTTATACGTTATACGTTATACCTTATACGTTATACGTTGTACGTTATACGTTATACGTTATACGCTATACGTTATCCGTTGTACGTTATACGTTATACGTTATACGTTATACGTTATACGTTATACGTTATACGTTATACGTTATACGTTATACGTTATACGTTATACGTTATACGTTATACGTTATACGTTATACGTTATACGTTATACGTTATACGTTATACGTTATACGTTATACGTTATACGTTATACGTTATACGTTATACGTTATACGTTATACGTTATACGTTATACGTTATACGTTATACGTTATACGTTATACGTTATACGTTATACGTTATACGTTATACGTTATACGTTATACGTTATACGTTATACGTTATACGTTATACGTTATACGTTATACGTTATACGTTATACGTTATACGTTATACGTTATACGTTATACGTTATACGTTATACGTTATACGTTATACGTTATACGTTATACGTTATACGTTATACGTTATACGTTATACGTTATACGTTATACGTTATACGTTATACGTTATACGTTATACGTTATACGTTATACGTTATACGTTATACGTTATACGTTATACGTTATACGTTATACGTTATACGTTATACGTTATACGTTATACGTTATACGTTATACGTTATACGTTATACGTTATACGTTATACGTTATACGTTATACGTTATACGTTATACGTTATACGTTATACGTTATACGTTATACGTTATACGTTATACGTTATACGTTATACGTTATACGTTATACGTTATACGTTATACGTTATACGTTATACGTTATACGTTATACGTTATACGTTATACGTTATACGTTATACGTTATACGTTATACGTTATACGTTATACGTTATACGTTATACGTTATACGTTATACGTTATACGTTATACGTTATACGTTATACGTTATACGTTATACGTTATACGATATACGTTATACGTTATACGTTATACGTTATACGTTATACGTTATACGTTATACGTTATACGTTATACGTTATACGTTATACGTTATACGTTATACGTTATACGTTATACGTTATACGTTATACGTTATACGTTATACGTTATACGTTATACGTTATACGTTATACGTTATACGTTATACGTTATACGTTATACGTTATACGTTATACGATATACGTTATACGTTATACGTTGTACGTTATACGTTATACGTTATACGTTATACGCTATACGTTATCCGTTGTACGTTATACGTCATACATTATACTTCATACGTTATACATTTTACGTTATACGCTATACGTTATAAGCTGTACGTTATACGTTATACGTTAACGTTACACGTTGTACGTTGTACGTTGTACGTTATACGTTGAACGTTATACGTTGTACGTTATACGTTATCCGTTAGACGTTTTACGTTATACGTTATACGTTATACGTGATACGTTATACGTTATACGTTATACGTTATACGTTATACGTTATACGTTATACGTTATACGTTATACGTTATACGTTATACGTTATACGTTATACGTTATACGTCATACGTTATACGTTATACGTTATACGTTGTACGTTGTACGTTATACGTTATAAGTTATACGTTATACGTTATACGATATACGTTACACGTTATACGTTATACGTTATACGCTGTACGTTATACGCTGTACGTTATACGCTGTACGTTATACGTTATACTTTATTCGTTATACGTTATACGTTATACGTTATACGTTATACGTTATACGTTATACGTTATACGTTATACGTTATACGTTATACGTTATAAGTTATACGTTATACGTTATACGTTATACGTTATACGTTATACGTTGTACGTTGTACGTTATACGTTCTACGTTATACGTTATACGTTATACGATATACGTTACACGTTATACGTTATACGTTATACGCTGTACGTTATACGCTGTACGTTATACGTTATACGTTATACGTTATACGTTATACGTTATACGTTATACGTTATACGTTATACGTTATACGTTATACGTTATACGTTATACGTTATACGTTATACGTTATACGTTATACGTTATACGTTATACGTTATACGTTATACGTTATACGTTATACGTTATACGCTGTACGTTATACGCTGTACGTTATACGCTGTACGTTATACGTTATACGTTATACGTTACACGTTGTACGTTGTACGTTGTACGTTGTACGTTATACGTTGAACGTTATACGTTGTACGTCATACGTTGTACGTTATACGTTGTACGTTATACTTTATACGCTGTACGTTATACGTTATACGTTATACCTTATACGTTATACGTTGTACGTTATACGTTATACGTTATACGCTGTATGTTATACGTTATACGTTATACGGAACACGTTGTACGTTGAACGTTATACGTTATACGTTATACGTTATACGTTATACGTTATACGTTATACGTTATACGCTGTACGTTATACGCTGTACGTTATACGCTGTACGTTATACGTTGAACGTTATACGTTGTACGTCATACGTTGTACGTTATACTTTCTACGCTGTACGTTATACGTTATACGTTATACCTTATACGTTATACGTTGTACGTTATACGTTATACGTTATACGCTGTACGTTATCCGTTGTACGTTATACGTTATACGTTATACGTTATACGCTGTACGTTATACGCTGTACGTTATACGTTATACGTTATACGTTATACGTTACACGTTGTACGTTATACGCTGTACGTTACACGCGGTACGTTATACGCTGTACGTTATACGATATACGTTATACGTTATACGTTATACGTTATACGTTATACGTTATACGTTATACGTTATACGTTATACGTTATACGTTATACGTTATACGTTATACGTTATACGTTATACGTTATACGTTATACGTTATACGTTATACGTTATACGTTATACGTTATACGTTATACGTTATACGTTATACGTTATACGTTATACGTTATACGTTATACGTTATACGTTATACGTTATACGTTATACGTTATACGTTATACGTTATACGTTATACGTTATACGTTATACGTTATACGTTATACGTTATACGTTATACGTTATACGTTATACGTTATACGTTATACGTTATACGTTATACGTTATACGTTATACGTTATACGTTATACGTTATACGTTATACGTTATACGTTATACGTTATACGTTATACGTTATACGTTATACGTTATACGTTATACGTTATACGTTATACGTTATACGTTATACGTTATACGTTATACGTTATACGTTATACGTTATACGTTATACGTTATACGTTATACGTTATACGTTATACGTTATACGTTATACGTTATACGTTATACGTTATACGTTATACGTTATACGTTATACGTTATACGTTATACGTTATACGTTATACGTTATACGTTATACGTTATACGTTATACGTTATACGTTATACGTTATACGTTATACGTTATACGTTATACGTTATACGTTATACGTTATACGTTATACGTTATACGTTATACGTTATACGTTATACGTTATACGTTATACGTTATACGTTATACGTTATACGTTATACGTTATACGTTATACGTTATACGTTATACGTTATACGTTATACGTTATACGTTATACGTTATACGTTATACGTTATACGTTATACGTTATACGTTATACGTTATACGTTATACGTTATACGTTATACGTTATACGTTATACGTTATACGTTATACGTTATACGTTATACGTTATACGTTATACGTTATACGTTATACGTTATACGTTATACGTTATACGTTATACGTTATACGTTATACGTTATACGTTATACGTTATACGTTATACGTTATACGTTATACGTTATACGTTATACGTTATACGTTATACGTTATACGTTATACGTTATACGTTATACGTTGTACGTTATACGTTATACGTTATACGTTATACGTTATACGTTGTACGTTATACGTTATACGTTATACGTTATACGCTGTACGTTATCCGTTGTACGTTATACGTTATACGGTACACGTTGTACGTTGAACGTTATACGTTATACGTTGTACGTTATACGTTGTACGTTATACGTTATACGTTATACGTTATACGTTATACGTTATACGTTATACGTTATACGTTATACGTTATACGCTGTACGTTATACGCTGTACGTTATACGCTGTACGTTATACGTTATACGGTGTACGTTATCCGTTGTACGTTATACGTTATACGTTATACGTTATACTTCATACGTTATACGTTTTACGTTATACGCTGTACGTTATACGCTGTAAGTTATACGCTGTTCGTTATACGTTATACGTTATACGTTATAGGTTATACGGTACACGTTGTACGTTGAACGTTATACGTTATAAGTTGTACGTTATACGTTATACGTTGTACGTTATACGTTATACGTTATACGCTGTACGTTATACGCTGTACGTTATACGCTGTACGTTATACGTTATACGTTATACGCTGTACGTTATACGCTGTACGTTATACGCTGTACGTTATACGTTATACGTTATACGTTACACGTTGTACGTTGTACGCTGTACGTTATACGCTGTACGTTATACGTTATACGTTATACGTTACACGTTGTACGTTACAGGTTGTACGTTGTACGTTGTACGTTATACGTTGAACGTTATACGTTGTACGTCATACGTTGTACGTTATACTTTCTACGCTGTACGTTATACGTTATACGTTATACCTTATACGTTATACGTTGTACGTTATACGTTATACGTTATACGCTGTACGTTATCCGTTGTACGTTATACGTTATACGTTATACGTTATACGTTATACGTTATACGTTATACGTTATACGTTATACGTTATACGTTATACGTTATACGTTATACGTTATACGTTATACGTTATACGTTATACGTTATACGTTATACGTTATACGTTATACGTTATACGTTATACGTTATACGTTATACGTTATACGTTATACGTTATACGTTATACGTTATACGTTATACGTTATACGCTGTACGTTATACGTTATACGTTATACGTTATACGTTATACGATATACGTTATACGTTATACGTTATACGTTATACGCTGTATGTTATACGCTGTACGTTATACGTTATACGTAACACGTTGTTCTTTTGTACGTTATACGTATGTACGTTGTACGTTATACGTTGAACGTTATACGTTGTACGTTATACGTTGTACGTTATACGTTCTACGTTATACGTTATACGCTGTACGTTATACGTTATACGTTATACGTTATACGTTGTACGTTATACGTTATTCGGTATACGTTATACGTTATACGTTACACGTTGTACGTTGTACGTTGTACGTTGTACGTTATACGTTGAACGTTATACGTTGTACGTCATACGTTGTACGTTATACGTTGTACGTTATACTTTATACGCTGTACGTTATACGTTATACGTTATACCTTATACGTTATACGTTGTACGTTATACGTTATACGTTATACGCTTTATGTTATACGTTATACGTTATACGTTATACGTTATACGTTATACGTTATACGTTATACGTTATACGTTATACGTTATACGTTATACGTTATACGTTATACGTTATACGTTATACGTTATACGTTATACGTTATACGTTATACGTTATACGTTATACGTTATACGTTATACGTTATACGTTATACGTTATACGTTATACGTTATACGTTATACGTTATACGTTATACGTTATACGTTATACGTTATACGTTATACGTTATACGTTATACGTTATACGTTATACGTTATACGTTATACGTTATACGTTATACGTTATACGTTATACGTTATACGTTATACGTTATACGTTATACGTTATACGTTATACGTTATACGTTATACGTTATACGTTATACGTTATACGTTATACGTTATACGTTATACGTTATACGTTATACGATATACGTTATACGTTATACGTTATACGTTATACGTTATACGTTATACGTTATACGCTGTATGTTATACGCTGTACGTTATACGTTATACGTAACACGTTGTTCTTTTGTACGTTATATGTATGTACGTTGTACGTTATACGTTGAACGTTATACGTTGTACGTTATACGTTGTACGTTATACGTTCTACGTTATACGTTATACGCTGTACGTTATACGTTATACGTTATACGTTGTACGTTATACGTTATACGTTATACGTTATACGTTATACGTTACACGTTGTACGTTGTACGTTGTACGTTGTACGTTATACGTTGAACGTTATACGTTGTACGTCATACGTTGTACGTTATACGTTGTACGTTATACTTTATACGCTGTACGTTATACGTTATACGTTATACCTTATACGTTATACGTTGTACGTTATACGTTATACGTTATACGCTGTATGTTATACGTTATACGTTATACGGTACACGTTGTACGTTGAACGTTATACGTTATACGTTATACGTTATACGTTATACGTTATACGCTGTACGTTATACGCTGTACGTTATACGCTGTACGTTATACGTTATACGTTATACGTTACACGTTGTACGTTACACGTTGTACGTTGTACGTTATACGTTATACTTTGAACGTTATACGTTATACGCTGTACGTTATACGTTATACGTTATACGTTATACGTTGTACGTTATACGTTATATGTCATACGTTATACGTTATACGTTACACGTTGTACGTTGTACGTTGTACGTTATACGTTGTACGTTATACTTTCTACGCTGTACGTTATACGTTATACGTTATACCTTATACGTTATACGTTGTACGTTATAAGTTATACGTTATACGCTGTACGTTATCCGTTGTACGTTATACGTTATACGTTATACGTTATACGCTGTACGTTATACGCTGTACGTTATATGCTGTACGTTATACGTTATACGTTATACGTTACACGTTGTACGTTATACGCTGTACGTTACACGCGGTACGTTATACGCTGTACGTTATACGATATACGTTATACGTTATACGTTATACGTTATACGTTATACGTTATACGTTATACGTTATACGTTATACGTTATACGTTATACGTTATACGTTATACGTTATACGTTATACGTTATACATTATACGTTATACGTTATACGTTATACGTTATACGTTATACGTTATACGTTATACGTTATACGGTACACGTTGTACGTTGAACGTTATACGTTATACGTTGTACGTTATACGTTGTACGTTATACGTTATACGTTATACGTTATACGATATACGTTATACGTTATACGTTATACGTTATACGTTATACGTTATACGTTATACGCTGTACGTTATACGCTGTAAGTTATACGCTGTACGTTATACGTTGTACGTTATACGTTGTACGTTATACGCTGTACGTTATCCGTTGTATGTTATACGTTATACGTTATACGTTATACGTTATACGTTATACGTTATACGCTGTACGTTATCCGTTGTACGTTATACGTTATACGTTATACGTTATACTTCATACGTTATACGTTTTACGTTATACGCTGTACGTTATACGCTGTAAGTTATACGCTGTTCGTTATACGTTATACGTTGTACGTTATAGGTTATACGGTACACGTTGTACGTTGTACGTTATACGTTATACGTTGTACGTTATACGTTATACGTTATACGTTGTACGTTATACGTTGTACGTTATACGCTGTACGTTATACGCTGTACGTTATACGCTGTACGTTATACGTTATACGTTATACGCTGTACGTTATACGCTGTACGTTATACGCTGTACGTTATACGTTATACGTTATACGTTACACGTTGTACGTTGTACTTTATACGTTATACGTTACACGTTGTACGTTGTACGTTGTACGTTATACGTTGAACGTTATACGTTGTACGTCATACGTTGTACGTTATACTTTCTACGCTGTACGTTATACGTTATACGTTATACCTTATACGTTATACGTTGTACGTTATACGTTATACGTTATACGCTGTACGTTATACGTTATACGTTATACGTTACACGTTGTACGTTACACGTTGTACGTTGTACGTTGTACGTTATACGTTGAACGTTATACGTTATACGCTGTACGTTATACGTTATACGTTATACGTTATACGTTGTACGTTATACGTTATACGTCATACGTTATACGTTATACGTTACACGTTGTACGTTGTACGTTGTACGTTATACGTTGTACGTTATACTTTCTACGCTGTACGTTATACGTTATACGTTATACCTTATACGTTATACGTGGTACGTTATAAGTTATACGTTATACGCTGTACGTTATCCGTTGTACGTTATACGTTATACGTTATACATTATACGCTGTACGTTATACGCTGTACGTTACACGCGGTACGTTATACGCTGTACGTTATACGATATACGTTATACGTTATACGTTATACGTTATACGTTATACGTTATACGTTATACGTTATACGTTATACGTTATACGTTATACGTTATACGTTATACATTATACGTTATACGTTATACGTTATACGTTATACGTTATACGTTATACGTTATACGGTACACGTTGTACGTTGAACGTTATACGTTATACGTTGTACGTTATACGTTGTACGTTATACGTTATACGTTATACGTTATACGATATACATTATACGTTATACGTTATACGTTATACGTTATACGTTATACGTTATACGCTGTACGTTATACGCTGTACGTTATACGCTGTACGTTATACGTTGTACGTTATACGTTGTACGTTATACGCTGTACGTTATCCGTTGTATGTTATACGTTATACGTTATACGTTATACGTTATACGTTATACGTTATACGCTGTACGTTATCCGTTGTACGTTATACGTTATACGTTATACGTTATACTTCATACGTTATACGTTTTACGTTATACGCTGTACGTTATACGCTGTAAGTTATACGCTGTTCGTTATACGTTATACGTTATACGTTATAGGTTATACGGTACACGTTGTACGTTGAACGTTATACGTTATACGTTGTATGATATACGTTATACGTTATACGTTGTACGTTATACATTATACGTTATACGCTGTACGTTATACGCTGTACGTTATACGCTGTACGTTATACGTTATACGTTATACGCTGTACGTTATACGCTGTACGTTATACGCTGTACGTTATACGTTATACGTTATACGTTACACGTTGTACGTTGTACGTTGTACGCTGTACGTTATACGCTGTACGTTATACGTTATACGTTATACGTTATACGTTACACGTTGTACGTTACACGTTGTACGTTGTACGTTGTACGTTATACGTTGAACGTTATACGTTGTACGTCATACGTTGTACTTTATACTTTCTACGCTGTACGTTATACGTTATACGTTATACGTTATACCTTATACGTTATACGTTGTACGTTATACGTTATACGTTATACGCTGTACGTTATCCGTTGTACGTTATACGTTATACGTTATACGTTATACGCTGTACGTTATACGCTGTACGTTATACGTTATACGTTATACGTTATACGTTATACGTTACACGTTGTACGTTATACGCTGTACGTTACACGCGGTACGTTATACGCTGTACGTTATACGATATACGTTATACGTTATACGTTATACGCTGTACGTTATACGTTGTACGTTATACGTTGTACGTTATACGCTGTACGTTATCCGTTGTATGTTATACGTTATACGTTATACGTTATACGTTATACGTTATACGCTGTACGTTATCCGTTGTACGTTATACGTTATACGTTATACGTTATACTTCATACGTTATACGTTTTACGTTATACGCTGTACGTTATACGCTGTAAGTTATACGCTGTTCGTTATACGTTATACGTTATACGTTATAGGTTATACGGTACACGTTGTACGTTGAACGTTATACGTTATACGTTGTACGTTATACGTTATACGTTGTACGTTATACGTTATACGTTATACGCTGTACGTTATACGTTATACGTTATACGTTATACGTTATACGATATACGTTATACGTTATACGTTATACGTTATACGCTGTATGTTATACGCTGTACGTTATACGTTATACGTAACACGTTGTTCTTTTGTACGTTATACGTATGTACGTTGTACGTTATACGTTGAACGTTATACGTTGTACGTTATACGTTGTACGTTATACGTTCTACGTTATACGTTATACGCTGTACGTTATACGTTATACGTTATACGTTATACGTTATACGTTGTACGTTATACGTTATTCGGTATACGTTATACGTTATACGTTACACGTTGTACGTTGTACGTTGTACGTTGTACGTTATACGTTGAACGTTATACGTTGTACGTCATACGTTGTACGTTATACGTTGTACGTTATACTTTATACGCTGTACGTTATACGTTATACGTTATACCTTATACGTTATACGTTGTACGTTATACGTTATACGTTATACGCTTTATGTTATACGTTATACGTTATACGTTATACGTTATACGTTATACGTTATACGTTATACGTTATACGTTATACGTTATACGTTATACGTTATACGTTATACGTTATACGTTATACGTTATACGTTATACGTTATACGTTATACGTTATACGTTATACGTTATACGTTATACGTTATACGTTATACGTTATACGTTATACGTTATACGTTATACGTTATACGTTATACGTTATACGTTATACGTTATACGTTATACGTTATACGTTATACGTTATACGTTATACGTTATACGTTATACGTTATACGTTATACGTTATACGTTATACGTTATACGTTATACGTTATACGTTATACGTTATACGTTATACGTTATACGTTATACGTTATACGTTATACGTTATACGTTATACGTTATACGTTATACGTTATACGTTATACGTTATACGTTATACGTTATACGTTATACGTTATACGTTATACGTTATACGTTATACGTTATACGTTATACGTTATACGTTATACGTTATACGTTATACGTTATACGTTATACGTTATACGTTATACGTTATACGTTATACGTTATACGTTATACGTTATACGTTATACGTTATACGTTATACGTTATACGTTATACGTTATACGTTATACGTTATACGTTATACGTTATACGTTATACGTTATACGTTATACGTTATACGTTATACGTTATACGTTATACGTTATACGTTATACGTTATACGTTATACGTTATACGCTGTATGTTATACGCTGTACGTTATACGTTATACGTAACACGTTGTTCTTTTGTACGTTATACGTATGTACGTTGTACGTTATACGTTGAACGTTATACGTTGTACGTTATACGTTGTACGTTATACGTTCTACGTTATACGTTATACGCTGTACGTTATACGTTATACGTTATACGTTGTACGTTATACGTTATACGTTATACGTTATACGTTATACGTTACACGTTGTACGTTGTACGTTGTACGTTGTACGTTATACGTTGAACGTTATACGTTGTACGTCATACGTTGTACGTTATACGTTGTACGTTATACTTTATACGCTGTACGTTATACGTTATACGTTATACCTTATACGTTATACGTTGTACGTTATACGTTATACGTTATACGCTGTATGTTATACGTTATACGTTATACGGTACACGTTGTACGTTGAACGTTATACGTTATACGTTATACGTTATACGTTATACGTTATACGCTGTACGTTATACGCTGTACGTTATACGCTGTACGTTATACGTTATACGTTATACGTTACACGTTGTACGTTACACGTTGTACGTTGTACGTTGTACGTTATACTTTGAACGTTATACGTTATACGCTGTACGTTATACGTTATACGTTATACGTTATACGTTGTACGTTATACGTTATATGTCATACGTTATACGTTATACGTTACACGTTGTACGTTGTACGTTGTACGTTATACGTTGTACGTTATACTTTCTACGCTGTACGTTATACGTTATACGTTATACCTTATACGTTATACGTTGTACGTTATAAGTTATACGTTATACGCTGTACGTTATCCGTTGTACGTTATACGTTATACGTTATACGTTATACGCTGTACGTTATACGCTGTACGTTATATGCTGTACGTTATACGTTATACGTTATACGTTATACGTTACACGTTGTACGTTATACGCTGTACGTTACACGCGGTACGTTATACGCTGTACGTTATACGATATACGTTATACGTTATACGTTATACGTTATACGTTATACGTTATACGTTATACGTTATACGTTATACGTTATACGTTATACGTTATACATTATACGTTATACGTTATACGTTATACGTTATACGTTATACGTTATACGTTATACGTTATACGTTATACGTTATACGTTATACGTTATACGGTACACGTTGTACGTTGAACGTTATACGTTATACGTTGTACGTTATACGTTGTACGTTATACGTTATACGTTATACGTTATACGATATACGTTATACGTTATACGTTATACGTTATACGTTATACGTTATACGCTGTACGTTATACGCTGTACGTTATACGCTGTACGTTATACGTTGTACGTTATACGTTGTACGTTATACGCTGTACGTTATCCGTTGTATGTTATACGTTATACGTTATACGTTATACGTTATACGTTATACGCTGTACGTTATCCGTTATACGTTATACGTTATACGTTATACGTTATACGTTATACGTTATACGTTATACGTTATACGTTATACGTTATACGTTACACGTTGTACGTTGTACGTTGTACGCTGTACGTTATACGCTGTACGTTATACGTTATACGTTATACCTTACACGTTGTACGTTACACGTTGTACGTTGTACGTTGTACGTTATACGTTGAACGTTATACGTTGTACGTCATACGTTGTACGTTATACTTTCTACGCTGTACGTTATACGTTATACGTTATACCTTATACGTTATACGTTGTACGTTATACGTTATACGTTATACGCTGTACGTTATCCGTTGTACGTTATACGTTATACGTTATACGTTATACGCTGTACGTTATACGCTGTACGTTATACGTTATACGTTATACGTTATACGTTACACGTTGTACGTTATACGCTGTACGTTACACGCGGTACGTTATACGCTGTACGTTATACGATATACGTTATACGTTATACGTTATACGTTATACGTTATACGTTATACGTTATACGTTATACGTTATACGTTATACGTTATACGTTATACGTTATACGTTATACGTTATACGTTATACGTTATACGTTATACGTTATACGTTATACGTTATACGTTATACGTTATACGTTATACGTTATACGTTATACGTTATACGTTATACGTTATACGTTATACGTTATACGTTATACGTTATACGTTATACGTTATACGTTATACGTTATACGTTATACGTTATACGTTATACGTTATACGTTATACGTTATACGTTATACGTTATACGTTATACGTTATACGTTATACGTTATACGTTATACGTTATACGTTATACGTTATACGTTATACGTTATACGTTATACGTTATACGTTATACGTTATACGTTATACGTTATACGTTATACGTTATACGTTATACGTTATACGTTATACGTTATACGTTATACGTTATACGTTATACGTTATACGTTATACGTTATACGTTATACGTTATACGTTATACGTTATACGTTATACGTTATACGTTATACGTTATACGTTATACGTTATACGTTATACGTTATACGTTATACGTTATACGTTATACGTTATACGTTATACGTTATACGTTATACGTTATACGTTATACGTTATACGTTATACGTTATACGTTATACGTTATACGTTATACGTTATACGTTATACGTTATACGTTATACGTTATACGTTATACGTTATACGTTATACGTTATACGTTATACGTTATACGTTATACGTTATACGTTATACGTTATACGTTATACGTTATACGTTATACGTTATACGTTATACGTTATACGTTATACGTTATACGTTATACGTTATACGTTATACGTTATACGTTATACGTTATACGTTATACGTTATACGTTATACGTTATACGTTATACGTTATACGTTATACGTTATACGTTATACGTTATACGTTATACGTTATACGTTATACGTTATACGTTATACGTTATACGTTATACGTTATACGTTATACGTTATACGTTATACGTTATACGTTATACGTTATACGTTATACGTTATACGTTATACGTTATACGTTATACGTTATACGTTATACGTTATACGTTATACGTTATACGTTATACGTTATACGTTATACGTTATACGTTATACGTTATACGTTATACGTTATACGTTATACGTTATACGTTATACGTTATACGTTATACGTTATACGTTATACGTTATACGTTATACGTTATACGTTATACGTTATACGTTATACGTTATACGTTATACGTTATACGTTATACGTTATACGTTATACGTTATACGTTATACGTTATACGTTATACGTTATACGTTATACGTTATACGTTATACGTTATACGTTATACGTTATACGTTATACGTTATACGTTATACGTTATACGTTATACGTTATACGTTATACGTTATACGTTATACGTTATACGTTATACGTTATACGTTATACGTTATACGTTATACGTTATACGCTGTACGTTATCCGTTGTACGTTATACGTTATACGGTACACGTTGTACGTTGAACGTTATACGTTATACGTTGTACGTTATACGTTGTACGTTATACGTTATACGTTATACGTTATACGTTATACGTTATACGTTATACGTTATACGTTATACGTTATACGCTGTACGTTATACGCTGTACGTTATACGCTGTACGTTATACGTTATACGGTGTACGTTATCCGTTGTACGTTATACGTTATACGTTATACGTTATACTTCATACGTTATACGTTTTACGTTATACGCTGTACGTTATACGCTGTAAGTTATACGCTGTTCGTTATACGTTATACGTTATACGTTATAGGTTATACGGTACACGTTGTACGTTGAACGTTATACGTTATAAGTTGTACGTTATACGTTATACGTTGTACGTTATACGTTATACGTTATACGCTGTACGTTATACGCTGTACGTTATACGCTGTACGTTATACGTTATACGTTATACGCTGTACGTTATACGCTGTACGTTATACGCTGTACGTTATACGTTATACGTTATACGTTACACGTTGTACGTTGTACGCTGTACGTTATACGCTGTACGTTATACGTTATACGTTATACGTTACACGTTGTACGTTACAGGTTGTACGTTGTACGTTGTACGTTATACGTTGAACGTTATACGTTGTACGTCATACGTTGTACGTTATACTTTCTACGCTGTACGTTATACGTTATACGTTATACCTTATACGTTATACGTTGTACGTTATACGTTATACGTTATACGCTGTACGTTATCCGTTGTACGTTATACGTTATACGTTATACGTTATACGTTATACGTTATACGTTATACGTTATACGTTATACGTTATACGTTATACGTTATACGTTATACGTTATACGTTATACGTTATACGTTATACGTTATACGTTATACGTTATACGTTATACGTTATACGTTATACGTTATACGTTATACGTTATACGTTATACGTTATACGTTATACGTTATACGTTATACGTTATACGTTATACGTTATACGTTATACGTTATACGTTATACGTTATACGTTATACGTTATACGTTATACGTTATACGTTATACGTTATACGTTATACGTTATACGTTATACGTTATACGTTATACGTTATACGTTATACGTTATACGTTATACGTTATACGTTATACGTTATACGTTATACGTTATACGTTATACGTTATACGTTATACGTTATACGTTATACGTTATACGTTATACGTTATACGTTATACGTTATACGTTATACGTTATACGTTATACGTTATACGTTATACGTTATACGTTATACGTTATACGTTATACGTTATACGTTATACGTTATACGTTATACGTTATACGTTATACGTTATACGTTATACGTTATACGTTATACGTTATACGTTATACGTTATACGTTATACGTTATACGTTATACGTTATACGTTATACGTTATACGTTATACGTTATACGTTATACGTTATACGTTATACGTTATACGTTATACGTTATACGTTATACGTTATACGTTATACGTTATACGTTATACGTTATACGTTATACGTTATACGTTATACGTTATACGTTATACGTTATACGTTATACGTTATACGTTATACGTTATACGTTATACGTTATACGTTATACGTTATACGTTATACGTTATACGTTATACGTTATACGTTATACGTTATACGTTATACGTTATACGTTATACGTTATACGTTATACGTTATACGTTATACGTTATACGTTATACGTTATACGTTATACGTTATACGTTATACGTTATACGTTATACGTTATACGTTATACGTTATACGTTATACGTTATACGTTATACGTTATACGTTATACGTTATACGTTATACGTTATACGTTATACGTTATACGTTATACGTTATACGTTATACGTTATACGTTATACGTTATACGTTATACGTTATACGTTATACGTTATACGTTATACGTTATACGTTATACGATATACGTTATACGTTATACGTTGTACGTTATACGTTATACGTTATACGTTATACGCTGTACGTTATCCGTTGTACGTTATACGTCATACATTATACTTCATACGTTATACATTTTACGTTATACGCTATACGTTATAAGCTGTACGTTATACGTTATACGTTAACGTTACACGTTGTACGTTGTACGTTGTACGTTATACGTTGAACGTTATACGTTGTACGTTATACGTTATCCGTTAGACGTTTTACGTTATACGTTATACGTTATACGTTATACGTTATACGTTATACGTTATACGTTATACGTTATACGTTATACGTTATACGTTATACGTTATACGTTATACGTTATACGTTATACGTTATACGTTATACGTAATACGTTATACGTTATACGTTATACGTTGTACGTTGTACGTTATACGTTATAAGTTATACGTTATACGTTATACGATATACGTTACACGTTATACGTTATACGTTATACGCTGTACGTTATACGCTGTACGTTATACGCTGTACGTTATACGTTATACTTTATTCGTTATACGTTATACGTTATACGTTATACGTTATACGTTATACGTTATACGTTATACGTTATACGTTATACGTTATACGTTATACGTTATAAGTTATACGTTATACGTTATACGTTATACGTTATACGTTATACGTTGTACGTTGTACGTTATACGTTCTACGTTATACGTTATACGTTATACGATATACGTTACACGTTACACGTTATACGTTATACGCTGTACGTTATACGCTGTACGTTATACGTTATACGTTATACGTTATACGTTATACGTTATACGTTATACGTTATACGTTATACGTTATACGTTATACGTTATACGTTATACGTTATACGTTATACGTTATACGTTATACGTTATACGTTATACGTTATACGTTATACGTTATACGTTATACGTTATACGCTGTACGTTATACGCTGTACGTTATACGCTGTACGTTATACGTTATACGTTATACGTTACACGTTGTACGTTGTACGTTGTACGTTGTACGTTATACGTTGAACGTTATACGTTGTACGTCATACGTTGTACGTTATACGTTGTATGTTATACTTTATACGCTGTACGTTATACGTTATACGTTATACCTTATACGTTATACGTTGTACGTTATACGTTATACGTTATACGCTGTATGTTATACGTTATACGTTATACGGAACACGTTGTACGTTGAACGTTATACGTTATACGTTATACGTTATACGTTATACGTTATACGTTATACGTTATACGCTGTACGTTATACGCTGTACGTTATACGCTGTACGTTATACGTTGAACGTTATACGTTGTACGTCATACGTTGTACGTTATACTTTCTACGCTGTACGTTATACGTTATACGTTATACCTTATACGTTATACGTTGTACGTTATACGTTATACGTTATACGCTGTACGTTATCCGTTGTACGTTATACGTTATACGTTATACGTTATACGCTGTACGTTATACGCTGTACGTTATACGTTATACGTTATACGTTATACGTTACACGTTGTACGTTATACGCTGTACGTTACACGCGGTACGTTATACGCTGTACGTTATACGATATACGTTATACGTTATACGTTATACGTTATACGTTATACGTTATACGTTATACGTTATACGTTATACGTTATACGTTATACGTTATACGTTATACGTTATACGTTATACGTTATACGTTATACGTTATACGTTATACGTTATACGTTATACGTTATACGTTATACGTTATACGTTATACGTTATACGTTATACGTTATACGTTATACGTTATACGTTATACGTTATACGTTATACGTTATACGTTATACGTTATACGTTATACGTTATACGTTATACGTTATACGTTATACGTTATACGTTATACGTTATACGTTATACGTTATACGTTATACGTTATACGTTATACGTTATACGTTATACGTTATACGTTATACGTTATACGTTATACGTTATACGTTATACGTTATACGTTATACGTTATACGTTATACGTTATACGTTATACGTTATACGTTATACGTTATACGTTATACGTTATACGTTATACGTTATACGTTATACGTTATACGTTATACGTTATACGTTATACGTTATACGTTATACGTTATACGTTATACGTTATACGTTATACGTTATACGTTATACGTTATACGTTATACGTTATACGTTATACGTTATACGTTATACGTTATACGTTATACGTTATACGTTATACGTTATACGTTATACGTTATACGTTATACGTTATACGTTATACGTTATACGTTATACGTTATACGTTATACGTTATACGTTATACGTTATACGTTATACGTTATACGTTATACGTTATACGTTATACGTTATACGTTATACGTTATACGTTATACGTTATACGTTATACGTTATACGTTATACGTTATACGTTATACGTTATACGTTATACGTTATACGTTATACGTTATACGTTATACGTTATACGTTATACGTTATACGTTATACGTTATACGTTATACGTTATACGTTATACGTTATACGTTATACGTTATACGTTATACGTTATACGTTATACGTTATACGTTATACGTTATACGTTATACGTTATACGTTATACGTTATACGTTATACGTTATACGTTATACGTTATACGTTATACGTTATACGTTATACGTTATACGTTATACGTTATACGTTATACGTTATACGTTATACGTTATACGTTATACGTTATACGTTATACGTTATACGTTATACGTTATACGTTATACGTTATACGTTATACGTTATACGTTATACGTTATACGTTATACGTTATACGTTATACGTTATACGTTATACGTTATACGTTATACGTTATACGTTATACGTTGTACGTTATACGTTATACGTTATACGTTATACGTTGTACGTTATACGTTATACGTTATACGTTATACGCTGTACGTTATCCGTTGTACGTTATACGTTATACGGTACACGTTGTACGTTGAACGTTATACGTTATACGTTGTACGTTATACGTTGTACGTTATACGTTATACGTTATACGTTATACGTTATACGTTATACGTTATACGTTATACGTTATACGCTGTACGTTATACGCTGTACGTTATACGCTGTACGTTATACGTTATACGGTGTACGTTATCCGTTGTACGTTATACGTTATACGTTATACGTTATACTTCATACGTTATACGTTTTACGTTATACGCTGTACGTTATACGCTGTAAGTTATACGCTGTTCGTTATACGTTATACGTTATACGTTATAGGTTATACGGTACACGTTGTACGTTGAACGTTATACGTTATAAGTTGTACGTTATACGTTATACGTTGTACGTTATACGTTATACGTTATACGCTGTACGTTATACGCTGTACGTTATACGCTGTACGTTATACGTTATACGTTATACGCTGTACGTTATACGCTGTACGTTATACGCTGTACGTTATACGTTATACGTTATACGTTACACGTTGTACGTTGTACGCTGTACGTTATACGCTGTACGTTATACGTTATACGTTATACGTTACACGTTGTACGTTTACAGGTTGTACGTTGTACGTTGTACGTTATACGTTGAACGTTATACGTTGTACGTCATACGTTGTACGTTTATACTTTCTACGCTGTACGTTATACGTTATACGTTATACCTTATACGTTATACGTTGTACGTTATACGTTATACGTTATACGCTGTACGTTATCCGTTGTACGTTATACGTTATACGTTATACGTTATACGTTATACGTGATACGTTATACGTTATACGTTATACGTTATACGTTATACGTTATACGTTATACGTTATACGTTATACGTTATACGTTTATACGTTTATACGTTATACGTTATACGTTATACGTTATACGTTATACGTTATACGTTATACGTTATACGTTATACGTTATACGTTATACGTTATACGTTATACGTTATACGTTATACGTTATACGTTATACGTTATACGTTATACGTTATACGTTATACGTTATACGTTATACGTTATACGTTATACGTTATACGTTATACGTTAATACGTTATACGTTATAACGTTATACGTTATACGTTATACGTTATACGTTATACGTTATACGTTATACGTTATACGTTATACGTTATACGTTATACGTTATACGGTTATACGTTATACGTTATACGTTATACGTTATACGTTATACGTTATACGTTATACGTTATACGTTATACGTTTATACGTTATACGTTATACGTTATACGTTATACGTTATACGTTATACGTTATACGTTATACGTTTATACGTTATACGTTATACGTTATACGTTATACGTTATACGTTATACGTTATACGTATACGTTATACGTTATACGTTATACGTTATACGTTATACGTTATACGTTATACGTTATACGTTATACGTTATACGTTATACGTTATACGTTATACGTTATACGTTATACGTTATACGTTATACGTTATACGTTATACGTTATACGTATACGTTATACGTTATACGTTATACGTTATACGTTATACGTTATACGTTATACGTTATACGTTATACGTTATACGTTATACGTTATACGTTATACGTTATACGTATACGTTATACGTTATACGTTATACGTTATACGTTATACGTATACGTTATACGTTATACGTTATACGTTATACGTTATACGTTATACGGTATACGTTATACGATATACGTTATACGTTATACGTTATACGTTATACGTTATACGTTATACGTTATACGTTATACGTTATACGTTATACGTTATACGTTATACGTTATACGTTATACGTTATACGTTGTACGTTGTACGTTATACGTTACACGTTACACGTTATACGTTATACGCTGTACGTTATACGCTGTACGTTATACGTTATACGTTATACGTTATACGTTATACGTTATACGTTATACGTTATACGTTATACGTTATACGTTATACGTTATACGTTATACGTTATACGTTATACGTTATACGTTATACGTTATACGTTATACGTTATACGTTATACGTTATACGTTGTACGTTGTACGTTATACGTTCTACGTTATACGTTATACGTTATACGATATACGTTACACGTTACACGTTATACGTTATACGCTGTACGTTATACGCTGTACGTTATACGTTATACGTTATACGTTATACGTTATACGTTATACGTTATACGTTATACGTTATACGTTATACGTTATACGTTATACGTTATACGTTATACGTTATACGTTATACGTTATACGTTATACGTTATACGTTATACGTTATACGTTATACGTTATACGTTATACGTTATACGCTGTACGTTATACGCTGTACGTTATACGCTGTACGTTATACGTTATACGTTATACGTTACACGTTGTACGTTGTACGTTGTACGTTGTACGTTATACGTTGAACGTTATACGTTGTACGTCATACGTTGTACGTTATACGTTGTATGTTATACTTTATACGCTGTACGTTATACGTTATACGTTATACCTTATACGTTATACGTTGTACGTTATACGTTATACGTTATACGCTGTACGTTATACGTTATACGTTATACGGAACACGTTGTACGTTGAACGTTATACGTTATACGTTATACGTTATACGTTATACGTTATACGTTATACGTTATACGCTGTACGTTATACGCTGTACGTTATACGCTGTACGTTATACGTTGAACGTTATACGTTGTACGTCATACGTTGTACGTTATACTTTCTACGCTGTACGTTATACGTTATACGTTATACCTTATACGTTATACGTTGTACGTTATACGTTATACGTTATACGCTGTACGTTATCCGTTGTACGTTATACGTTATACGTTATACGTTATACGCTGTACGTTATACGCTGTACGTTATACGTTATACGTTATACGTTATACGTTACACGTTGTACGTTATACGCTGTACGTTACACGCGGTACGTTATACGCTGTACGTTATACGATATACGTTATACGTTATACGTTATACGTTATACGTTATACGTTATACGTTATACGTTATACGTTATACGTTATACGTTATACGTTATACGTTATACGTTATACGTTATACGTTATACGTTATACGTTATACGTTATACGTTATACGTTATACGTTATACGTTATACGTTATACGTTATACGTTATACGTTATACGTTATACGTTATACGTTATACGTTATACGTTATACGTTATACGTTATACGTTATACGTTATACGTTATACGTTATACGTTATACGTTATACGTTATACGTTATACGTTATACGTTATACGTTATACGTTATACGTTATACGTTATACGTTATACGTTATACGTTATACGTTATACGTTATACGTTATACGTTATACGTTATACGTTATACGTTATACGTTATACGTTATACGTTATACGTTTATACGTTATACGTTATACGTTATACGTTATACGTTATACGTTATACGTTATACGTTATACGTTACGTATACGTTATACGTTATACGTTATACGTTATACGTTATACGTTATACGTTATACGTTATACGTTATACGTTATACGTTATACGTTATACGTTATACGTTATACGTTATACGTTATACGTTAATACGTTATACGTTATACGTTATACGTTATACGTTATACGTTATACGTTATACGTTATACGTTATACGTTATACGTTATACGTTATACGTTATACGTTATACGTTATACGTTATACGTTTATACGTTATACGTTATACGTTATACGTTATACGTTATACGTTATACGTTATACGTTATACGTTATACGTTATACGTTATACGTTATACGTTATACGTAGTATACGTTATACGTTATACGTTATACGTTATACGTTATACGTTATACGTTATACGTTATACGTTATACGTTATACGTTATACGTTATACGTTATACGTTATACGTTATACGTTATACGTTATACGTTATACGTTATACGTTATACGTTATACGTTATACGTTATACGTTATACGTTATACGTTATACGTTATACGTTATACGTTATACGTTATACGTTATACGTTATACGTTATACGTTATACGTTATACGTTATACGTTATACGTTATACGTTATACGTTATACGTTATACGTTATACGTTATACGTTATACGTTATACGTTATACGTTATACGTTATACGTTATACGTTATACGTTATACGTTATACGTTATACGTTATACGTTATACGTTATACGTTATACGTTATACGTTATACGTTATACGTTATACGTTGTACGTTATACGTTATACGTTATACGTTATACGTTGTACGTTATACGTTATACGTTATACGTTATACGCTGTACGTTATCCGTTGTACGTTATACGTTATACGGTACACGTTGTACGTTGAACGTTATACGTTATACGTTGTACGTTATACGTTGTACGTTATACGTTATACGTTATACGTTATACGTTATACGTTATACGTTATACGTTATACGTTATACGTTATACGCTGTACGTTATACGCTGTACGTTATACGCTGTACGTTATACGTTATACGGTGTACGTTATCCGTTGTACGTTATACGTTATACGTTATACGTTATACTTCATACGTTATACGTTTTACGTTATACGCTGTACGTTATACGCTGTAAGTTATACGCTGTTCGTTATACGTTATACGTTATACGTTATAGGTTATACGGTACACGTTGTACGTTGAACGTTATACGTTATAAGTTGTACGTTATACGTTATACGTTGTACGTTATACGTTATACGTTATACGCTGTACGTTATACGCTGTACGTTATACGCTGTACGTTATACGTTATACGTTATACGCTGTACGTTATACGCTGTACGTTATACGCTGTACGTTATACGTTATACGTTATACGTTACACGTTGTACGTTGTACGCTGTACGTTATACGCTGTACGTTATACGTTATACGTTATACGTTACACGTTGTACGTTACAGGTTGTACGTTGTACGTTGTACGTTATACGTTGAACGTTATACGTTGTACGTCATACGTTGTACGTTATACTTTCTACGCTGTACGTTATACGTTATACGTTATACCTTATACGTTATACGTTGTACGTTATACGTTATACGTTATACGCTGTACGTTATCCGTTGTACGTTATACGTTATACGTTATACGTTATACGTTATACGTTATACGTTATACGTTATACGTTATACGTTATACGTTATACGTTATACGTTATACGTTATACGTTATACGTTATACGTTATACGTTATACGTTATACGTTATACGTTATACGTTATACGTTATACGTTATACGTTATACGTTATACGTTATACGTTATACGTTATACGTTATACGTTATACGTTATACGTTATACGTTATACGTTATACGTTATACGTTATACGTTATACGTTATACGTTATACGTTATACGTTATACGTTATACGTTATACGTTATACGTTATACGTTATACGTTATACGTTATACGTTATACGTTATACGTTATACGTTATACGTTATACGTTATACGTTATACGTTATACGTTATACGTTATACGTTATACGTTATACGTTATACGTTATACGTTATACGTTATACGTTATACGTTATACGTTATACGTTATACGTTATACGTTATACGTTATACGTTATACGTTATACGTTATACGTTATACGTTATACGTTATACGTTATACGTTATACGTTATACGTTATACGTTATACGTTATACGTTATACGTTATACGTTATACGTTATACGTTATACGTTATACGTTATACGTTATACGTTATACGTTATACGTTATACGTTATACGTTATACGTTATACGTTATACGTTATACGTTATACGTTATACGTTATACGTTATACGTTATACGTTATACGTTATACGTTATACGTTATACGTTATACGTTATACGTTATACGTTATACGTTATACGTTATACGTTATACGTTATACGTTATACGTTATACGTTATACGTTATACGTTATACGTTATACGTTATACGTTATACGTTATACGTTATACGTTATACGTTATACGTTATACGTTATACGTTATACGTTATACGTTATACGTTATACGTTATACGTTATACGTTATACGTTATACGTTATACGTTATACGTTATACGTTATACGATATACGTTATACGTTATACGTTATACGTTATACGTTATACGTTATACGTTATACGTTATACGTTATACGTTATACGTTATACGTTATACGTTATACGTTATACGTTATACGTTATACGTTATACGTTATACGTTATACGTTATACGTTATACGTTATACGTTATACGTTATACGTTATACGTTATACGTTATACGTTATACGTTATACGTTATACGATATACGTTATACGTTATACGTTGTACGTTATACGTTATACGTTATACGTTATACGCTGTACGTTATCCGTTGTACGTTATACGTCATACATTATACTTCATACGTTATACATTTTACGTTATACGCTATACGTTATAAGCTGTACGTTATACGTTATACGTTAACGTTACACGTTGTACGTTGTACGTTGTACGTTATACGTTGAACGTTATACGTTGTACGTTATACGTTATCCGTTAGACGTTTTACGTTATACGTTATACGTTATACGTGATACGTTATACGTTATACGTTATACGTTATACGTTATACGTTATACGTTATACGTTATACGTTATACGTTATACGTTATACGTTATACGTTATACGTTATACGTTATACGTTATACGTTATACGTTATACGTTGTACGTTGTACGTTATACGTTATAAGTTATACGTTATACGTTATACGATATACGTTACACGTTATACGTTATACGTTATACGCTGTACGTTATACGCTGTACGTTATACGCTGTACGTTATACGTTATACTTTATTCGTTATACGTTATACGTTATACGTTATACGTTATACGTTATACGTTATACGTTATACGTTATACGTTATACGTTATAAGTTATACGTTATACGTTATACGTTATACGTTATACGTTATACGTTGTACGTTGTACGTTATACGTTCTACGTTATACGTTATACGTTATACGATATACGTTACACGTTATACGTTATACGTTATACGCTGTACGTTATACGCTGTACGTTATACGTTATACGTTATACGTTATACGTTATACGTTATACGTTATACGTTATACGTTATACGTTATACGTTATACGTTATACGTTATACGTTATACGTTATACGTTATACGTTATACGTTATACGTTATACGTTATACGTTATACGTTATACGTTATACGTTATACGCTGTACGTTATACGCTGTACGTTATACGCTGTACGTTATACGTTATACGTTATACGTTACACGTTGTACGTTGTACGTTGTACGATATACGTTATACGTTATACGTTGTACGTTATACGTTATACGTTATACGTTATACGCTGTACGTTATCCGTTGTACGTTATACGTCATACATTATACTTCATACGTTATACATTTTACGTTATACGCTATACGTTATAAGCTGTACGTTATACGTTATACGTTAACGTTACACGTTGTACGTTGTACGTTGTACGTTATACGTTGAACGTTATACGTTGTACGTTATACGTTATCCGTTAGACGTTTTACGTTATACGTTATACGTTATACGTGATACGTTATACGTTATACGTTATACGTTATACGTTATACGTTATACGTTATACGTTATACGTTATACGTTATACGTTATACGTTATACGTTATACGTTATACGTCATACGTTATACGTTATACGTTATACGTTGTACGTTGTACGTTATACGTTATAAGTTATACGTTATACGTTATACGATATACGTTACACGTTATACGTTATACGTTATACGCTGTACGTTATACGCTGTACGTTATACGCTGTACTTTATACGTTATACTTTATTCGTTATACGTTATACGTTATACGTTATACGTTATACGTTATACGTTATACGTTATACGTTATACGTTATACGTTATACGTTATACGTTATACGTTATACGTTATACGTTATACGTTATACGTTGTACGTTGTACGTTATACGTTCTACGTTATACGTTATACGTTATACGATATACGTTACACGTTATACGTTATACGTTATACGCTGTACGTTATACGCTGTACGTTATACGTTATACGTTATACGTTATACGTTATACGTTATACGTTATACGTTATACGTTATACGTTATACGTTATACGTTATACGTTATACGTTATACGTTATACGTTATACGTTATACGTTATACGTTATACGTTATACGTTATACGTTATACGCTGTACGTTATACGCTGTACGTTATACGCTGTACGTTATACGTTATACGTTATACGTTACACGTTGTACGTTGTACGTTGTACGTTGTACGTTATACGTTGAACGTTATACGTTGTACGTCATACGTTGTACGTTATACGTTGTACGTTATACTTTATACGCTGTACGTTATACGTTATACGTTATACCTTATACGTTATACGTTGTACGTTATACGTTATACGTTATACGCTGTATGTTATACGTTATACGTTATACGGAACACGTTGTACGTTGTACGTTGAACGTTATACGTTATACGTTATACGTTATACGTTATACGTTATACGTTATACGCTGTACGTTATACGCTGTACGTTATACGCTGTACGTTATACGTTATACATTATACGTTACACGTTGTACGTTACACGTTGTACGTTGTACGTTGTACGTTATACGTTGAACGTTATACGTTGTACGTCATACGTTGTACGTTATACGTTGTACGTTATACTTTCTACGCTGTACGTTATACGTTATACGTTATACCTTATACGTTATACGTTGTACGTTATACGTTATACGTTATACGCTGTACGTTATCCGTTGTACGTTATACGTTATACGTTATACGTTATACGCTGTACGTTATACGCTGTACGTTATAAGCTGTACGTTATACGTTATACGTTATACGTTATACGTTATACGTTATACGTTATACGTTATACGTTATACGCTGTACGTTATCCGTTGTACGTTATACGTTATACGGTACACGTTGTACGTTGAACGTTATACGTTATACGTTGTACGTTATACGTTGTACGTTATACGTTATACGTTATACGTTATACGTTATACGTTATACGTTATACGTTATACGTTATACGTTATACGTTATACGTTATACGCTGTACGTTATACGCTGTACGTTATACGCTGTACGTTATACGTTATACGCTGTACGTTATCCGTTGTACGTTATACGTTATACGTTATACGTTATACTTCATACGTTATACGTTTTACGTTATACGCTGTACGTTATACGCTGTAAGTTATACGCTGTTCGTTATACGTTATACGTTATACGTTATAGGTTATACGGTACACGTTGTACGTTGAACGTTATACGTTATACGTTGTACGTTATACGTTATACGTTGTACGTTATACGTTATACGTTATACGCTGTACGTTATACGCTGTACGTTATACGCTGTACGTTATACGTTATACGTTATACGCTGTACGTTATACGCTGTACGTTATACGCTGTACGTTATACGTTATACGTTATACGTTATACGCTGTACGTTATACGCTGTACGTTATACGTTATACGTTATACGTTACACGTTGTACGTTACACGTTGTACGTTGTACGTTGTACGTTATACGTTGAACGTTATACGTTGTACGTCATACGTTGTACGTTATACTTTCTACGCTGTACGTTATACGTTATACGTTATACCTTATACGTTATACGTTGTACGTTATACGTTATACGTTATACGCTGTACGTTATCCGTTGTACGTTATACGTTATACGTTATACGTTATACGTTATACGTTATACGTTATACGTTATACGTTATACGTTATACGTTATACGTTATACGTTATACGTTATACGTTATACGTTATACGTTATACGTTATACGTTATACGTTATACGTTATACGTTATACGTTATACGTTATACGTTATACGTTATACGTTATACGTTATACGTTATACGTTATACGTTATACGTTATACGTTATACGTTATACGTTATACGTTATACGTTATACGTTATACGTTATACGTTATACTTTATACGTTATACGTTATACGTTATACGTTATACGTTATACGTTATACGTTATACGTTATACGTTATACGTTATACGTTATACGTTATACGTTATACGTTATACGTTATACGTTATACGTTATACGTTATACGTTATACGTTATACGTTATACGTTATACGTTATACGTTATACGTTATACGTTATACGTTATACGTTATACGTTATACGTTATACGTTATACGTTATACGTTATACGTTATACGTTATACGTTATACGTTATACGTTATACGTTATACGTTATACGTTATACGTTATACGTTATACGTTATACGTTATACGTTATACGTTATACGTTATACGTTATACGTTATACGTTATACGTTATACGTTATACGTTATACGTTATACGTTATACGTTATACGTTATACGTTATACGTTATACGTTATACGTTATACGTTATACGTTATACGTTATACGTTATACGTTATACGTTATACGTTATACGTTATACGTTATACGTTATACGTTATACGTTATACGTTATACGTTATACGTTATACGTTATACGTTATACGTTATACGTTATACGTTATACGTTGTACGTTATACGTTATACGTTATACGTTATACGCTGTACGTTATACGCTGTACGTTATACGCTGTACGTTATACGTTATACGTTATACGCTGTACGTTATACGTTATACGTTATACGTTATACGTTATACGTTATACGTTATACGTTATACGTTATACGTTATACGTTATACGTTATACGTTATACGTTATACGTTATACGTTATACGTTATACGTTATACGTTATACGTTATACGTTATACGTTATACGTTATACGTTATACGTTATACGTTATACGTTAACGTTACACGTTGTACGTTGTACGTTGTACGTTATACGTTGAACGTTATACGTTGTACGTTATACGTTATCCGTTAGACGTTTTACGTTATACGTTATACGTTATACGTGATACGTTATACGTTATACGTTATACGCTGTACGTTATACGCTGTACGTTATACGCTGTACGTTATACGTTATACGTTATACGCTGTACGTTATACGCTGTACGTTATACGCTGTACGTTATACGTTATACGTTATACGTTATACGCTGTACGTTGTACGCTGTACGTTATACGCTGTACGTTATACGTTATACGTTATACGTTACACGTTGTACGTTACACGTTGTACGTTGTACGTTGTACGTTATACGTTGAACGTTATACGTTGTACGTCATACGTTGTACGTTATACTTTCTACGCTGTACGTTATACGTTATACGTTATACCTTATACGTTATACGTTGTACGTTATACGTTATACGTTATACGCTGTACGTTATCCGTTGTACGTTATACGTTATACGTTATACGTTATACGTTATACGTTATACGTTATACGTTATACGTTATACGTTATACGTTATACGTTATACGTTATACGTTATACGTTATACGTTATACGTTATACGTTATACGTTATACGTTATACGTTATACGTTATACGTTATACGTTATACGTTATACGTTATACGTTATACGTTATACGTTATACGTTATACGTTATACGTTATACGTTATACGTTATACGTTATACGTTATACGTTATACGTTATACGTTATACGTTATACGTTATACGTTATACGTTATACGTTATACGTTATACGTTATACGTTATACGTTATACGTTATACGTTATACGTTATACGTTATACGTTATACGTTATACGTTATACGTTATACGTTATACGTTATACGTTATACGTTATACGTTATACGTTATACGTTATACGTTATACGTTATACGTTATACGTTATACGTTATACGTTATACGTTATACGTTATACGTTATACGTTATACGTTATACGTTATACGTTATACGTTATACGTTATACGTTATACGTTATACGTTATACGTTATACGTTATACGTTATACGTTATACGTTATACGATATACGTTATACGTTATACGTTATACGTTATACGTTATACGTTATACGTTATACGTTATACGTTATACGTTATACGTTATACGTTATACGTTATACGTTATACGTTATACGTTATACGTTATACGTTATACGTTATACGTTATACGTTATACGTTATACATTATACGTTATACGTTATACGTTATACGTTATACGTTATACGATATACGTTATACGTTATACGTTGTACGTTATACGTTATACGTTATACGTTATACGCTGTACGTTATCCGTTGTACGTTATACGTCATACATTATACTTCATACGTTATACATTTTACGTTATACGCTATACGTTATAAGCTGTACGTTATACGTTATACGTTAACGTTACACGTTGTACGTTGTACGTTGTACGTTATACGTTGAACGTTATACGTTGTACGTTATACGTTATCCGTTAGACGTTTTTACGTTATACGTTATACGTTATACGTTATACGTGATACGTTATACGTTATACGTTATACGTTATACGTTATACGTTATACGTTATACGTTATACGTTATACGTTATACGTTATACGTTATACGTTATACGTTATACGTTATACGTTATACGTCATTCGTTATACGTTATACGTTATACGTTGTACGTTGTACGTTATACGTTGAACGTTATACGTTATACGTTATACGATATACGTTACACGTTATACGTTATACGTTATACGCTGTACGTTATACGCTGTACGTTATACGCTGTACGTTATACGTTATACTTTATTCGTTATACGTTATACGTTATACGATATACGTTATACGTTATACGTTATACGTTATACGTTATACGTTATACGTTATACGTTATACGTTATACGTTATACGTTATACGTTATACGTTATACGTTATACGTTATACGTTATACGTTATACGTTATACGTTATACGTTATACATTATACGTTATACGTTATACGTTATACGTTATACGTTATACGATATACGTTATACGTTATACGTTGTACGTTATACGTTATACGTTATACGTTATACGCTATACGTTATCCGTTGTACGTTATACGTCATACATTATACTTCATACGTTATACATTTTACGTTATACGCTATACGTTATAAGCTGTACGTTATACGTTATACGTTAACGTTACACGTTGTACGTTGTACGTTGTACGTTATACGTTGAACGTTATACGTTGTACGTTATACGTTATCCGTTAGACGTTTTACGTTATACGTTATACGTTATACGTTATACGTTATACGTTATACGTTATACGTTATACGTTATACGTTATACGTTATACGTTATACGTTATACGTTATACGTTATACGTTATACGTTATACGTTATACGTTATACGTTATACGTTATACGTTATACGTTGTACGTTGTACGTTATACGTTATAAGTTATACGTTATACGTTATACGATATACGTTACACGTTATACGTTATACGTTATACGCTGTACGTTATACGCTGTACGTTATACGTTGTACGTTATACGTTATACTTTATTCGTTATACGTTATACGTTATACGTTATACGTTATACGTTATACGTTATACGTTATACGTTATACGTTATACGTTATAAGTTATACGTTATACGTTATACGTTATACGTTATCCGTTAGACGTTTTACGTTGTACGTTATACGTTATACGTGATACGTTATACGTTATACGTTATACGTTATACGTTATACGTTATACGTTATACGTTATACGTTATACGTTATACGTTATACGTCATACGTTATACGTTATACGTTATACGTTGTACGTTGTACGTTATACGTTATAAGTTATACGTTATACGTTATACGATATACGTTACACGTTATACGTTATACGTTATACGCTGTACGTTATACGCTGTACGTTATACGCTGTACGTTATACGTTATACTTTATTCGTTATACGTTATACGTTATACGTTATACGTTATACGTTATACGTTATACGTTATACGTTATACGTTATACGTTATAAGTTATACGTTATACGTTATACGTTATACGTTATACGTTATACGTTGTACGTTGTACGTTATACGTTCTACGTTATACGTTATACGATATACGTTACACGTTATACGTTATACGTTATACGCTGTACGTTATACGCTGTACGTTATACGTTATACGTTATACGTTATACGTTATACGTTATACGTTATACGTTATACGTTATACGTTATACGTTATACGTTATACGTTATACGTTATACGTTATACGTTATACGTTATACGTTATACGTTATACGTTATACGTTATACGTTATACGTTATACGTTATACGTTATACGCTGTACGTTATACGCTGTACGTTATACGCTGTACGTTATACGTTATACGTTATACGTTACACGTTGTACGTTGTACGTTGTACGTTGTACGTTATACGTTGAACGTTATACGTTGTACGTCATACGTTGTACGTTATACGTTGTACGTTATACTTTATACGCTGTACGTTATACGTTATACGTTATACCTTATACGTTATACGTTGTACGTTATACGTTATACGTTATACGCTGTATGTTATACGTTATACGTTATACGGAACACGTTGTACGTTGAACGTTATACGTTATACGTTATACGTTATACGTTATACGTTATACGTTGTACGTTATACGCTGTACGTTATACGCTGTACGTTATACGCTGTACGTTATACGTTATACATTATACGTTACACGTTGTACGTTACACGTTGTACGTTGTACGTTGTACGTTATACGTTGAACATTATACGTTGTACGTCATACGTTGTACGTTATACGTTGTACGTTATACTTTCTACGCTGTACGTTATACGTTATACGTTATACCTTATACGTTATACGTTGTACGTTATACGTTATACGTTATAAGCTGTACGTTATCCGTTGTACGTTATACGTTATACGTTATACGTTATACGCTGTACGTTATACGCTGTACGTTATAAGCTGTACGTTATACGTTATACGTTATACGTTATACGTTATACGTTATACGTTATACGTTATACGCTGTACGTTATCCGTTGTACGTTATACGTTATACGGTACACGTTGTACGTTGAACGTTATACGTTATACGTTGTACGTTATACGTTGTACGTTATACGTTATACGTTATACGTTATACGTTATACGTTATACGTTATACGTTATACGTTATACGTTATACGTTATACGTTATACGCTGTACGTTATACGCTGTACGTTATACGCTGTACGTTATACGTTATACGCTGTACGTTATCCGTTGTACGTTATACGTTATACGTTATACGTTATACTTCATACGTTATACGTTTTACGTTATACGCTGTACGTTATACGCTGTAAGTTATACGCTGTTCGTTATACGTTATACGTTATACGTTATACGTTATACGGTACACGTTGTACGTTGAACGTTATACGTTATACGTTGTACGTTATACGTTATACGTTGTACGTTATACGTTATACGTTATACGCTGTACGTTATACGCTGTACGTTATACGCTGTACGTTATACGTTATACGTTATACGCTGTACGTTATACGCTGTACGTTATACGCTGTACGTTATACGTTATACGTTATACGTTACACGTTGTACGTTGTACGCTGTACGTTATACGCTGTACGTTATACGTTATACTTTATACGTTACACGTTGTACGTTACACGTTGTACGTTGTACGTTGTACGTTATACGTTGAACGTTATACGTTGTACGTCATACGTTGTACGTTATACTTTCTACGCTGTACGTTATACGTTATACGTTATACCTTATACGTTATACGTTGTACGTTATACGTTATACGTTATACGCTGTACGTTATCCGTTGTACGTTATACGTTATACGTTATACGTTATACGTTATACGTTATACGTTATACGTTATACGTTATACGTTATACGTTATACGTTATACGTTATACGTTATACGTTATACGTTATACGTTATACGTTATACGTTATACGTTATACGTTATACGTTATACGTTATACGTTATACGTTATACGTTATACGTTATACGTTATACGTTATACGTTATACGTTATACGTTATACGTTATACGTTATACGTTATACGTTATACGTTATACGTTATACGTTATACGTTATACGTTATACGTTATACGTTATACGTTATACGTTATACGTTATACGTTATACGTTATACGTTATACGTTATACGTTATACGTTATACGTTATACGTTATACGTTATACGTTATACGTTATACGTTATACGTTATACGTTATACGTTATACGTTATACGTTATACGTTATACGTTATACGTTATACGTTATACGTTATACGTTATACGTTATACGTTATACGTTATACGTTATACGTTATACGTTATACGTTATACGTTATACGTTATACGTTATACGTTATACGTTATACGTTATACGTTATACGTTATACGTTATACGTTATACGTTATACGTTATACGTTATACGTTATACGTTATACGTTATACGTTATACGTTATACGTTATACGTTATACGTTATACGTTATACGTTATACGTTATACGTTATACGTTATACGATATACGTTATACGTTATACGTTATACGTTATACGTTATACGTTATACGTTATACGTTATACGTTATACGTTATACGTTATACGTTATACGTTATACGTTATACGTTATACGTTATACGTTATACGTTATACGTTATACGTTATACGTTATACATTATACGTTATACGTTATACGTTATACGTTATACGTTATACGATATACGTTATACGTTATACGTTGTACGTTATACGTTATACGTTATACGTTATACGCTGTACGTTATCCGTTGTACGTTATACGTCATACATTATACTTCATACGTTATACATTTTACGTTATACGCTATACGTTATAAGCTGTACGTTATACGTTATACGTTAACGTTACACGTTGTACGTTGTACGTTGTACGTTATACGTTGAACGTTATACGTTGTACGTTATACGTTATCCGTTAGACGTTTTTACGTTATACGTTATACGTTATACGTTATACGTGATACGTTATACGTTATACGTTATACGTTATACGTTATACGTTATACGTTATACGTTATACGTTATACGTTATACGTTATACGTTATACGTTATACGTTATACGTTATACGTTATACGTCATTCGTTATACGTTATACGTTATACGTTGTACGTTGTACGTTATACGTTATAAGTTATACGTTATACGTTATACGATATACGTTACACGTTATACGTTATACGTTATACGCTGTACGTTATACGCTGTACGTTATACGCTGTACGTTATACGTTATACTTTATTCGTTATACGTTATACGTTATACGATATACGTTATACGTTATACGTTATACGTTATACGTTATACGTTATACGTTATACGTTATACGTTATACGTTATACGTTATACGTTATACGTTATACGTTATACGTTATACGTTATACGTTATACGTTATACGTTATACGTTATACATTATACGTTATACGTTATACGTTATACGTTATACGTTATACGATATACGTTATACGTTATACGTTGTACGTTATACGTTATACGTTATACGTTATACGCTGTACGTTATCCGTTGTACGTTATACGTCATACATTATACTTCATACGTTATACATTTTACGTTATACGCTATACGTTATAAGCTGTACGTTATACGTTATACGTTAACGTTACACGTTGTACGTTGTACGTTGTACGTTATACGTTGAACGTTATACGTTGTACGTTATACGTTATCCGTTAGACGTTTTACGTTATACGTTATACGTTATACGTGATACGTGATACGTTATACGTTATACGTTATACGTTATACGTTATACGTTATACGTTATACGTTATACGTTATACGTTATACGTTATACGTTATACGTTATACGTTATACGTCATACGTTATACGTTATACGTTATACGTTGTACGTTGTACGTTATACGTTATAAGTTATACGTTATACGTTATACGATATACGTTACACGTTATACGTTATACGTTATACGCTGTACGTTATACGCTGTACGTTATACGCTGTACGTTATACGTTATACTTTATTCGTTATACGTTATACGTTATACGTTATACGTTATACGTTATACGTTATACGTTATACGTTATACGTTATACGTTATAAGTTATACGTTATACGTTATACGTTATACGTTATCCGTTAGACGTTTTACGTTGTACGTTATACGTTATACGTGATACGTTATACGTTATACGTTATACGTTATACGTTATACGTTATACGTTATACGTTATACGTTATACGTTATACGTTATACGTCATACGTTATACGTTATACGTTATACGTTGTACGTTGTACGTTATACGTTATAAGTTATACGTTATACGTTATACGATATACGTTACACGTTATACGTTATACGTTATACGCTGTACGTTATACGCTGTACGTTATACGCTGTACGTTATACGTTATACTTTATTCGTTATACGTTATACGTTATACGTTATACGTTATACGTTATACGTTATACGTTATACGTTATACGTTATACGTTATAAGTTATACGTTATACGTTATACGTTATACGTTATACGTTATACGTTGTACGTTGTACGTTATACGTTCTACGTTATACGTTATACGTTATACGATATACGGTACACGTTGTACGTTGAACGTTATACGATATACGTTGTACGTTATACGCTGTACGTTATACGTTATACGTTATACGTTATACGTTATACGTTATACGTTATACGTTATACGTTATACGTTATACGTTATACGTTATACGTTATACGTTATACGTTATACGTTATACGTTATACGTTATACGTTATACGTTATACGTTATACGTTATACGTTATACGTTATACGTTATACGCTGTACGTTATACGCTGTACGTTATACGCTGTACGTTATACGTTATACGTTATACGTTACACGTTGTACGTTGTACGTTGTACGTTGTACGTTATACGTTGAACGTTATACGTTGTACGTCATACGTTGTACGTTATACGTTGTATGTTATACTTTATACGCTGTACGTTATACGTTATACGTTATACCTTATACGTTATACGTTGTACGTTATACGTTATACGTTATACGCTGTATGTTATACGTTATACGTTATACGGAACACGTTGTACGTTGAACGTTATACGTTATACGTTATACGTTATACGTTATACGTTATACGTTATACGTTATACGCTGTACGTTATACGCTGTACGTTATACGCTGTACGTTATACGTTATACATTATACGTTACACGTTGTACGTTACACGTTGTACGTTGTACGTTGTACGTTATACGTTGAACGTTATACGTTGTACGTCATACGTTGTACGTTATACGTTGTACGTTATACTTTCTACGCTGTACGTTATACGTTATACGTTATACCTTATACGTTATACGTTGTACGTTATACGTTATACGTTATAAGCTGTACGTTATCCGTTGTACGTTATACGTTATACGTTATACGTTATACGCTGTACGTTATACGCTGTACGTTATAAGCTGTACGTTATACGTTATACGTTATACGTTATACGTTATACGTTATACGTTATACGTTATACGCTGTACGTTATCCGTTGTACGTTATACGTTATACGGTACACGTTGTACGTTGAACGTTATACGTTATACGTTGTACGTTATACGTTGTACGTTATACGTTATACGTTATACGTTATACGTTATACGTTATACGTTATACGTTATACGTTATACGTTATACGTTATACGTTATACGCTGTACGTTATACGCTGTACGTTATACGCTGTACGTTATACGTTATACGCTGTACGTTATCCGTTGTACGTTATACGTTATACGTTATACGTTATACTTCATACGTTATACGTTTTACGTTATACGCTGTACGTTATACGCTGTAAGTTATACGCTGTTCGTTATACGTTATACGTTATACGTTATAGGTTATACGGTACACGTTGTACGTTGAACGTTATACGTTATACGTTGTACGTTATACGTTATACGTTGTACGTTATACGTTATACGTTATACGCTGTACGTTATACGCTGTACGTTATACGCTGTACGTTATACGTTATACGTTATACGCTGTACGTTATACGCTGTACGTTATACGCTGTACGTTATACGTTATACGTTATACGTTACACGTTGTACGTTGTACGCTGTACGTTATACGCTGTACGTTATACGTTATACGTTATACGTTACACGTTGTACGTTACACGTTGTACGTTGTACGTTGTACGTTATACGTTGAACGTTATACGTTGTACGTCATACGTTGTACGTTATACTTTCTACGCTGTACGTTATACGTTATACGTTATACCTTATACGTTATACGTTGTACGTTATACGTTATACGTTATACGCTGTACGTTATCCGTTGTACGTTATACGTTATACGTTATACGTTATACGTTATACGTTATACGTTATACGTTATACGTTATACGTTATACGTTATACGTTATACGTTATACGTTATACGTTATACGTTATACGTTATACGTTATACGTTATACGTTATACGTTATACGTTATACGTTATACGTTATACGTTATACGTTATACGTTATACGTTATACGTTATACGTTATACGTTATACGTTATACGTTATACGTTATACGTTATACGTTATACGTTATACGTTATACGTTATACGTTATACGTTATACGTTATACGTTATACGTTATACGTTATACGTTATACGTTATACGTTATACGTTATACGTTATACGTTATACGTTATACGTTATACGTTATACGTTATACGTTATACGTTATACGTTATACGTTATACGTTATACGTTATACGTTATACGTTATACGTTATACGTTATACGTTATACGTTATACGTTATACGTTATACGTTATACGTTATACGTTATACGTTATACGTTATACGTTATACGTTATACGTTATACGTTATACGTTATACGTTATACGTTATACGTTATACGTTATACGTTATACGTTATACGATATACGTTATACGTTATACGTTATACGTTATACGTTATACGTTATACGTTATACGTTATACGTTATACGTTATACGTTATACGTTATACGTTATACGTTATACGTTATACGTTATACGTTATACGTTATACGTTATACGTTATACGTTATACATTATACGTTATACGTTATACGTTATACGTTATACGTTATACGATATACGTTATACGTTATACGTTGTACGTTATACGTTATACGTTATACGTTATACGCTGTACGTTATCCGTTGTACGTTATACGTCATACATTATACTTCATACGTTATACATTTTACGTTATACGCTATACGTTATAAGCTGTACGTTATACGTTATACGTTAACGTTACACGTTGTACGTTGTACGTTGTACGTTATACGTTGAACGTTATACGTTGTACGTTATACGTTATCCGTTAGACGTTTTTACGTTATACGTTATACGTTATACGTTATACGTGATACGTTATACGTTATACGTTATACGTTATACGTTATACGTTATACGTTATACGTTATACGTTATACGTTATACGTTATACGTTATACGTTATACGTTATACGTTATACGTCATTCGTTATACGTTATACGTTATACGTTGTACGTTGTACGTTATACGTTATAAGTTATACGTTATACGTTATACGATATACGTTACACGTTATACGTTATACGTTATACGCTGTACGTTATACGCTGTACGTTATACGCTGTACGTTATACGTTATACTTTATTCGTTATACGTTATACGTTATACGATATACGTTATACGTTATACGTTATACGTTATACGTTATACGTTATACGTTATACGTTATACGTTATACGTTATACGTTATACGTTATACGTTATACGTTATACGTTATACGTTATACGTTATACGTTATACGTTATACGTTATACATTATACGTTATACGTTATACGTTATACGTTATACGTTATACGATATACGTTATACGTTATACGTTGTACGTTATACGTTATACGTTATACGTTATACGCTGTACGTTATCCGTTGTACGTTATACGTCATACATTATACTTCATACGTTATACATTTTACGTTATACGCTATACGTTATAAGCTGTACGTTATACGTTATACGTTAACGTTACACGTTGTACGTTGTACGTTGTACGTTATACGTTGAACGTTATACGTTGTACGTTATACGTTATCCGTTAGACGTTTTACGTTATACGTTATACGTTATACGTGATACGTTATACGTTATACGTTATACGTTATACGTTATACGTTATACGTTATACGTTATACGTTATACGTTATACGTTATACGTTATACGTTATACGTTATACGTCATACGTTATACGTTATACGTTATACGTTGTACGTTGTACGTTATACGTTATAAGTTATACGTTATACGTTATACGATATACGTTACACGTTATACGTTATACGTTATACGCTGTACGTTATACGCTGTACGTTATACGCTGTACGTTATACGTTATACTTTATTCGTTATACGTTATACGTTATACGTTATACGTTATACGTTATACGTTATACGTTATACGTTATACGTTATACGTTATAAGTTATACGTTATACGTTATACGTTATACGTTATCCGTTAGACGTTTTACGTTGTACGTTATACGTTATACGTGATACGTTATACGTTATACGTTATACGTTATACGTTATACGTTATACGTTATACGTTATACGTTATACGTTATACGTTATACGTTATACGTTATACGTTATACGTTATACGTTATACGTTATACGTTATACGTTATACGTTATACGTTATACGTTATACGTTATACGTTATACGTTATACGTTATACGTTATACGTTATACGTTATACGTTATACGTTATACGTTATACGTTATACGTTATACGTTATACGTTATACGTTATACGTTATACGTTATACGTTATACGTTATACGTTATACGTTATACGTTATACGTTATACGTTATACGTTATACGTTATACGTTATACGTTATACGTTATACGTTATACGTTATACGTTATACGTTATACGTTATACGTTATACGTTATACGTTATACGTTATACGTTATACGTTATACGTTATACGTTATACGTTATACGTTATACGTTATACGTTATACGTTATACGTTATACGTTATACGTTATACGTTATACGTTATACGTTATACGTTATACGTTATACGTTATACGTTATACGTTATACGTTATACGTTATACGTTATACGTTATACGTTATACGTTATACGCTGTATGTTATACGCTGTACATTATACGTTATACGTAACACGTTGTTCTTTTGTACGTTATATGTATGTACGTTGTACGTTATACGTTGAACGTTATACGTTGTACGTTATACGTTGTACGTTATACGTTCTACGTTATACGTTATACGCTGTACGTTATACGTTATACGTTATACGTTGTACGTTATACGTTATACGTTATACGTTATACGTTATACGTTACACGTTGTACGTTGTACGTTGTACGTTGTACGTTATACGTTGAACGTTATACGTTGTACGTCATACGTTGTACGTTATACGTTGTACGTTATACTTTATACGCTGTACGTTATACGTTATACGTTATACCTTATACGTTATACGTTGTACGTTATACGTTATACGTTATACGCTGTATGTTATACGTTATACGTTATACGGTACACGTTGTACGTTGAACGTTATACGTTATACGTTATACGTTATACGTTATACGTTATACGCTGTACGTTATACGCTGTACGTTATACGCTGTACGTTATACGTTATACGTTATACGTTACACGTTGTACGTTACACGTTGTACGTTGTACGTTGTACGTTATACTTTGAACGTTATACGTTATACGCTGTACGTTATACGTTATACGTTATACGTTATACGTTGTACGTTATACGTTATATGTCATACGTTATACGTTATACGTTACACGTTGTACGTTGTACGTTGTACGTTATACGTTGTACGTTATACTTTCTACGCTGTACGTTATACGTTATACGTTATACCTTATACGTTATACGTTGTACGTTATAAGTTATACGTTATACGCTGTACGTTATCCGTTGTACGTTATACGTTATACGTTATACGTTATACGCTGTACGTTATACGCTGTACGTTATATGCTGTACGTTATACGTTATACGTTATACGTTACACGTTGTACGTTATACGCTGTACGTTACACGCGGTACGTTATACGCTGTACGTTATACGATATACGTTATACGTTATACGTTATACGTTATACGTTATACGTTATACGTTATACGTTATACGTTATACGTTATACGTTATACGTTATACATTATACGTTATACGTTATACGTTATACGTTATACGTTATACGTTATACGTTATACGTTATACGTTATACGTTATACGTTATACGTTATACGTTATACGGTACACGTTGTACGTTGAACGTTATACGTTATACGTTGTACGTTATACGTTGTACGTTATACGTTATACGTTATACGTTATACGATATACGTTATACGTTATACGTTATACGTTATACGTTATACGTTATACGCTGTACGTTATACGCTGTACGTTATACGCTGTACGTTATACGTTGTACGTTATACGTTGTACGTTATACGCTGTACGTTATCCGTTGTATGTTATACGTTATACGTTGTACGTTATACGTTATACGTTATACGCTGTACGTTATCCGTTATACGTTATACGTTATACGTTATACGTTATACGTTATACGTTATACGTTATACGTTATACGTTATACGTTATACGTTACACGTTGTACGTTGTACGCTGTACGTTATACGCTGTACGTTATACGTTATACGTTATACGTTACACGTTGTACGTTACACGTTGTACGTTGTACGTTGTACGTTATACGTTGAACGTTATACGTTGTACGTCATACGTTGTACGTTATACTTTCTACGCTGTACGTTATACGTTATACGTTATACCTTATACGTTATACGTTGTACGTTATACGTTATACGTTATACGCTGTACGTTATCCGTTGTACGTTATACGTTATACGTTATACGTTATACGCTGTACGTTATACGCTGTACGTTATACGTTATACGTTATACGTTATACGTTACACGTTGTACGTTATACGCTGTACGTTACACGCGGTACGTTATACGCTGTACGTTATACGATATACGTTATACGTTATACGTTATACGTTATACGTTATACGTTATACGTTATACGTTATACGTTATACGTTATACGTTATACGTTATACGTTATACGTTATACGTTATACGTTATACGTTATACGTTATACGTTATACGTTATACGTTATACGTTATACGTTATACGTTGTACGTTATACGTTATACGTTATACGCTGTACGTTATCCGTTGTACGTTATACGTTATACGTTATACGTTACACGTTGTACGTTGTACGCTGTACGTTATACGCTGTACGTTATACGTTATACGTTATACGTTACACGTTGTACGTTACACGTTGTACGTTGTACGTTGTACGTTATACGTTGAACGTTATACGTTGTACGTCATACGTTGTACGTTATACTTTCTACGCTGTACGTTATACGTTATACGTTATACCTTATACGTTATACGTTGTACGTTATACGTTATACGTTATACGCTGTACGTTATCCGTTGTACGTTATACGTTATACGTTATACGTTATACGTTATACGTTATACGTTATACGTTATACGTTATACGTTATACGTTATACGTTATACGTTATACGTTATACGTTATACGTTATACGTTATACGTTATACGTTATACGTTATACGTTATACGTTATACGTTATACGTTATACGTTATACGTTATACGTTATACGTTATACGTTATACGTTATACGTTATACGTTATACGTTATACGTTATACGTTATACGTTATACGTTATACGTTATACGTTATACGTTATACGTTATACGTTATACGTTATACGTTATACGTTATACGTTATACGTTATACGTTATACGTTATACGTTATACGTTATACGTTATACGTTATACGTTATACGTTATACGTTATACGTTATACGTTATACGTTATACGTTATACGTTATACGTTATACGTTATACGTTATACGTTATACGTTATACGTTATACGTTATACGTTATACGTTATACGTTATACGTTATACGTTATACGTTATACGTTATACGTTATACGTTATACGTTATACGTTATACGTTATACGTTATACGTTATACGTTATACGTTATACGTTATACGATATACGTTATACGTTATACGTTATACGTTATACGTTATACGTTATACGTTATACGTTATACGTTATACGTTATACGTTATACGTTATACGTTATACGTTATACGTTATACGTTATACGTTATACGTTATACGTTATACGTTATACGTTATACATTATACGTTATACGTTATACGTTATACGTTATACGTTATACGATATACGTTATACGTTATACGTTGTACGTTATACGTTATACGTTATACGTTATACGCTGTACGTTATCCGTTGTACGTTATACGTCATACATTATACTTCATACGTTATACATTTTACGTTATACGCTATACGTTATAAGCTGTACGTTATACGTTATACGTTAACGTTACACGTTGTACGTTGTACGTTGTACGTTATACGTTGAACGTTATACGTTGTACGTTATACGTTATCCGTTAGACGTTTTTACGTTATACGTTATACGTTATACGTTATACGTGATACGTTATACGTTATACGTTATACGTTATACGTTATACGTTATACGTTATACGTTATACGTTATACGTTATACGTTATACGTTATACGTTATACGTTATACGTTATACGTTATACGTTGTACGTTGTACGTTATACGTTATAAGTTATACGTTATACGTTATACGATATACGTTACACGTTATACGTTATACGTTATACGCTGTACGTTATACGCTGTACGTTATACGCTGTACGTTATACGTTATACTTTATTCGTTATACGTTATACGTTATACGATATACGTTATACGTTATACGTTATACGTTATACGTTATACGTTATACGTTATACGTTATACGTTATACGTTATACGTTATACGTTATACGTTATACGTTATACGTTATACGTTATACGTTATACGTTATACGTTATACGTTATACATTATACGTTATACGTTATACGTTATACGTTATACGTTATACGATATACGTTATACGTTATACGTTGTACGTTATACGTTATACGTTATACGTTATACGCTGTACGTTATCCGTTGTACGTTATACGTCATACATTATACTTCATACGTTATACATTTTACGTTATACGCTATACGTTATAAGCTGTACGTTATACGTTATACGTTAACGTTACACGTTGTACGTTGTACGTTGTACGTTATACGTTGAACGTTATACGTTGTACGTTATACGTTATCCGTTAAACGTATTACGTTATACGTTATACGTTATACGTTATACGTTATACGTTATACGTTATACGTTATACGTTATACGTTATACGTTATACGTTGTACGTTGTACGTTATACGTTATACGTTATACGTTATACGTTATACGTCATACGTTATACGTTATACGTTATACGTTGTACGTTGTACGTTATACGTTATAAGTTATACGTTATACGTTATACGATATACGTTACACGTTATACGTTATACGTTATACGCTGTACGTTATACGCTGTACGTTATACGCTGTACGTTATACGTTATACTTTATTCGTTATACGTTATACGTTATACGTTATACGTTATACGTTATACGTTATACGTTATACGTTATACGTTATACGTTATACGTTATACGTTATACGTTATACGTTATACGTTATCCGTTAGACGTTTTACGTTGTACGTTATACGTTATACGTGATACGTTATACGTTATACGTTATACGTTATACGTTATACGTTATACGTTATACGTTATACGTTATACGTTATACGTTATACGTTATACGTTATACGTTATACGTTATACGTTATACGTTATACGTTATACGTTATACGTTATACGTTATACGTTATACGTTATACGTTATACGTTATACGTTATACGTTATACGTTATACGTTATACGTTATACGTTATACGTTATACGTTATACGTTATACGTTATACGTTATACGTTATACGTTATACGTTATACGTTATACGTTATACGTTATACGTTATACGTTATACGTTATACGTTATACGTTATACGTTATACGTTATACGTTATACGTTATACGTTATACGTTATACGTTATACGTTATACGTTATACGTTATACGTTATACGTTATACGTTATACGTTATACGTTATACGTTATACGTTATACGTTATACGTTATACGTTATACGTTATACGTTATACGTTATACGTTATACGTTATACGTTATACGTTATACGTTATACGTTATACGTTATACGTTATACGTTATACGTTATACGTTATACGTTATACGTTATACGTTATACGTTATACGTTATACGCTGTATGTTATACGCTGTACATTATACGTTATACGTAACACGTTGTTCTTTTGTACGTTATATGTATGTACGTTGTACGTTATACGTTGAACGTTATACGTTGTACGTTATACGTTGTACGTTATACGTTCTACGTTATACGTTATACGCTGTACGTTATACGTTATACGTTATACGTTGTACGTTATACGTTATACGTTATACGTTATACGTTATACGTTACACGTTGTACGTTGTACGTTGTACGTTGTACGTTATACGTTGAACGTTATACGTTGTACGTCATACGTTGTACGTTATACGTTGTACGTTATACTTTATACGCTGTACGTTATACGTTATACGTTATACCTTATACGTTATACGTTGTACGTTATACGTTATACGTTATACGCTGTATGTTATACGTTATACGTTATACGGTACACGTTGTACGTTGAACGTTATACGTTATACGTTATACGTTATACGTTATACGTTATACGCTGTACGTTATACGCTGTACGTTATACGCTGTACGTTATACGTTATACGTTATACGTTACACGTTGTACGTTACACGTTGTACGTTGTACGTTGTACGTTATACTTTGAACGTTATACGTTATACGCTGTACGTTATACGTTATACGTTATACGTTATACGTTGTACGTTATACGTTATATGTCATACGTTATACGTTATACGTTACACGTTGTACGTTGTACGTTGTACGTTATACGTTGTACGTTATACTTTCTACGCTGTACGTTATACGTTATACGTTATACCTTATACGTTATACGTTGTACGTTATAAGTTATACGTTATACGCTGTACGTTATCCGTTGTACGTTATACGTTATACGTTATACGTTATACGCTGTACGTTATACGCTGTACGTTATATGCTGTACGTTATACGTTATACGTTATACGTTACACGTTGTACGTTATACGCTGTACGTTACACGCGGTACGTTATACGCTGTACGTTATACGATATACGTTATACGTTATACGTTATACGTTATACGTTATACGTTATACGTTATACGTTATACGTTATACGTTATACGTTATACGTTATACGTTATACGTTATACGTTATACGTTATACGTTATACGTTATACGTTATACGTTATACGTTATACGTTATACGTTATACGTTATACGTTATACGTTATACGGTACACGTTGTACGTTGAACGTTATACGTTATACGTTGTACGTTATACGTTGTACGTTATACGTTATACGTTATACGTTATACGATATACGTTATACGTTATACGTTATACGTTATACGTTATACGTTATACGCTGTACGTTATACGCTGTACGTTATACGCTGTACGTTATACGTTGTACGTTATACGTTGTACGTTATACGCTGTACGTTATCCGTTGTATGTTATACGTTATACGTTATACGTTATACGTTATACGTTATACGCTGTACGTTATCCGTTATACGTTATACGTTATACGTTATACGTTATACGTTATACGTTATACGTTATACGTTATACGTTATACGTTATACGTTACACGTTGTACGTTGTACGTTGTACGCTGTACGTTATACGCTGTACGTTATACGTTATACGTTATACGTTACACGTTGTACGTTACACGTTGTACGTTGTACGTTGTACGTTATACGTTGAACGTTATACGTTGTACGTCATACGTTGTACGTTATACTTTCTACGCTGTACGTTATACGTTATACGTTATACCTTATACGTTATACGTTGTACGTTATACGTTATACGTTATACGCTGTACGTTATCCGTTGTACGTTATACGTTATACGTTGTACGTTATACTTTATACGCTGTACGTTATACGTTATACGTTATACCTTATACGTTATACGTTGTACGTTATACGCTGTACGTTACACGCGGTACGTTATACGCTGTACGTTATACGATATACGTTATACGTTATACGTTATACGTTATACGTTATACGTTATACGTTATACGTTATACGTTATACGTTATACGTTATACGTTATACGTTATACGTTATACGTTATACGTTATACGTTATACGTTATACGTTATACGTTATACGTTATACGTTATACGTTATACGTTATACGTTATACGTTATACGTTATACGTTATACGTTATACGTTATACGTTATACGTTATACGTTATACGTTATACGTTATACGTTATACGTTATACGTTATACGTTATACGTTATACGTTATACGTTATACGTTATACGTTATACGTTATACGTTATACGTTATACGTTATACGTTATACGTTATACGTTATACGTTATACGTTATACGTTATACGTTATACGTTATACGTTATACGTTATACGTTATACGTTATACGTTATACGTTATACGTTATACGTTATACGTTATACGTTATACGTTATACGTTATACGTTATACGTTATACGTTATACGTTATACGTTATACGTTATACGTTATACGTTATACGTTATACGTTATACGTTATACGTTATACGTTATACGTTATACGTTATACGTTATACGTTATACGTTATACGTTATACGTTATACGTTATACGTTATACGTTATACGTTATACGTTATACGTTATACGTTATACGTTATACGTTATACGTTATACGTTATACGTTATACGTTATACGTTATACGTTATACGTTATACGTTATACGTTATACGTTATACGTTATACGTTATACGTTATACGTTATACGTTATACGTTATACGTTATACGTTATACGTTATACGTTATACGTTATACGTTATACGTTATACGTTATACGTTATACGTTATACGTTATACGTTATACGTTATACGTTATACGTTATACGTTATACGTTATACGTTATACGTTATACGTTATACGTTATACGTTATACGTTATACGTTATACGTTATACGTTATACGTTATACGTTATACGTTATACGTTATACGTTATACGTTATACGTTATACGTTATACGTTATACGTTATACGTTATACGTTATACGTTATACGTTATACGTTATACGTTATACGTTATACGTTATACGTTATACGTTATACGTTATACGTTATACGTTATACGTTATACGTTATACGTTATACGTTATACGTTATACGTTATACGTTATACGTTATACGTTATACGTTATACGTTATACGTTATACGTTATACGTTATACGTTATACGTTATACGTTATACGTTATACGTTATACGTTATACGTTATACGTTATACGTTATACGTTATACGTTATACGTTATACGTTATACGTTATACGTTATACGTTATACGTTATACGTTATACGTTATACGTTATACGTTATACGTTATACGTTATACGTTATACGTTATACGTTATACGTTATACGTTATACGTTATACGTTATACGTTATACGTTATACGTTATACGTTATACGTTATACGTTATACGTTATACGTTGTACGTTATACGTTATACGTTATACGTTATACGCTGTACGTTATCCGTTGTACGTTATACGTTGTACGTTACACGTTGTACGTTGAACGTTATACGTTATACGTTGTACGTTATACGTTGTACGTTATACGTTATACGTTATACGTTATACGTTATACGTTATACGTTATACGTTATACGTTATACGTTATACGCTGTACGTTATACGCTGTACGTTATACGCTGTACGTTATACGTTATACGGTGTACGTTATCCGTTGTACGTTATACGTTATACGTTATACGTTATACTTCATACGTTATACGTTTTACGTTATACGCTGTACGTTATACGCTGTAAGTTATACGCTGTTCGTTATACGTTATACGTTATACGTTATAGGTTATACGGTACACGTTGTACGTTGAACGTTATACGTTATAAGTTGTACGTTATACGTTATACGTTGTACGTTATACGTTATACGTTATACGCTGTACGTTATACGCTGTACGTTATACGCTGTACGTTATACGTTATACGTTATACGCTGTACGTTATACGCTGTACGTTATACGCTGTACGTTATACGTTATACGTTATACGTTACACGTTGTACGTTGTACGCTGTACGTTATACGCTGTACGTTATACGTTATACGTTATACGTTACACGTTGTACGTTACAGGTTGTACGTTGTACGTTGTACGTTATACGTTGAACGTTATACGTTGTACGTCATACGTTGTACGTTATACTTTCTACGCTGTACGTTATACGTTATACGTTATACCTTATACGTTATACGTTGTACGTTATACGTTATACGTTATACGCTGTACGTTATCCGTTGTACGTTATACGTTATACGTTATACGTTATACGTTATACGTTATACGTTATACGTTATACGTTATACGTTATACGTTATACGTTATACGTTATACGTTATACGTTATACGTTATACGTTATACGTTATACGTTATACGTTATACGTTATACGTTATACGTTATACGTTATACGTTATACGTTATACGTTATACGTTATACGTTATACGTTATACGTTATACGTTATACGTTATACGTTATACGTTATACGTTATACGTTATACGTTATACGTTATACGTTATACGTTATACGTTATACGTTATACGTTATACGTTATACGTTATACGTTATACGTTATACGTTATACGTTATACGTTATACGTTATACGTTATACGTTATACGTTATACGTTATACGTTATACGTTATACGTTATACGTTATACGTTATACGTTATACGTTATACGTTATACGTTATACGTTATACGTTATACGTTATACGTTATACGTTATACGTTATACGTTATACGTTATACGTTATACGTTATACGTTATACGTTATACGTTATACGTTATACGTTATACGTTATACGTTATACGTTATACGTTATACGTTATACGTTATACGTTATACGTTATACGTTATACGTTATACGTTATACGTTATACGTTATACGTTATACGTTATACGTTATACGTTATACGTTATACGTTATACGTTATACGTTATACGTTATACGTTATACGTTATACGTTATACGTTATACGTTATACGTTATACGTTATACGTTATACGTTATACGTTATACGTTATACGTTATACGTTATACGTTATACGTTATACGTTATACGTTATACGTTATACGTTATACGTTATACGTTATACGTTATACGTTATACGTTATACGTTATACGTTATACGTTATACGTTATACGTTATACGTTATACGTTATACGTTATACGTTATACGTTATACGTTATACGTTATACGTTATACGTTATACGTTATACGTTATACGTTATACGTTATACGTTATACGTTATACGTTATACGTTATACGTTATACGTTATACGTTATACGTTATACGTTATACGTTATACGTTATACGTTATACGTTATACGTTATACGTTATACGTTATACGTTATACGTTATACGTTATACGTTATACGTTATACGTTATACGTTATACGTTATACGTTATACGTTATACGTTATACGTTATACGTTATACGTTATACGTTATACGTTATACGTTATACGTTATACGTTATACGTTATACGTTATACGTTATACGTTATACGTTATACGTTATACGTTATACGTTATACGTTATACGTTATACGTTATACGTTATACGTTATACGTTATACGTTATACGTTATACGTTATACGTTATACGTTATACGTTATACGTTATACGTTATACGTTATACGTTATACGTTATACGTTATACGTTATACGTTATACGTTATACGTTATACGTTATACGTTATACGTTATACGTTATACGTTATACGTTATACGTTATACGTTATACGTTGTACGTTATACGTTATACGTTATACGTTATACGCTGTACGTTATCCGTTGTACGTTATACGTTATACGTTACACGTTGTACGTTGAACGTTATACGTTATACGTTGTACGTTATACGTTGTACGTTATACGTTATACGTTATACGTTATACGTTATACGTTATACGTTATACGTTATACGTTATACGTTATACGCTGTACGTTATACGCTGTACGTTATACGCTGTACGTTATACGTTATACGGTGTACGTTATCCGTTGTACGTTATACGTTATACGTTATACGTTATACTTCATACGTTATACGTTTTACGTTATACGCTGTACGTTATACGCTGTAAGTTATACGCTGTTCGTTATACGTTATACGTTATACGTTATAGGTTATACGGTACACGTTGTACGTTGAACGTTATACGTTATAAGTTGTACGTTATACGTTATACGTTGTACGTTATACGTTATACGCTATACGCTGTACGTTATACGCTGTACGTTATACGCTGTACGTTATACGTTATACGTATGTACGTTGTACGTTATAAGCTGTACGTTATACGTTATACGTTAACGTTACACGTTGTACGTTGTACGCTGTACGTTATACGCTGTACGTTATACGTTATACGTTATACGTTACACGTTGTACGTTACAGGTTGTACGTTGTACGTTGTACGTTATACGTTGAACGTTATACGTTGTACGTCATACGTTGTACGTTATACTTTCTACGCTGTACGTTATACGTTATACGTTATACCTTATACGTTATACGTTGTACGTTATACGTTATACGTTATACGCTGTACGTTATCCGTTGTACGTTATACGTTATACGTTATACGTTATACGTTATACGTTATACGTTATACGTTATACGTTATACGTTATACGTTATACGTTATACGTTATACGTTATACGTTATACGTAATACGTTATACGTTATACGTTATACGTTATACGTTATACGTTATACGTTATACGTTATACGTTATACGTTATACGTTATACGTTATACGTTATACGTTATACGTTATACGTTATACGTTATACGTTATACGTTATACGTTATACGTTATACGTTATACGTTATACGTTATACGTTATACGTTATACGTTATACGTTATACGTTATACGTTATACGTTATACGTTATACGTTATACGTTATACGTTATACGTTATACGTTATACGTTATACGTTATACGTTATACGTTATACGTTATACGTTATACGTTATACGTTATACGTTATACGTTATACGTTATACGTTATACGTTATACGTTATACGTTATACGTTATACGTTATACGTTATACGTTATACGTTATACGTTATACGTTATACGTTATACGTTATACGTTATACGTTATACGTTATACGTTATACGTTATACGTTATACGTTATACGTTATACGTTATACGTTATACGTTATACGTTATACGTTATACGTTATACGTTATACGTTATACGTTATACGTTATACGTTATACGTTATACGTTATACGTTATACGTTATACGTTATACGTTATACGTTATACGTTATACGTTATACGTTATACGTTATACGTTATACGTTATACGTTATACGTTATACGTTATACGTTATACGTTATACGTTATACGTTATACGTTATACGTTATACGTTATACGTTATACGTTATACGTTATACGTTATACGTTATACGTTATACGTTATACGTTATACGTTATACGATATACGTTATACGTTATACGTTATACGTTATACGTTATACGTTATACGTTATACGTTATACGTTATACGTTATACGTTATACGTTATACGTTATACGTTATACGTTATACGTTATACGTTATACGTTATACGTTATACGTTATACGTTATACGTTATACGTTATACGTTATACGTTATACGTTATACGTTATACGTTATACGATATACGTTATACGTTATACGTTGTACGTTATACGTTATACGTTATACGTTATACGCTGTACGTTATCCGTTGTACGTTATACGTCATACATTATACTTCATACGTTATACATTTTACGTTATACGCTATACGTTATAAGCTGTACGTTATACGTTATACGTTAACGTTACACGTTGTACGTTGTACGTTGTACGTTATACGTTGAACGTTATACGTTGTACGTTATACGTTATCCGTTAGACGTTTTACGTTATACGTTATACGTTATACGTGATACGTTATACGTTATACGTTATACGTTATACGTTATACGTTATACGTTATACGTTATACGTTATACGTTATACGTTATACGTTATACGTTATACGTTATACGTCATACGTTATACGTTATACGTTATACGTTGTACGTTGTACGTTATACGTTATAAGTTATACGTTATACGTTATACGATATACGTTACACGTTATACGTTATACGTTATACGCTGTACGTTATACGCTGTACGTTATACGCTGTACGTTATACGTTATACTTTATTCGTTATACGTTATACGTTATACGTTATACGTTATACGTTATACGTTATACGTTATACGTTATACGTTATACGTTATACGTTATACGTTATAAGTTATACGTTATACGTTATACGTTATACGTTATACGTTATACGTTGTACGTTGTACGTTATACGTTCTACGTTATACGTTATACGTTATACGATATACGTTACACGTTACACGTTATACGTTATACGCTGTACGTTATACGCTGTACGTTATACGTTATACGTTATACGTTATACGTTATACGTTATACGTTATACGTTATACGTTATACGTTATACGTTATACGTTATACGTTATACGTTATACGTTATACGTTATACGTTATACGTTATACGTTATACGTTATACGTTATACGTTATACGTTATACGTTATACGCTGTACGTTATACGCTGTACGTTATACGCTGTACGTTATACGTTATACGTTATACGTTACACGTTGTACGTTGTACGTTGTACGTTGTACGTTATACGTTGAACGTTATACGTTGTACGTCATACGTTGTACGTTATACGTTGTATGTTATACTTTATACGCTGTACGTTATACGTTATACGTTATACCTTATACGTTATACGTTGTACGTTATACGTTATACGTTATACGCTGTATGTTATACGTTATACGTTATACGGAACACGTTGTACGTTGAACGTTATACGTTATACGTTATACGTTATACGTTATACGTTATACGTTATACGTTATACGCTGTACGTTATACGCTGTACGTTATACGCTGTACGTTATACGTTGAACGTTATACGTTGTACGTCATACGTTGTACGTTATACTTTCTACGCTGTACGTTATACGTTATACGTTATACCTTATACGTTATACGTTGTACGTTATACGTTATACGTTATACGTTGTACGTTATCCGTTGTACGTTATACGTTATACGTTATACGTTATACGCTGTACGTTATACGCTGTACGTTATACGTTATACGTTATACGTTATACGTTACACGTTGTACGTTATACGCTGTACGTTACACGCGGTACGTTATACGCTGTACGTTATACGATATACGTTATACGTTATACGTTATACGTTATACGTTATACGTTATACGTTATACGTTATACGTTATACGTTATACGTTATACGTTATACGTTATACGTTATACGTTATACGTTATACGTTATACGTTATACGTTATACGTTATACGTTATACGTTATACGTTATACGTTATACGTTATACGTTATACGTTATACGTTATACGTTATACGTTATACGTTATACGTTATACGTTATACGTTATACGTTATACGTTATACGTTATACGTTATACGTTATACGTTATACGTTATACGTTATACGTTATACGTTATACGTTATACGTTATACGTTATACGTTATACGTTATACGTTATACGTTATACGTTATACGTTATACGTTATACGTTATACGTTATACGTTATACGTTATACGTTATACGTTATACGTTATACGTTATACGTTATACGTTATACGTTATACGTTATACGTTATACGTTATACGTTATACGTTATACGTTATACGTTATACGTTATACGTTATACGTTATACGTTATACGTTATACGTTATACGTTATACGTTATACGTTATACGTTATACGTTATACGTTATACGTTATACGTTATACGTTATACGTTATACGTTATACGTTATACGTTATACGTTATACGTTATACGTTATACGTTATACGTTATACGTTATACGTTATACGTTATACGTTATACGTTATACGTTATACGTTATACGTTATACGTTATACGTTATACGTTATACGTTATACGTTATACGTTATACGTTATACGTTATACGTTATACGTTATACGTTATACGTTATACGTTATACGTTATACGTTATACGTTATACGTTATACGTTATACGTTATACGTTATACGTTATACGTTATACGTTATACGTTATACGTTATACGTTATACGTTATACGTTATACGTTATACGTTATACGTTATACGTTATACGTTATACGTTATACGTTATACGTTATACGTTATACGTTATACGTTATACGTTATACGTTATACGTTATACGTTATACGTTATACGTTATACGTTATACGTTATACGTTATACGTTATACGTTATACGTTATACGTTATACGTTATACGTTATACGTTATACGTTATACGTTATACGTTATACGTTATACGTTATACGTTATACGTTATACGTTATACGTTATACGTTATACGTTATACGTTATACGTTATACGTTATACGTTATACGTTATACGTTATACGTTATACGTTATACGTTATACGTTATACGTTATACGTTATACGTTATACGTTATACGTTATACGTTATACGTTATACGTTATACGTTATACGTTATACGTTATACGTTATACGTTATACGTTATACGTTATACGTTATACGTTATACGTTATACGTTATACGTTATACGTTATACGTTATACGTTGTACGTTATACGTTATACGTTATACGTTATACGCTGTACGTTATCCGTTGTACGTTATACGTTATACGGTACACGTTGTACGTTGAACTTTATACGTTACACGTTGTACGTTACTCGTTGTACGTTGAACGTTATACGTTATACGTTATACGTTATACGTTATACGTTATACGTTATACGTTATACGTTATACGTTATACGCTGTACGTTATACGCTGTACGTTATACGCTGTACGTTATACGTTATACGGTGTACGTTATCCGTTGTACGTTATACGTTATACGTTATACGTTATACTTCATACGTTATACGTTTTACGTTATACGCTGTACGTTATACGCTGTAAGTTATACGCTGTTCGTTATACGTTATACGTTATACGTTATAGGTTATACGGTACACGTTGTACGTTGAACGTTATACGTTATAAGTTGTACGTTATACGTTATACGTTGTACGTTATACGTTATACGTTATACGCTGTACGTTATACGCTGTACGTTATACGCTGTACGTTATACGTTATACGTTATACGCTGTACGTTATACGCTGTACGTTATACGCTGTACGTTATACGTTATACGTTATACGTTACACGTTGTACGTTGTACGCTGTACGTTATACGCTGTACGTTATACGTTATACGTTATACGTTACACGTTGTACGTTACAGGTTGTACGTTGTACGTTGTACGTTATACGTTGAACGTTATACGTTGTACGTCATACGTTGTACGTTATACTTTCTACGCTGTACGTTATACGTTATACGTTATACCTTATACGTTATACGTTGTACGTTATACGTTATACGTTATACGCTGTACGTTATCCGTTGTACGTTATACGTTATACGTTATACGTTATACGTTATACGTTATACGTTATACGTTATACGTTATACGTTATACGTTATACGTTATACGTTATACGTTATACGTTATACGTTATACGTTATACGTTATACGTTATACGTTATACGTTATACGTTATACGTTATACGTTATACGTTATACGTTATACGTTATACGTTATACGTTATACGTTATACGTTATACGTTATACGCTGTACGTTATACGTTATACGTTATACGTTATACGTTATACGATATACGTTATACGTTATACGTTATACGTTATACGCTGTATGTTATATGCTGTACGTTATACGTTATACGTAACACGTTGTTCTTTTGTACGTTATACGTATGTACGTTGTACGTTATACGTTGAACGTTATACGTTGTACGTTATACGTTGTACGTTATACGTTCTACGTTATACGTTATACGCTGTACGTTATACGTTATACGTTATACGTTATACGTTGTACGTTATACGTTATTCGGTATACGTTATACGTTATACGTTACACGTTGTACGTTGTACGTTGTACGTTGTACGTTATACGTTGAACGTTATACGTTGTACGTCATACGTTGTACGTTATACGTTGTACGTTATACTTTATACGCTGTACGTTATACGTTATACGTTATACCTTATACGTTATACGTTGTACGTTATACGTTATACGTTATACGCTTTATGTTATACGTTATACGTTATACGTTATACGTTATACGTTATACGTTATACGTTATACGTTATACGTTATACGTTATACGTTATACGTTATACGTTATACGTTATACGTTATACGTTATACGTTATACGTTATACGTTATACGTTATACGTTATACGTTATACGTTATACGTTATACGTTATACGTTATACGTTATACGTTATACGTTATACGTTATACGTTATACGTTATACGTTATACGTTATACGTTATACGTTATACGTTATACGTTATACGTTATACGTTATACGTTATACGTTATACGTTATACGTTATACGTTATACGTTATACGTTATACGTTATACGTTATACGTTATACGTTATACGTTATACGTTATACGTTATACGTTATACGTTATACGTTATACGTTATACGTTATACGTTATACGTTATACGTTATACGTTATACGTTATACGTTATACGATATACGTTATACGTTATACGTTATACGTTATACGTTATACGTTATACGTTATACGCTGTATGTTATACGCTGTACGTTATACGTTATACGTAACACGTTGTTCTTTTGTACGTTATATGTATGTACGTTGTACGTTATACGTTGAACGTTATACGTTGTACGTTATACGTTGTACGTTATACGTTCTACGTTATACGTTATACGCTGTACGTTATACGTTATACGTTATACGTTGTACGTTATACGTTATACGTTATACGTTATACGTTATACGTTACACGTTGTACGTTGTACGTTGTACGTTGTACGTTATACGTTGAACGTTATACGTTGTACGTCATACGTTGTACGTTATACGTTGTACGTTATACTTTATACGCTGTACGTTATACGTTATACGTTATACCTTATACGTTATACGTTGTACGTTATACGTTATACGTTATACGCTGTATGTGATACGTTATACGTTATACGGAACACGTTGTACGTTGAACGTTATACGTAATACGTTATACGTTATACGTTATACGTTATACGTTATACGCTGTACGTTATACGCTGTACGTTATACGCTGTACGTTATACGTTATACGTTATACGTTACACGTTGTACGTTACACGTTGTACGTTGTACGTTGTACGTTATACTTTGAACGTTATACGTTATACGCTGTACGTTATACGTTATACGTTATACGTTATACGTTGTACGTTATACGTTATATGTCATACGTTATACGTTATACGTTACACGTTGTACGTTGTACGTTGTACGTTATACGTTGTACGTTATACTTTCTACGCTGTACGTTATACGTTATACGTTATACCTTATACGTTATACGTTGTACGTTATAAGTTATACGTTATACGCTGTACGTTATCCGTTGTACGTTATACGTTATACGTTATACGTTATACGCTGTACGTTATACGCTGTACGTTATATGCTGTACGTTATACGTTATACGTTATACGTTACACGTTGTACGTTATACGCTGTACGTTACACGCGGTACGTTATACGCTGTACGTTATACGATATACGTTATACGTTATACGTTATACGTTATACGTTATACGTTATACGTTATACGTTATACGTTATACGTTATACGTTATACGTTATACGTTATACGTTATACGTTATACGTTATACATTATACGTTATACGTTATACGTTATACGTTATACGTTATACGTTATACGTTATACGTTATACGGTACACGTTGTACGTTGAACGTTATACGTTATACGTTGTACGTTATACGTTGTACGTTATACGTTATACGTTATACGTTATACGATATACGTTATACGTTATACGTTATACGTTATACGTTATACGTTATACGTTATACGCTGTACGTTATACGCTGTAAGTTATACGCTGTACGTTATACGTTGTACGTTATACGTTGTACGTTATACGCTGTACGTTATCCGTTGTATGTTATACGTTATACGTTATACGTTATACGTTATACGTTATACGTTATACGCTGTACGTTATCCGTTGTACGTTATACGTTATACGTTATACGTTATACTTCATACGTTATACGTTTTACGTTATACGCTGTACGTTATACGCTGTAAGTTATACGCTGTTCGTTATACGTTATACGTTATACGTTATACGTTATACGGTACACGTTGTACGTTGAACGTTATACGTTATACGTTATACGTTATACGTTATACGTTATACGTTGTACGTTATACGTTATACGTTATACGCTGTACGTTATACGCTGTACGTTATACGCTGTACGTTATACGTTATACGTTATACGCTGTACGTTATACGCTGTACGTTATACGCTGTACGTTATACGTTATACGTTATACGTTACACGTTGTACGTTGTACTTTATACGTTATACGTTACACGTTGTACGTTATACGTTGTACGTTATACGTTGAACGTTATACGTTGTACGTCATACGTTGTACGTTATACTTTCTACGCTGTACGTTATACGTTATACGTTATACCTTATACGTTATACGTTGTACGTTATACGTTATACGTTATACGCTGTACGTTATACGTTATACGTTATACGTTACACGTTGTACGTTACACGTTGTACGTTGTACGTTGTACGTTATACGTTGAACGTTATACGTTATACGCTGTACGTTATACGTTATACGTTATACGTTATACGTTGTACGTTATACGTTATACGTCATACGTTATACGTTATACGTTACACGTTGTACGTTGTACGTTGTACGTTATACGTTGTACGTTATACTTTCTACGCTGTACGTTATACGTTATACGTTATACCTTATACGTTATACGTGGTACGTTATAAGTTATACGTTATACGCTGTACGTTATCCGTTGTACGTTATACGTTATACGTTATACATTATACGCTGTACGTTATACGCTGTACGTTACACGCGGTACGTTATACGCTGTACGTTATACGATATACGTTATACGTTATACGTTATACGTTATACGTTATACGTTATACGTTATACGTTATACGTTATACGTTATACGTTATACGTTATACATTATACGTTATACGTTATACGTTATACGTTATACGTTATACGTTATACGTTATAGGTTACACGATGTACGTTGAACGTTATACGTTATACGTTGTACGTTATACGTTGTACGTTATACGTTATACGTTATACGTTATACGATATACATTATACGTTATACGTTATACGTTATACGTTATACGTTATACGTTATACGCTGTACGTTATACGCTGTACGTTATACGCTGTACGTTATACGTTGTACGTTATACGTTGTACGTTATACGCTGTACGTTATCCGTTGTATGTTATACGTTATACGTTATACGTTATACGTTATACGTTATACGTTATACGCTGTACGTTATCCGTTGTACGTTATACGTTATACGTTATACGTTATACTTCATACGTTATACGTTTTACGTTATACGCTGTACGTTATACGCTGTAAGTTATACGCTGTTCGTTATACGTTATACGTTATACGTTATAGGTTATACGGTACACGTTGTACGTTGAACGTTATACGTTATACGTTGTATGATATACGTTATACGTTATACGTTGTACGTTATACATTATACGTTATACGCTGTACGTTATACGCTGTACGTTATACGCTGTACGTTATACGTTATACGTTATACGCTGTACGTTATACGCTGTACGTTATACGCTGTACGTTATACGTTATACGTTATACGTTACACGTTGTACGTTGTACGTTGTACGCTGTACGTTATACGCTGTACGTTATACGTTATACGTTATACGTTACACGTTGTACGTTACACGTTGTACGTTGTACGTTGTACGTTATACGTTGAACGTTATACGTTGTACGTCATACGTTGTACTTTATACTTTCTACGCTGTACGTTATACGTTATACGTTATACGTTATACCTTATACGTTATACGTTGTACGTTATACGTTATACGTTATACGCTGTACGTTATCCGTTGTACGTTATACGTTATACGTTATACGTTATACGCTGTACGTTATACGCTGTACGTTATACGTTATACGTTATACGTTATACGTTATACGTTACACGTTGTACGTTATACGCTGTACGTTACACGCGGTACGTTATACGCTGTACGTTATACGATATACGTTATACGTTATACGTTATACGCTGTACGTTATACGTTGTACGTTATACGTTGTACGTTATACGCTGTACGTTATCCGTTGTATGTTATACGTTATACGTTATACGTTATACGTTATACGTTATACGCTGTACGTTATCCGTTGTACGTTATACGTTATACGTTATACGTTATACTTCATACGTTATACGTTTTACGTTATACGCTGTACGTTATACGCTGTAAGTTATACGCTGTTCGTTATACGTTATACGTTATACGTTATACGTTATACGGTACACGTTGTACGTTGAACGTTATACGTTATACGTTGTACGTTATACGTTATACGTTGTACGTTATACGTTATACGTTATACGCTGTACGTTATACGTTATACGTTATACGTTATACGTTATACGATATACGTTATACGTTATACGTTATACGTTATACGCTGTATGTTATACGCTGTACGTTATACGTTATACGTAACACGTTGTTCTTTTGTACGTTATACGTATGTACGTTGTACGTTATACGTTGAACGTTATACGTTGTACGTTATACGTTGTACGTTATACGTTGTACGTTATACGTTATACGCTGTACGTTATACGTTATACGTTATACGTTATACGTTGTACGTTATACGTTATTCGGTATACGTTATACGTTATACGTTACACGTTGTACGTTGTACGTTGTACGTTGTACGTTATACGTTGAACGTTATACGTTGTACGTCATACGTTGTACGTTATACGTTGTACGTTATACTTTATACGCTGTACGTTATACGTTATACGTTATACCTTATACGTTATACGTTGTACGTTATACGTTATACGTTATACGTTTTATGTTATACGTTATACGTTATACGTTATACGTTATACGTTATACGTTATACGTTATACGTTATACGTTATACGTTATACGTTATACGTTATACGTTATACGTTATACGTTATACGTTATACGTTATACGTTATACGTTATACGTTATACGTTATACGTTATACGTTATACGTTATACGTTATACGTTATACGTTATACGTTATACGTTATACGTTATACGTTATACGTTATACGTTATACGTTATACGTTATACGTTATACGTTATACGTTATACGTTATACGTTATACGTTATACGTTATACGTTATACGTTATACGTTATACGTTATACGTTATACGTTATACGTTATACGTTATACGTTATACGTTATACGTTATACGTTATACGTTATACGTTATACGTTATACGTTATACGTTATACGTTATACGTTATACGTTATACGTTATACGTTATACGTTATACGTTATACGTTATACGTTATACGTTATACGTTATACGTTATACGTTATACGTTATACGTTATACGTTATACGTTATACGTTATACGTTATACGTTATACGTTATACGTTATACGTTATACGTTATACGTTATACGTTATACGTTATACGTTATACGTTATACGTTATACGTTATACGTTATACGTTATACGTTATACGTTATACGTTATACGTTATACGTTATACGTTATACGTTATACGTTATACGTTATACGTTATACGTTATACGTTATACGTTATACGTTATACGTTATACGTTATACGTTATACGTTATACGTTATACGTTATACGTTATACGTTATACGTTATACGTTATACGTTATACGTTATACGTTATACGTTATACGTTATACGTTATACGTTATACGCTGTATGTTATACGCTGTACGTTATACGTTATACGTAACACGTTGTTCTTTTGTACGTTATATGTATGTACGTTGTACGTTATACGTTGAACGTTATACGTTGTACGTTATACGTTGTACGTTATACGTTCTACGTTGTACGTTATACGTTGAACGTTATACGTTATACGTTATACGTTGTACGTTATACGTTATACGTTATACGTTATACGTTATACGTTACACGTTGTACGTTGTACGTTGTACGTTGTACGTTATACGTTGAACGTTATACGTTGTACGTCATACGTTGTACGTTATACGTTGTACGTTATACTTTATACGCTGTACGTTATACGTTATACGTTATACCTTATACGTTATACGTTGTACGTTATACGTTATACGTTATACGCTGTATGTTATACGTTATACGTTATACGGTACACGTTGTACGTTGAACGTTATACGTTATACGTTATACGTTATACGTTATACGTTATACGCTGTACGTTATACGCTGTACGTTATACGCTGTACGTTATACGTTATACGTTATACGTTACACGTTGTACGTTACACGTTGTACGTTGTACGTTGTACGTTATACTTTGAACGTTATACGTTATACGCTGTACGTTATACGTTATACGTTATACGTTATACGTTGTACGTTATACGTTATATGTCATACGTTATACGTTATACGTTACACGTTGTACGTTGTACGTTGTACGTTATACGTTGTACGTTATACTTTCTACGCTGTACGTTATACGTTATACGTTATACCTTATACGTTATACGTTGTACGTTATAAGTTATACGTTATACGCTGTACGTTATCCGTTGTACGTTATACGTTATACGTTATACGTTATACGCTGTACGTTATACGCTGTACGTTATATGCTGTACGTTATACGTTATACGTTATACGTTATACGTTACACGTTGTACGTTATACGCTGTACGTTACACGCGGTACGTTATACGCTGTACGTTATACGATATACGTTATACGTTATACGTTATACGTTATACGTTATACGTTATACGTTATACGTTATACGTTATACGTTATACGTTATACGTTATACATTATACGTTATACGTTATACGTTATACGTTATACGTTATACGTTATACGTTATACGTTATACGTTATACGTTATACGTTATACGTTATACGGTACACGTTGTACGTTGAACGTTATACGTTATACGTTGTACGTTATACGTTGTACGTTATACGTTATACGTTATACGTTATACGATATACGTTATACGTTATACGTTATACGTTATACGTTATACGTTATACGCTGTACGTTATACGCTGTACGTTATACGCTGTACGTTATACGTTGTACGTTATACGTTGTACGTTATACGCTGTACGTTATCCGTTGTATGTTATACGTTATACGTTATACGTTATACGTTATACGTTATACGCTGTACGTTATCCGTTATACGTTATACGTTATACGTTATACGTTATACGTTATACGTTATACGTTATACGTTATACGTTATACGTTATACGTTACACGTTGTACGTTGTACGTTGTACGCTGTACGTTATACGCTGTACGTTATACGTTATACGTTATACCTTACACGTTGTACGTTACACGTTGTACGTTGTACGTTGTACGTTATACGTTGAACGTTATACGTTGTACGTCATACGTTGTACGTTATACTTTCTACGCTGTACGTTATACGTTATACGTTATACCTTATACGTTATACGTTGTACGTTATACGTTATACGTTATACGTTATACGTTATCCGTTGTACGTTATACGTTATACGTTATACGTTATACGCTGTACGTTATACGCTGTACGTTATACGTTATACGTTATACGTTATACGTTACACGTTGTACGTTATACGCTGTACGTTACACGCGGTACGTTATACGCTGTACGTTATACGATATACGTTATACGTTATACGTTATACGTTATACGTTATACGTTATACGTTATACGTTATACGTTATACGTTATACGTTATACGTTATACGTTATACGTTATACGTTATACGTTATACGTTATACGTTATACGTTATACGTTATACGTTATACGTTATACGTTATACGTTATACGTTATACGTTATACGTTATACGTTATACGTTATACGTTATACGTTATACGTTATACGTTATACGTTATACGTTATACGTTATACGTTATACGTTATACGTTATACGTTATACGTTATACGTTATACGTTATACGTTATACGTTATACGTTATACGTTATACGTTATACGTTATACGTTATACGTTATACGTTATACGTTATACGTTATACGTTATACGTTATACGTTATACGTTATACGTTATACGTTATACGTTATACGTTATACGTTATACGTTATACGTTATACGTTATACGTTATACGTTATACGTTATACGTTATACGTTATACGTTATACGTTATACGTTATACGTTATACGTTATACGTTATACGTTATACGTTATACGTTATACGTTATACGTTATACGTTATACGTTATACGTTATACGTTATACGTTATACGTTATACGTTATACGTTATACGTTATACGTTATACGTTATACGTTATACGTTATACGTTATACGTTATACGTTATACGTTATACGTTATACGTTATACGTTATACGTTATACGTTATACGTTATACGTTATACGTTATACGTTATACGTTATACGTTATACGTTATACGTTATACGTTATACGTTATACGTTATACGTTATACGTTATACGTTATACGTTATACGTTATACGTTATACGTTATACGTTATACGTTATACGTTATACGTTATACGTTATACGTTATACGTTATACGTTATACGTTATACGTTATACGTTATACGTTATACGTTATACGTTATACGTTATACGTTATACGTTATACGTTATACGTTATACGTTATACGTTATACGTTATACGTTATACGTTATACGTTATACGTTATACGTTATACGTTATACGTTATACGTTATACGTTATACGTTATACGTTATACGTTATACGTTATACGTTATACGTTATACGTTATACGTTATACGTTATACGTTATACGTTATACGTTATACGTTATACGTTATACGTTATACGTTATACGTTATACGTTATACGTTATACGTTATACGTTATACGTTATACGTTATACGTTATACGTTATACGTTATACGTTATACGTTATACGTTATACGTTATACGTTATACGTTATACGTTATACGTTATACGTTATACGTTATACGTTATACGTTATACGTTATACGTTATACGTTATACGTTATACGTTATACGTTATACGTTATACGTTATACGTTATACGTTATACGTTATACGTTATACGTTATACGTTATACGTTATACGTTATACGTTATACGTTATACGTTATACGTTATACGTTATACGTTATACGTTATACGTTATACGTTATACGTTATACGTTATACGTTATACGTTATACGTTGTACGTTATACGTTATACGTTATACGTTATACGCTGTACGTTATCCGTTGTACGTTATACGTTATACGGTACACGTTGTACGTTGAACGTTATACGTTATACGTTGTACGTTATACGTTGTACGTTATACGTTATACGTTATACGTTATACGTTATACGTTATACGTTATACGTTATACGTTATACGTTATACGCTGTACGTTATACGCTGTACGTTATACGCTGTACGTTATACGTTATACGGTGTACGTTATCCGTTGTACGTTATACGTTATACGTTATACGTTATACTTCATACGTTATACGTTTTACGTTATACGCTGTACGTTATACGCTGTAAGTTATACGCTGTTCGTTATACGTTATACGTTATACGTTATAGGTTATACGGTACACGTTGTACGTTGAACGTTATACGTTATAAGTTGTACGTTATACGTTATACGTTGTACGTTATACGTTATACGTTATACGCTGTACGTTATACGCTGTACGTTATACGCTGTACGTTATACGTTATACGTTATACGCTGTACGTTATACGCTGTACGTTATACGCTGTACGTTATACGTTATACGTTATACGTTACACGTTGTACGTTGTACGCTGTACGTTATACGCTGTACGTTATACGTTATACGTTATACGTTACACGTTGTACGTTACAGGTTGTACGTTGTACGTTGTACGTTATACGTTGAACGTTATACGTTGTACGTCATACGTTGTACGTTATACTTTCTACGCTGTACGTTATACGTTATACGTTATACCTTATACGTTATACGTTGTACGTTATACGTTATACGTTATACGCTGTACGTTATCCGTTGTACGTTATACGTTATACGTTATACGTTATACGTTATACGTTATACGTTATACGTTATACGTTATACGTTATACGTTATACGTTATACGTTATACGTTATACGTTATACGTTATACGTTATACGTTATACGTTATACGTTATACGTTATACGTTATACGTTATACGTTATACGTTATACGTTATACGTTATACGTTATACGTTATACGTTATACGTTATACGTTATACGTTATACGTTATACGTTATACGTTATACGTTATACGTTATACGTTATACGTTATACGTTATACGTTATACGTTATACGTTATACGTTATACGTTATACGTTATACGTTATACGTTATACGTTATACGTTATACGTTATACGTTATACGTTATACGTTATACGTTATACGTTATACGTTATACGTTATACGTTATACGTTATACGTTATACGTTATACGTTATACGTTATACGTTATACGTTATACGTTATACGTTATACGTTATACGTTATACGTTATACGTTATACGTTATACGTTATACGTTATACGTTATACGTTATACGTTATACGTTATACGTTATACGTTATACGTTATACGTTATACGTTATACGTTATACGTTATACGTTATACGTTATACGTTATACGTTATACGTTATACGTTATACGTTATACGTTATACGTTATACGTTATACGTTATACGTTATACGTTATACGTTATACGTTATACGTTATACGTTATACGTTATACGTTATACGTTATACGTTATACGTTATACGTTATACGTTATACGTTATACGTTATACGTTATACGTTATACGTTATACGTTATACGTTATACGTTATACGTTATACGTTATACGTTATACGTTATACGTTATACGTTATACGTTATACGTTATACGTTATACGTTATACGTTATACGTTATACGTTATACGTTATACGTTATACGTTATACGTTATACGATATACGTTATACGTTATACGTTATACGTTATACGTTATACGTTATACGTTATACGTTATACGTTATACGTTATACGTTATACGTTATACGTTATACGTTATACGTTATACGTTATACGTTATACGTTATACGTTATACGTTATACGTTATACGTTATACGTTATACGTTATACGTTATACGTTATACGTTATACGTTATACGTTATACGTTATACGATATACGTTATACGTTATACGTTATACGTTATACGTTATACGTTATACGTTATACGCTGTACGTTATCCGTTGTACGTTATACGTCATACATTATACTTCATACGTTATACATTTTACGTTATACGCTATACGTTATAAGCTGTACGTTATACGTTATACGTTAACGTTACACGTTGTACGTTGTACGTTGTACGTTATACGTTGAACGTTATACGTTGTACGTTATACGTTATCCGTTAAACGTTTTACGTTATACGTTATACGTTATACGTGATACGTTATACGTTATACGTTATACGTTATACGTTATACGTTATACGTTATACGTTATACGTTATACGTTATACGTTATACGTTATACGTTATACGTTATACGTCATACGTTATACGTTATACGTTATACGTTGTACGTTGTACGTTATACGTTATAAGTTATACGTTATACGTTATACGATATACGTTACACGTTATACGTTATACGTTATACGCTGTATGTTATACGCTGTACGTTATACGCTGTACGTTATACGTTATACTTTATTCGTTATACGTTATACGTTATACGTTATACGTTATACGTTATACGTTATACGTTATACGTTATACGTTATACGTTATACGTTATAAGTTATACGTTATACGTTATACGTTATACGTTATACGTTATACGTTGTACGTTGTACGTTATACGTTCTACGTTATACGTTATACGTTATACGATATACGTTACACGTTACACGTTATACGTTATACGCTGTACGTTATACGCTGTACGTTATACGTTATACGTTATACGTTATACGTTATACGTTATACGTTATACGTTATACGTTATACGTTATACGTTATACGTTATACGTTATACGTTATACGTTATACGTTATACGTTATACGTTATACGTTATACGTTATACGTTATACGTTATACGTTATACGTTATACGTTATACGCTGTACGTTATACGCTGTACGTTATACGCTGTACGTTATACGTTATACGTTATACGTTACACGTTGTACGTTGTACGTTGTACGTTGTACGTTATACGTTGAACGTTATACGTTGTACGTCATACGTTGTACGTTATACGTTGTATGTTATACTTTATACGCTGTACGTTATACGTTATACGTTATACCTTATACGTTATACGTTGTACGTTATACGTTATACGTTATACGCTGTATGTTATACGTTATACGTTATACGGAACACGTTGTACGTTGAACGTTATACGTTATACGTTATACGTTATACGTTATACGTTATACGTTATACGTTATACGCTGTACGTTATACGCTGTACGTTATACGCTGTACGTTATACGTTGAACGTTATACGTTGTACGTCATACGTTGTACGTTATACTTTCTACGCTGTACGTTATACGTTATACGTTATACCTTATACGTTATACGTTGTACGTTATACGTTATACGTTATACGCTGTACGTTATCCGTTGTACGTTATACGTTATACGTTATACGTTATACTTTATACGCTGTACGTTATACGTTATACGTTATACGTTATACGTTACACGTTGTACGTTATACGCTGTACGTTACACGCGGTACGTTATACGCTGTACGTTATACGATATACGTTATACGTTATACGTTATACGTTATACGTTATACGTTATACGTTATACGTTATACGTTATACGTTATACGTTATACGTTATACGTTATACGTTATACGTTATACGTTATACGTTATACGTTATACGTTATACGTTATACGTTATACGTTATACGTTATACGTTATACGTTATACGTTATACGTTATACGTTATACGTTATACGTTATACGTTATACGTTATACGTTATACGTTATACGTTATACGTTATACGTTATACGTTATACGTTATACGTTATACGTTATACGTTATACGTTATACGTTATACGTTATACGTTATACGTTATACGTTATACGTTATACGTTATACGTTATACGTTATACGTTATACGTTATACGTTATACGTTATACGTTATACGTTATACGTTATACGTTATACGTTATACGTTATACGTTATACGTTATACGTTATACGTTATACGTTATACGTTATACGTTATACGTTATACGTTATACGTTATACGTTATACGTTATACGTTATACGTTATACGTTATACGTTATACGTTATACGTTATACGTTATACGTTATACGTTATACGTTATACGTTATACGTTATACGTTATACGTTATACGTTATACGTTATACGTTATACGTTATACGTTATACGTTATACGTTATACGTTATACGTTATACGTTATACGTTATACGTTATACGTTATACGTTATACGTTATACGTTATACGTTATACGTTATACGTTATACGTTATACGTTATACGTTATACGTTATACGTTATACGTTATACGTTATACGTTATACGTTATACGTTATACGTTATACGTTATACGTTATACGTTATACGTTATACGTTATACGTTATACGTTATACGTTATACGTTATACGTTATACGTTATACGTTATACGTTATACGTTATACGTTATACGTTATACGTTATACGTTATACGTTATACGTTATACGTTATACGTTATACGTTATACGTTATACGTTATACGTTATACGTTATACGTTATACGTTATACGTTATACGTTATACGTTATACGTTATACGTTATACGTTATACGTTATACGTTATACGTTATACGTTATACGTTATACGTTATACGTTATACGTTATACGTTATACGTTATACGTTATACGTTATACGTTATACGTTATACGTTATACGTTATACGTTATACGTTATACGTTATACGTTATACGTTATACGTTATACGTTATACGTTATACGTTATACGTTATACGTTATACGTTATACGTTATACGTTATACGTTATACGTTATACGTTATACGTTATACGTTATACGTTGTACGTTATACGTTATACGTTATACGTTATACGTTGTACGTTATACGTTATACGTTATACGTTATACGCTGTACGTTATCCGTTGTACGTTATACGTTATACGTTACACGTTGTACGTTGAACGTTATACGTTACACGTTGTACGTTACTCGTTGTACGTTGAACGTTATACGTTATACGTTATACGTTATACGTTATACGTTATACGTTATACGTTATACGTTATACGTTATACGCTGTACGTTATACGCTGTACGTTATACGCTGTACGTTATACGTTATACGGTGTACGTTATCCGTTGTACGTTATACGTTATACGTTATACGTTATACTTCATACGTTATACGTTTTACGTTATACGCTGTACGTTATACGCTGTAAGTTATACGCTGTTCGTTATACGTTATACGTTATACGTTATAGGTTATACGGTACACGTTGTACGTTGAACGTTATACGTTATAAGTTGTACGTTATACGTTATACGTTGTACGTTATACGTTATACGTTATACGCTGTACGTTATACGCTGTACGTTATACGCTGTACGTTATACGTTATACGTTATACGCTGTACGTTATACGCTGTACGTTATACGCTGTACGTTATACGTTATACGTTATACGTTACACGTTGTACGTTGTACGCTGTACGTTATACGCTGTACGTTATACGTTATACGTTATACGTTACACGTTGTACGTTACAGGTTGTACGTTGTACGTTGTACGTTATACGTTGAACGTTATACGTTGTACGTCATACGTTGTACGTTATACTTTCTACGCTGTACGTTATACGTTATACGTTATACCTTATACGTTATACGTTGTACGTTATACGTTATACGTTATACGCTGTACGTTATCCGTTGTACGTTATACGTTATACGTTATACGTTATACGTTATACGTTATACGTTATACGTTATACGTTATACGTTATACGTTATACGTTATACGTTATACGTTATACGTTATACGTTATACGTTATACGTTATACGTTATACGTTATACGTTATACGTTATACGTTATACGTTATACGTTATACGTTATACGTTATACGTTATACGTTATACGTTATACGTTATACGTTATACGTTATACGTTATACGTTATACGTTATACGTTATACGTTATACGTTATACGTTATACGTTATACGTTATACGTTATACGTTATACGTTATACGTTATACGTTATACGTTATACGTTATACGTTATACGTTATACGTTATACGTTATACGTTATACGTTATACGTTATACGTTATACGTTATACGTTATACGTTATACGTTATACGTTATACGTTATACGTTATACGTTATACGTTATACGTTATACGTTATACGTTATACGTTATACGTTATACGTTATACGTTATACGTTATACGTTATACGTTATACGTTATACGTTATACGTTATACGTTATACGTTATACGTTATACGTTATACGTTATACGTTATACGTTATACGTTATACGTTATACGTTATACGTTATACGTTATACGTTATACGTTATACGTTATACGTTATACGTTATACGTTATACGTTATACGTTATACGTTATACGTTATACGTTATACGTTATACGTTATACGTTATACGTTATACGTTATACGTTATACGTTATACGTTATACGTTATACGTTATACGTTATACGTTATACGTTATACGTTATACGTTATACGTTATACGTTATACGTTATACGTTATACGTTATACGTTATACGTTATACGTTATACGTTATACGTTATACGTTATACGTTATACGTTATACGTTATACGTTATACGTTATACGTTATACGTTATACGTTATACGTTATACGTTATACGTTATACGTTATACGTTATACGTTATACGTTATACGTTATACGTTATACGTTATACGTTATACGTTATACGTTATACGATATACGTTATACGTTATACGTTATACGTTATACGTTATACGTTATACGTTATACGTTATACGTTATACGTTATACGTTATACGTTATACGTTATACGTTATACGTTATACGTTGTACGTTGTACGTTATACGTTACACGTTACACGTTATACGTTATACGCTGTACGTTATACGCTGTACGTTATACGTTATACGTTATACGTTATACGTTATACGTTATACGTTATACGTTATACGTTATACGTTATACGTTATACGTTATACGTTATACGTTATACGTTATACGTTATACGTTATACGTTATACGTTATACGTTATACGTTATACGTTATACGTTATACGTTGTACGTTGTACGTTATACGTTCTACGTTATACGTTATACGTTATACGATATACGTTACACGTTACACGTTATACGTTATACGCTGTACGTTATACGCTGTACGTTATACGTTATACGTTATACGTTATACGTTATACGTTATACGTTATACGTTATACGTTATACGTTATACGTTATACGTTATACGTTATACGTTATACGTTATACGTTATACGTTATACGTTATACGTTATACGTTATACGTTATACGTTATACGTTATACGTTATACGCTGTACGTTATACGCTGTACGTTATACGCTGTACGTTATACGTTATACGTTATACGTTACACGTTGTACGTTGTACGTTGTACGTTGTACGTTATACGTTGAACGTTATACGTTGTACGTCATACGTTGTACGTTATACGTTGTATGTTATACTTTATACGCTGTACGTTATACGTTATACGTTATACCTTATACGTTATACGTTGTACGTTATACGTTATACGTTATACGCTGTATGTTATACGTTATACGTTATACGGAACACGTTGTACGTTGAACGTTATACGTTATACGTTATACGTTATACGTTATACGTTATACGTTATACGTTATACGCTGTACGTTATACGCTGTACGTTATACGCTGTACGTTATACGTTGAACGTTATACGTTGTACGTCATACGTTGTACGTTATACTTTCTACGCTGTACGTTATACGTTATACGTTATACCTTATACGTTATACGTTGTACGTTATACGTTATACGTTATACGCTGTACGTTATCCGTTGTATGTTATACGTTATACGTTATACGTTATACGCTGTTCGTTATACGCTGTACGTTATACGTTATACGTTATACGTTATACGTTACACGTTGTACGTTATACGCTGTACGTTACACGCGGTACGTTATACGCTGTACGTTATACGATATACGTTATACGTTATACGTTATACGTTATACGTTATACGTTATACGTTATACGTTATACGTTATACGTTATACGTTATACGTTATACGTTATACGTTATACGTTATACGTTATACGTTATACGTTATACGTTATACGTTATACGTTATACGTTATACGTTATACGTTATACGTTATACGTTATACGTTATACGTTATACGTTATACGTTATACGTTATACGTTATACGTTATACGTTATACGTTATACGTTATACGTTATACGTTATACGTTATACGTTATACGTTATACGTTATACGTTATACGTTATACGTTATACGTTATACGTTATACGTTATACGTTATACGTTATACGTTATACGTTATACGTTATACGTTATACGTTATACGTTATACGTTATACGTTATACGTTATACGTTATACGTTATACGTTATACGTTATACGTTATACGTTATACGTTATACGTTATACGTTATACGTTATACGTTATACGTTATACGTTATACGTTATACGTTATACGTTATACGTTATACGTTATACGTTATACGTTATACGTTATACGTTATACGTTATACGTTATACGTTATACGTTATACGTTATACGTTATACGTTATACGTTATACGTTATACGTTATACGTTATACGTTATACGTTATACGTTATACGTTATACGTTATACGTTATACGTTATACGTTATACGTTATACGTTATACGTTATACGTTATACGTTATACGTTATACGTTATACGTTATACGTTATACGTTATACGTTATACGTTATACGTTATACGTTATACGTTATACGTTATACGTTATACGTTATACGTTATACGTTATACGTTATACGTTATACGTTATACGTTATACGTTATACGTTATACGTTATACGTTATACGTTATACGTTATACGTTATACGTTATACGTTATACGTTATACGTTATACGTTATACGTTATACGTTATACGTTATACGTTATACGTTATACGTTATACGTTATACGTTATACGTTATACGTTATACGTTATACGTTATACGTTATACGTTATACGTTATACGTTATACGTTATACGTTATACGTTATACGTTATACGTTATACGTTATACGTTATACGTTATACGTTATACGTTATACGTTATACGTTATACGTTATACGTTATACGTTATACGTTATACGTTATACGTTATACGTTATACGTTATACGTTATACGTTATACGTTATACGTTATACGTTATACGTTATACGTTATACGTTATACGTTATACGTTATACGTTATACGTTATACGTTGTACGTTATACGTTATACGTTATACGTTATACGTTGTACGTTATACGTTATACGTTATACGTTATACGCTGTACGTTATCCGTTGTACGTTATACGTTATACGGTACACGTTGTACGTTGAACGTTATACGTTATACGTTGTACGTTATACGTTGTACGTTATACGTTATACGTTATACGTTATACGTTATACGTTATACGTTATACGTTATACGTTATACGTTATACGCTGTACGTTATACGCTGTACGTTATACGCTGTACGTTATACGTTATACGGTGTACGTTATCCGTTGTACGTTATACGTTATACGTTATACGTTATACTTCATACGTTATACGTTTTACGTTATACGCTGTACGTTATACGCTGTAAGTTATACGCTGTTCGTTATACGTTATACGTTATACGTTATAGGTTATACGGTACACGTTGTACGTTGAACGTTATACGTAATAAGTTGTACGTTATACGTTATACGTTGTACGTTATACGTTATACGTTATACGCTGTACGTTATACGCTGTACGTTATACGCTGTACGTTATACGTTATACGTTATACGCTGTACGTTATACGCTGTACGTTATACGCTGTACGTTATACGTTATACGTTATACGTTACACGTTGTACGTTGTACGCTGTACGTTATACGCTGTACGTTATACGTTATACGTTATACGTTACACGTTGTACGTTACAGGTTGTACGTTGTACGTTGTACGTTATACGTTGAACGTTATACGTTGTACGTCATACGTTGTACGTTATACTTTCTACGCTGTACGTTATACGTTATACGTTATACCTTATACGTTATACGTTGTACGTTATACGTTATACGTTATACGCTGTACGTTATCCGTTGTACGTTATACGTTATACGTTATACGTTATACGTTATACGTTATACGTTATACGTTATACGTTATACGTTATACGTTATACGTTATACGTTATACGTTATACGTTATACGTTATACGTTATACGTTATACGTTATACGTTATACGTTATACGTTATACGTTATACGTTATACGTTATACGTTATACGTTATACGTTATACGTTATACGTTATACGTTATACGTTATACGTTATACGTTATACGTTATACGTTATACGTTATACGTTATACGTTATACGTTATACGTTATACGTTATACGTTATACGTTATACGTTATACGTTATACGTTATACGTTATACGTTATACGTTATACGTTATACGTTATACGTTATACGTTATACGTTATACGTTATACGTTATACGTTATACGTTATACGTTATACGTTATACGTTATACGTTATACGTTATACGTTATACGTTATACGTTATACGTTATACGTTATACGTTATACGTTATACGTTATACGTTATACGTTATACGTTATACGTTATACGTTATACGTTATACGTTATACGTTATACGTTATACGTTATACGTTATACGTTATACGTTATACGTTATACGTTATACGTTATACGTTATACGTTATACGTTATACGTTATACGTTATACGTTATACGTTATACGTTATACGTTATACGTTATACGTTATACGTTATACGTTATACGTTATACGTTATACGTTATACGTTATACGTTATACGTTATACGTTATACGTTATACGTTATACGTTATACGTTATACGTTATACGTTATACGTTATACGTTATACGTTATACGTTATACGTTATACGTTATACGTTATACGTTATACGTTATACGTTATACGTTATACGTTATACGTTATACGTTATACGTTATACGTTATACGTTATACGTTATACGTTATACGTTATACGTTATACGTTATACGTTATACGTTATACGTTATACGTTATACGTTATACGTTATACGTTATACGTTATACGTTATACGTTATACGTTATACGTTATACGTTATACGTTATACGTTATACGTTATACGTTATACGTTATACGTTATACGTTATACGTTATACGTTATACGTTATACGTTATACGTTATACGTTATACGTTATACGTTATACGTTATACGTTATACGTTATACGTTATACGTTATACGTTATACGTTATACGTTATACGTTATACGTTATACGTTATACGTTATACGTTATACGTTATACGTTATACGTTATACGTTATACGTTATACGTTATACGTTATACGATATACGTTATACGTTATACGTTGTACGTTATACGTTATACGTTATACGTTATACGCTGTACGTTATCCGTTGTACGTTATACGTCATACATTATACTTCATACGTTATACATTTTACGTTATACGCTATACGTTATAAGCTGTACGTTATACGTTATACGTTAACGTTACACGTTGTACGTTGTACGTTGTACGTTATACGTTGAACGTTATACGTTGTACGTTATACGTTATCCGTTAGACGTTTTACGTTATACGTTATACGTTATACGTGATACGTTATACGTTATACGTTATACGTTATACGTTATACGTTATACGTTATACGTTATACGTTATACGTTATACGTTATACGTTATACGTTATACGTTATACGTCATACGTTATACGTTATACGTTATACGTTGTACGTTGTACGTTATACGTTATAAGTTATACGTTATACGTTATACGATATACGTTACACGTTATACGTTATACGTTATACGCTGTACGTTATACGCTGTACGTTATACGCTGTACGTTATACGTTATACTTTATTCGTTATACGTTATACGTTATACGTTATACGTTATACGTTATACGTTATACGTTATACGTTATACGTTATACGTTATACGTTATACGTTATACGTTATACGTTATACGTTATACGTTATACGTTGTACGTTGTACGTTATACGTTCTACGTTATACGTTATACGTTATACGATATACGTTACACGTTATACGTTATACGTTATACGCTGTACGTTATACGCTGTACGTTATACGTTATACGTTATACGTTATACGTTATACGTTATACGTTATACGTTATACGTTATACGTTATACGTTATACGTTATACGTTATACGTTATACGTTATACGTTATACGTTATACGTTATACGTTATACGTTATACGTTATACGTTATACGTTATACGTTATACGCTGTACGTTATACGCTGTACGTTATACGCTGTACGTTATACGTTATACGTTATACGTTACACGTTGTACGTTGTACGTTGTACGATATACGTTATACGTTATACGTTGTACGTTATACGTTATACGTTATACGTTATACGCTGTACGTTATCCGTTGTACGTTATACGTCATACATTATACTTCATACGTTATACATTTTACGTTATACGCTATACGTTATAAGCTGTACGTTATACGTTATACGTTAACGTTACACGTTGTACGTTGTACGTTGTACGTTATACGTTGAACGTTATACGTTGTACGTTATACGTTATCCGTTAGACGTTTTACGTTATACGTTATACGTTATACGTGATACGTTATACGTTATACGTTATACGTTATACGTTATACGTTATACGTTATACGTTATACGTTATACGTTATACGTTATACGTTATACGTTATACGTTATACGTCATACGTTATACGTTATACGTTTACTACGTTGTACGTTGTACGTTATACGTTATAAGTTATACGTTATACGTTATACGATATACGTTACACGTTATACGTTATACGTTATACGCTGTACGTTATACGCTGTACGTTATACGCTGTACTTTATACGTTATACTTTATTCGTTATACGTTATACGTTATACGTTATACGTTATACGTTATACGTTATACGTTATACGTTATACGTTATACGTTATACGTTATACGTTATACGTTATACGTTATACGTTATACGTTATACGTTGTACGTTGTACGTTATACGTTCTACGTTATACGTTATACGTTATACGATATACGTTACACGTTATACGTTATACGTTATACGCTGTACGTTATACGCTGTACGTTATACGTTATACGTTATACGTTATACGTTATACGTTATACGTTATACGTTATACGTTATACGTTATACGTTATACGTTATACGTTATACGTTATACGTTATACGTTATACGTTATACGTTATACGTTATACGTTATACGTTATACGTTATACGTTATATGCTGTACGTTATACGCTGTACGTTATACGCTGTACGTTATACGTTATACGTTATACGTTACACGTTGTACGTTGTACGTTGTACGTTGTACGTTATACGTTGAACGTTATACGTTGTACGTCATACGTTGTACGTTATACGTTGTATGTTATACTTTATACGCTGTACGTTATACGTTATACGTTATACCTTATACGTTATACGTTGTACGTTATACGTTATACGTTATACGCTGTATGTTATACGTTATACGTTATACGGAACACGTTGTACGTTGAACGTTATACGTTATACGTTATACGTTATACGTTATACGTTATACGTTATACGTTATACGCTGTACGTTATACGCTGTACGTTATACGTTATACATTATACGTTACACGTTGTACGTTACACGTTGTACGTTGTACGTTGTACGTTATACGTTGAACGTTATACGTTGTACGTCATACGTTGTACGTTATACGTTGTACGTTATACTTTCTACGCTGTACGTTATACGTTATACGTTATACCTTATACGTTATACGTTGTACGTTATACGTTATACGTTATACGCTGTACGTTATCCGTTGTACGTTATACGTTATACGTTATACGTTATACGCTGTACGTTATACGCTGTACGTTATAAGCTGTACGTTATACGTTATACGTTATACGTTATACGTTATACGTTATACGTTATACGTTATACGTTATACGCTGTACGTTATCCGTTGTACGTTATACGTTATACGGTACACGTTGTACGTTGAACGTTATACGTTATACGTTGTACGTTATACGTTGTACGTTATACGTTATACGTTATACGTTATACGTTATACGTTATACGTTATACGTTATACGTTATACGTTATACGTTATACGTTATACGCTGTACGTTATACGCTGTACGTTATACGCTGTACGTTATACGTTATACGCTGTACGTTATCCGTTGTACGTTATACGTTATACGTTATACGTTATACTTCATACGTTATACGTTTTACGTTATACGCTGTACGTTATACGCTGTAAGTTATACGCTGTTCGTTATACGTTATACGTTATACGTTATAGGTTATACGGTACACGTTGTACGTTGAACGTTATACGTTATACGTTGTACGTTATACGTTGTACGTTATACGTTATACGTTGTACGTTATACGTTATACGTTATACGCTGTACGTTATACGCTGTACGTTATACGCTGTACGTTATACGTTATACGTTATACGCTGTACGTTATACGCTGTACGTTATACGCTGTACGTTATACGTTATACGTTATACGTTACACGTTGTACGTTGTACGCTGTACGTTATACGCTGTACGTTATACGTTATACGTTATACGTTACACGTTGTACGTTACACGTTGTACGTTGTACGTTGTACGTTATACGTTGAACGTTATACGTTGTACGTCATACGTTGTACGTTATACTTTCTACGCTGTACGTTATACGTTATACGTTATACCTTATACGTTATACGTTGTACGTTATACGTTATACGTTATACGCTGTACGTTATCCGTTGTACGTTATACGTTATACGTTATACGTTATACGTTATACGTTATACGTTATACGTTATACGTTATACGTTATACGTTATACGTTATACGTTATACGTTATACGTTATACGTTATACGTTATACGTTATACGTTATACGTTATACGTTATACGTTATACGTTATACGTTATACGTTATACGTTATACGTTATACGTTATACGTTATACGTTATACGTTATACGTTATACGTTATACGTTATACGTTATACGTTATACGTTATACGTTATACGTTATACGTTATACGTTATACGTTATACGTTATACGTTATACGTTATACGTTATACGTTATACGTTATACGTTATACGTTATACGTTATACGTTATACGTTATACGTTATACGTTATACGTTATACGTTATACGTTATACGTTATACGTTATACGTTATACGTTATACGTTATACGTTATACGTTATACGTTATACGTTATACGTTATACGTTATACGTTATACGTTATACGTTATACGTTATACGTTATACGTTATACGTTATACGTTATACGTTATACGTTATACGTTATACGTTATACGTTATACGTTATACGTTATACGTTATACGTTATACGTTATACGTTATACGTTATACGTTATACGTTATACGTTATACGTTATACGTTATACGTTATACGTTATACGTTATACGTTATACGTTATACGTTATACGTTATACGTTATACGTTATACGTTATACGTTATACGTTATACGTTATACGTTATACGTTATACGTTATACGTTATACGTTATACGTTATACGTTATACGTTATACGTTATACGTTATACGTTATACGTTGTACGTTATACGTTATACGTTATACGTTATACGCTGTACGTTATACGCTGTACGTTATACGCTGTACGTTATACGTTATACGTTATACGCTGTACGTTATACGTTATACGTTATACGTTATACGTTATACGTTATACGTTATACGTTATACGTTATACGTTATACGTTATACGTTATACGTTATACGTTATACGTTATACGTTATACGTTATACGTTATACGTTATACGTTATACGTTATACGTTATACGTTATACGTTATACGTTATACGTTATACGTTATACGTTATACGTTAACGTTACACGTTGTACGTTGTACGTTGTACGTTATACGTTGAACGTTATACGTTGTACGTTATACGTTATCCGTTAGACGTTTTACGTTATACGTTATACGTTATACGTGATACGTTATACGTTATACGTTATACGCTGTACGTTATACGCTGTACGTTATACGCTGTACGTTATACGTTATACGTTATACGCTGTACGTTATACGCTGTACGTTATACGCTGTACGTTATACGTTATACGTTATACGTTACACGTTGTACGTTGTACGTTGTACGTTATACGCTGTACGTTATACGTTATACGTTATACGTTACACGTTGTACGTTACACGTTGTACGTTGTACGTTGTACGTTATACGTTGAACGTTATACGTTGTACGTCATACGTTGTACGTTATACTTTATACGCTGTACGTTATACGTTATACGTTATACCTTATACGTTATACGTTGTACGTTATACGTTATACGTTATACGCTGTACGTTATCCGTTGTACGTTATACGTTATACGTTATACGTTATACGTTATACGTTATACGTTATACGTTATACGTTATACGTTATACGTTATACGTTATACGTTATACGTTATACGTTATACGTTATACGTTATACGTTATACGTTATACGTTATACGTTATACGTTATACGTTATACGTTATACGTTATACGTTATACGTTATACGTTATACGTTATACGTTATACGTTATACGTTATACGTTATACGTTATACGTTATACGTTATACGTTATACGTTATACGTTATACGTTATACGTTATACGTTATACGTTATACGTTATACGTTATACGTTATACGTTATACGTTATACGTTATACGTTATACGTTATACGTTATACGTTATACGTTATACGTTATACGTTATACGTTATACGTTATACGTTATACGTTATACGTTATACGTTATACGTTATACGTTATACGTTATACGTTATACGTTATACGTTATACGTTATACGTTATACGTTATACGTTATACGTTATACGTTATACGTTATACGTTATACGTTATACGTTATACGTTATACGTTATACGTTATACGTTATACGTTATACGTTATACGTTATACGATATACGTTATACGTTATACGTTATACGTTATACGTTATACGTTATACGTTATACGTTATACGTTATACGTTATACGTTATACGTTATACGTTATACGTTATACGTTATACGTTATACGTTATACGTTATACGTTATACGTTATACGTTATACATTATACGTTATACGTTATACGTTATACGTTATACGTTATACGTTATACGTTATACGTTATACGCTGTACGTTATCCGTTGTACGTTATACGTCATACATTATACTTCATACGTTATACATTTTACGTTATACGCTATACGTTATAAGCTGTACGTTATACGTTATACGTTAACGTTACACGTTGTACGTTGTACGTTGTACGTTATACGTTGAACGTTATACGTTGTACGTTATACGTTATCCGTTAGACGTTTTTACGTTATACGTTATACGTTATACGTTATACGTGATACGTTATACGTTATACGTTATACGTTATACGTTATACGTTATACGTTATACGTTATACGTTATACGTTATACGTTATACGTTATACGTTATACGTTATACGTTATACGTCATTCGTTATACGTTATACGTTATACGTTGTACGTTGTACGTTATACGTTATAAGTTATACGTTATACGTTATACGATATACGTTACACGTTATACGTTATACGTTATACGCTGTACGTTATACGCTGTACGTTATACGCTGTACGTTATACGTTATACTTTATTCGTTATACGTTATACGTTATACGATATACGTTATACGTTATACGTTATACGTTATACGTTATACGTTATACGTTATACGTTATACGTTATACGTTATACGTTATACGTTATACGTTATACGTTATACGTTATACGTTATACGTTATACGTTATACGTTATACGTTATACATTATACGTTATACGTTATACGTTATACGTTATACGTTATACGATATACGTTATACGTTATACGTTGTACGTTATACGTTATACGTTATACGTTATACGCTGTACGTTATCCGTTGTACGTTATACGTCATACATTATACTTCATACGTTATACATTTTACGTTATACGCTATACGTTATAAGCTGTACGTTATACGTTATACGTTAACGTTACACGTTGTACGTTGTACGTTGTACGTTATACGTTGAACGTTATACGTTGTACGTTATACGTTATCCGTTAGACGTTTTACGTTATACGTTATACGTTATACGTGATACGTTATACGTTATACGTTATACGTTATACGTTATACGTTATACGTTATACGTTATACGTTATACGTTATACGTTATACGTTATACGTTATACGTTATACGTCATACGTTATACGTTATACGTTATACGTTGTACGTTGTACGTTATACGTTATAAGTTATACGTTATACGTTATACGATATACGTTACACGTTATACGTTATACGTTATACGCTGTACGTTATACGCTGTACGTTATACGCTGTACGTTATACGTTATACTTTATTCGTTATACGTTATACGTTATACGTTATACGTTATACGTTATACGTTATACGTTATACGTTATACGTTATACGTTATAAGTTATACGTTATACGTTATACGTTATACGTTATCCGTTAGACGTTTTACGTTGTACGTTATACGTTATACGTGATACGTTATACGTTATACGTTATACGTTATACGTTATACGTTATACGTTATACGTTATACGTTATACGTTATACGTTATACGTTATACGTTATACGTTATACGTCATACGTTATACGTTATACGTTATACGTTGTACGTTGTACGTTATACGTTATAAGTTATACGTTATACGTTATACGATATACGTTACACGTTATACGTTATACGTTATACGCTGTACGTTATACGCTGTACGTTATACGCTGTACGTTATACGTTATACTTTATTCGTTATACGTTATACGTTATACGTTATACGTTATACGTTATACGTTATACGTTATACGTTATACGTTATACGTTATAAGTTATACGTTATACGTTATACGTTATACGTTATACGTTATACGTTGTACGTTGTACGTTATACGTTCTACGTTATACGTTATACGTTATACGATATACGTTACACGTTATACGTTATACGTTATACGCTGTACGTTATACGCTGTACGTTATACGTTATACGTTATACGTTATACGTTATACGTTATACGTTATACGTTATACGTTATACGTTATACGTTATACGTTATACGTTATACGTTATACGTTATACGTTATACGTTATACGTTATACGTTATACGTTATACGTTATACGTTATACGTTATACGTTATACGTTATACGCTGTACGTTATACGCTGTACGTTATACGCTGTACGTTATACGTTATACGTTATACGTTACACGTTGTACGTTGTACGTTGTACGTTGTACGTTATACGTTGAACGTTATACGTTGTACGTCATACGTTGTACGTTATACGTTGTATGTTATACTTTATACGCTGTACGTTATACGTTATACGTTATACCTTATACGTTATACGTTGTACGTTATACGTTATACGTTATACGCTGTATGTTATACGTTATACGTTATACGGAACACGTTGTACGTTGAACGTTATACGTTATACGTTATACGTTATACGTTATACGTTATACGTTATACGTTATACGCTGTACGTTATACGCTGTACGTTATACGCTGTACGTTATACGTTATACATTATACGTTACACGTTGTACGTTACACGTTGTACGTTGTACGTTGTACGTTATACGTTGAACGTTATACGTTGTACGTCATACGTTGTACGTTATACGTTGTACGTTATACTTTCTACGCTGTACGTTATACGTTATACGTTATACCTTATACGTTATACGTTGTACGTTATACGTTATACGTTATAAGCTGTACGTTATCCGTTGTACGTTATACGTTATACGTTATACGTTATACGCTGTACGTTATACGCTGTACGTTATAAGCTGTACGTTATACGTTATACGTTATACGTTATACGTTATACGTTATACGTTATACGTTATACGTTATACGTTATACGTTATACGTTATACGTTATACGTTATACGTTATACGTTATACGTTATACGTTATACGTTATACGTTATACGTTATACGTTATACGTTATACGTTATACGTTATACGTTATACGTTATACGTTATACGTTATACGTTATACGTTATACGTTATACGTTATACGTTATACGTTATACGTTATACGTTATACGTTATACGTTATACGTTATACGTTATACGTTATACGTTATACGTTATACGTTATACGTTATACGTTATACGTTATACGTTATACGTTATACGTTATACGTTATACGTTATACGTTATACGTTATACGTTATACGTTATACGTTATACGTTATACGTTATACGTTATACGTTATACGATATACGTTATACGTTATACGTTATACGTTATACGTTATACGTTATACGTTATACGTTATACGTTATACGTTATACGTTATACGTTATACGTTATACGTTATACGTTATACGTTATACGTTATACGTTATACGTTATACGTTATACGTTATACATTATACGTTATACGTTATACGTTATACGTTATACGTTATACGTTATACGTTATACGTTATACGTTGTACGTTATACGTTATACGTTATACGTTATACGCTGTACGTTATCCGTTGTACGTTATACGTCATACATTATACTTCATACGTTATACATTTTACGTTATACGCTATACGTTATAAGCTGTACGTTATACGTTATACGTTAACGTTACACGTTGTACGTTGTACGTTGTACGTTATACGTTGAACGTTATACGTTGTACGTTATACGTTATCCGTTAGACGTTTTTACGTTATACGTTATACGTTATACGTTATACGTGATACGTTATACGTTATACGTTATACGTTATACGTTATACGTTATACGTTATACGTTATACGTTATACGTTATACGTTATACGTTATACGTTATACGTTATACGTTATACGTCATTCGTTATACGTTATACGTTATACGTTGTACGTTGTACGTTATACGTTATAAGTTATACGTTATACGTTATACGATATACGTTACACGTTATACGTTATACGTTATACGCTGTACGTTATACGCTGTACGTTATACGCTGTACGTTATACGTTATACTTTATTCGTTATACGTTATACGTTATACGTTATACGTTATACGTTATACGTTATACGTTATACGTTATACGTTATACGTTATACGTTATACGTTATACGTTATACGTTATACGTTATACGTTATACGTTATACGTTATACGTTATACGTTATACGTTATACGTTATACGTTATACATTATACGTTATACGTTATACGTTATACGTTATACGTTATACGATATACGTTATACGTTATACGTTGTACGTTATACGTTATACGTTATACGTTATACGCTGTACGTTATCCGTTGTACGTTATACGTCATACATTATACTTCATACGTTATACATTTTACGTTATACGCTATACGTTATAAGCTGTACGTTATACGTTATACGTTAACGTTACACGTTGTACGTTGTACGTTGTACGTTATACGTTGAACGTTATACGTTGTACGTTATACGTTATCCGTTAGACGTTTTACGTTATACGTTATACGTTATACGTGATACGTTATACGTTATACGTTATACGTTATACGTTATACGTTATACGTTATACGTTATACGTTATACGTTATACGTTATACGTTATACGTTATACGTTATACGTTATACGTCATACGTTATACGTTATACGTTATACGTTGTACGTTGTACGTTATACGTTATAAGTTATACGTTATACGTTATACGATATACGTTACACGTTATACGTTATACGTTATACGCTGTACGTTATACGCTGTACGTTATACGCTGTACGTTATACGTTATACTTTATTCGTTATACGTTATACGTTATACGTTATACGTTATACGTTATACGTTATACGTTATACGTTATACGTTATACGTTATAAGTTATACGTTATACGTTATACGTTATACGTTATCCGTTAGACGTTTTACGTTGTACGTTATACGTTATACGTGATACGTTATACGTTATACGTTATACGTTATACGTTATACGTTATACGTTATACGTTATACGTTATACGTTATACGTTATACGTTATACGTTATACGTTATACGTTATACGTTATACGTCATACGTTATACGTTATACGTTATACGTTGTACGTTGTACGTTATACGTTATAAGTTATACGTTATACGTTATACGATATACGTTACACGTTATACGTTATACGTTATACGCTGTACGTTATACGCTGTACGTTATACGCTGTACGTTATACGTTATACTTTATTCGTTATACGTTATACGTTATACGTTATACGTTATACGTTATACGTTATACGTTATACGTTATACGTTATACGTTATAAGTTATACGTTATACGTTATACGTTATACGTTATACGTTATACGTTGTACGTTGTACGTTATACGTTCTACGTTATACGTTATACGTTATACGATATACGTTACACGTTATACGTTATACGTTATACGCTGTACGTTATACGCTGTACGTTATACGTTATACGTTATACGTTATACGTTATACGTTATACGTTATACGTTATACGTTATACGTTATACGTTATACGTTATACGTTATACGTTATACGTTATACGTTATACGTTATACGTTATACGTTATACGTTATACGTTATACGTTATACGTTATACGTTATACGTTATACGCTGTACGTTATACGCTGTACGTTATACGCTGTACGTTATACGTTATACGTTATACGTTACACGTTGTACGTTGTACGTTGTACGTTGTACGTTATACGTTGAACGTTATACGTTGTACGTCATACGTTGTACGTTATACGTTGTATGTTATACTTTATACGCTGTACGTTATACGTTATACGTTATACCTTATACGTTATACGTTGTACGTTATACGTTATACGTTATACGCTGTATGTTATACGTTATACGTTATACGGAACACGTTGTACGTTGAACGTTATACGTTATACGTTATACGTTATACGTTATACGTTATACGTTATACGTTATACGCTGTACGTTATACGCTGTACGTTATACGCTGTACGTTATACGTTATACATTATACGTTACACGTTGTACGTTACACGTTGTACGTTGTACGTTGTACGTTATACGTTGTACGTTATACGTTGTACGTCATACGTTGTACGTTATACGTTGTACGTTATACTTTCTACGCTGTACGTTATACGTTATACGTTATACCTTATACGTTATACGTTGTACGTTATACGTTATACGTTATAAGCTGTACGTTATCCGTTGTACGTTATACGTTATACGTTATACGTTATACGCTGTACGTTATACGCTGTACGTTATAAGCTGTACGTTATACGTTATACGTTATACGTTATACGTTATACGTTATACGTTATACGTTATACGCTGTACGTTATCCGTTGTACGTTATACGTTATACGGTACACGTTGTACGTTGAACGTTATACGTTATACGTTGTACGTTATACGTTGTACGTTATACGTTATACGTTATACGTTATACGTTATACGTTATACGTTATACGTTATACGTTATACGTTATACGTTATACGTTATACGCTGTACGTTATACGCTGTACGTTATACGCTGTACGTTATACGTTATACACTGTACGTTATCCGTTGTACGTTATACGTTATACGTTATACGTTATACTTCATACGTTATACGTTTTACGTTATACGCTGTACGTTATACGCTGTAAGTTATACGCTGTTCGTTATACGTTATACGTTATACGTTATAGGTTATACGGTACACGTTGTACGTTGAACGTTATACGTTATACGTTGTACGTTATACGTTATACGTTGTACGTTATACGTTATACGTTATACGCTGTACGTTATACGCTGTACGTTATACGCTGTACGTTATACGTTATACGTTATACGCTGTACGTTATACGCTGTACGTTATACGCTGTACGTTATACGTTATACGTTATACGTTACACGTTGTACGTTGTACGCTGTACGTTATACGCTGTACGTTATACGTTATACGTTATACGTTACACGTTGTACGTTACACGTTGTACGTTGTACGTTGTACGTTATACGTTGAACGTTATACGTTGTACGTCATACGTTGTACGTTATACTTTCTACGCTGTACGTTATACGTTATACGTTATACCTTATACGTTATACGTTGTACGTTATACGTTATACGTTATACGCTGTACGTTATCCGTTGTACGTTATACGTTATACGTTATACGTTATACGTTATACGTTATACGTTATACGTTATACGTTATACGTTATACGTTATACGTTATACGTTATACGTTATACGTTATACGTTATACGTTATACGTTATACGTTATACGTTATACGTTATACGTTATACGTTATACGTTATACGTTATACGTTATACGTTATACGTTATACGTTATACGTTATACGTTATACGTTATACGTTATACGTTATACGTTATACGTTATACGTTATACGTTATACGTTATACGTTATACGTTATACGTTATACGTTATACGTTATACGTTATACGTTATACGTTATACGTTATACGTTATACGTTATACGTTATACGTTATACGTTATACGTTATACGTTATACGTTATACGTTATACGTTATACGTTATACGTTATACGTTATACGTTATACGTTATACGTTATACGTTATACGTTATACGTTATACGTTATACGTTATACGTTATACGTTATACGTTATACGTTATACGTTATACGTTATACGTTATACGTTATACGTTATACGTTATACGTTATACGTTATACGTTATACGTTATACGTTATACGTTATACGTTATACGATATACGTTATACGTTATACGTTATACGTTATACGTTATACGTTATACGTTATACGTTATACGTTATACGTTATACGTTATACGTTATACGTTATACGTTATACGTTATACGTTATACGTTATACGTTATACGTTATACGTTATACGTTATACATTATACGTTATACGTTATACGTTATACGTTATACGTTATACGATATACGTTATACGTTATACGTTGTACGTTATACGTTATACGTTATACGTTATACGCTGTACGTTATCCGTTGTACGTTATACGTCATACATTATACTTCATACGTTATACATTTTACGTTATACGCTATACGTTATAAGCTGTACGTTATACGTTATACGTTAACGTTACACGTTGTACGTTGTACGTTGTACGTTATACGTTGAACGTTATACGTTGTACGTTATACGTTATCCGTTAGACGTTTTTACGTTATACGTTATACGTTATACGTTATACGTGATACGTTATACGTTATACGTTATACGTTATACGTTATACGTTATACGTTATACGTTATACGTTATACGTTATACGTTATACGTTATACGTTATACGTTATACGTTATACGTCATTCGTTATACGTTATACGTTATACGTTGTACGTTGTACGTTATACGTTATAAGTTATACGTTATACGTTATACGATATACGTTACACGTTATACGTTATACGTTATACGCTGTACGTTATACGCTGTACGTTATACGCTGTACGTTATACGTTATACTTTATTCGTTATACGTTATACGTTATACGATATACGTTATACGTTATACGTTATACGTTATACGTTATACGTTATACGTTATACGTTATACGTTATACGTTATACGTTATACGTTATACGTTATACGTTATACGTTATACGTTATACGTTATACGTTATACGTTATACATTATACGTTATACGTTATACGTTATACGTTATACGTTATACGATATACGTTATACGTTATACGTTGTACGTTATACGTTATACGTTATACGTTATACGCTGTACGTTATCCGTTGTACGTTATACGTCATACATTATACTTCATACGTTATACATTTTACGTTATACGCTATACGTTATAAGCTGTACGTTATACGTTATACGTTAACGTTACACGTTGTACGTTGTACGTTGTACGTTATACGTTGAACGTTATACGTTGTACGTTATACGTTATCCGTTAGACGTTTTACGTTATACGTTATACGTTATACGTGATACGTTATACGTTATACGTTATACGTTATACGTTATACGTTATACGTTATACGTTATACGTTATACGTTATACGTTATACGTTATACGTTATACGTTATACGTCATACGTTATACGTTATACGTTATACGTTGTACGTTGTACGTTATACGTTATAAGTTATACGTTATACGTTATACGATATACGTTACACGTTATACGTTATACGTTATACGCTGTACGTTATACGCTGTACGTTATACGCTGTACGTTATACGTTATACTTTATTCGTTATACGTTATACGTTATACGTTATACGTTATACGTTATACGTTATACGTTATACGTTATACGTTATACGTTATAAGTTATACGTTATACGTTATACGTTATACGTTATCCGTTAGACGTTTTACGTTGTACGTTATACGTTATACGTGATACGTTATACGTTATACGTTATACGTTATACGTTATACGTTATACGTTATACGTTATACGTTATACGTTATACGTTATACGTTATACGTTATACGTTATACGTTATACGTCATACGTTATACGTTATACGTTATACGTTGTACGTTGTACGTTATACGTTATAAGTTATACGTTATACGTTATACGATATACGTTACACGTTATACGTTATACGTTATACGCTGTACGTTATACGCTGTACGTTATACGCTGTACGTTATACGTTATACTTTATTCGTTATACGTTATACGTTATACGTTATACGTTATACGTTATACGTTATACGTTATACGTTATACGTTATACGTTATAAGTTATACGTTATACGTTATACGTTATACGTTATACGTTATACGTTGTACGTTGTACGTTATACGTTCTACGTTATACGTTATACGTTATACGATATACGTTACACGTTATACGTTATACGTTATACGCTGTACGTTATACGCTGTACGTTATACGTTATACGTTATACGTTATACGTTATACGTTATACGTTATACGTTATACGTTATACGTTATACGTTATACGTTATACGTTATACGTTATACGTTATACGTTATACGTTATACGTTATACGTTATACGTTATACGTTATACGTTATACGTTATACGTTATACGTTATACGCTGTACGTTATACGCTGTACGTTATACGCTGTACGTTATACGTTATACGTTATACGTTACACGTTGTACGTTGTACGTTGTACGTTGTACGTTATACGTTGAACGTTATACGTTGTACGTCATACGTTGTACGTTATACGTTGTATGTTATACTTTATACGCTGTACGTTATACGTTATACGTTATACCTTATACGTTATACGTTGTACGTTATACGTTATACGTTATACGCTGTATGTTATACGTTATACGTTATACGGAACACGTTGTACGTTGAACGTTATACGTTATACGTTATACGTTATACGTTATACGTTATACGTTGTACGTTATACGCTGTACGTTATACGCTGTACGTTATACGCTGTACGTTATACGTTATACATTATACGTTACACGTTGTACGTTACACGTTGTACGTTGTACGTTGTACGTTATACGTTGAACGTTATACGTTGTACGTCATACGTTGTACGTTATACGTTGTACGTTATACTTTCTACGCTGTACGTTATACGTTATACGTTATACCTTATACGTTATACGTTATACGTTATACGTTATACGTTATAAGCTGTACGTTATCCGTTGTACGTTATACGTTATACGTTATACGTTATACGCTGTACGTTATACGCTGTACGTTATAAGCTGTACGTTATACGTTATACGTTATACGTTATACGTTATACGTTATACGTTATACGTTATACGCTGTACGTTATCCGTTGTACGTTATACGTTATACGGTACACGTTGTACGTTGAACGTTATACGTTATACGTTGTACGTTGTACGTTATACGTTATACGTTATACGTTATACGTTATACGTTATACGTTATACGTTATACGTTATACGTTATACGTTATACGTTATACGCTGTACGTTATACGCTGTACGTTATACGCTGTACGTTATACGTTATACGCTGTACGTTATCCGTTGTACGTTATACGTTATACGTTATACGTTATACTTCATACGTTATACGTTTTACGTTATACGCTGTACGTTATACGCTGTAAGTTATACGCTGTTCGTTATACGTTATACGTTATACGTTATAGGTTATACGGTACACGTTGTACGTTGAACGTTATACGTTATACGTTGTACGTTATACGTTATACGTTGTACGTTATACGTTATACGTTATACGCTGTACGTTATACGCTGTACGTTATACGCTGTACGTTATACGTTATACGTTATACGCTGTACGTTATACGCTGTACGTTATACGCTGTACGTTATACGTTATACGTTATACGTTACACGTTGTACGTTGTACGCTGTACGTTATACGCTGTACGTTATACGTTATACTTTATACGTTACACGTTGTACGTTACACGTTGTACGTTGAACGTTGTACGTTATACGTTGAACGTTATACGTTGTACGTCATACGTTGTACGTTATACTTTCTACGCTGTACGTTATACGTTATACGTTATACCTTATACGTTATACGTTGTACGTTATACGTTATACGTTATACGCTGTACGTTATCCGTTGTACGTTATACGTTATACGTTATACGTTATACGTTATACGTTATACGTTATACGTTATACGTTATACGTTATACGTTATACGTTATACGTTATACGTTATACGTTATACGTTATACGTTATACGTTATACGTTATACGTTATACGTTATACGTTATACGTTATACGTTATACGTTATACGTTATACGTTATACGTTATACGTTATACGTTATACGTTATACGTTATACGTTATACGTTATACGTTATACGTTATACGTTATACGTTATACGTTATACGTTATACGTTATACGTTATACGTTATACGTTATACGTTATACGTTATACGTTATACGTTATACGTTATACGTTATACGTTATACGTTATACGTTATACGTTATACGTTATACGTTATACGTTATACGTTATACGTTATACGTTATACGTTATACGTTATACGTTATACGTTATACGTTATACGTTATACGTTATACGTTATACGTTATACGTTATACGTTATACGTTATACGTTATACGTTATACGTTATACGTTATACGTTATACGTTATACGTTATACGTTATACGTTATACGTTATACGTTATACGTTATACGTTATACGTTATACGTTATACGTTATACGTTATACGTTATACGTTATACGTTATACGTTATACGTTATACGTTATACGTTATACGTTATACGTTATACGTTATACGTTATACGTTGTACGTTATACGTTATACGTTATACGTTATACTCTGTACGTTATACGTTGTACGTTATACGTTATACGTTATACGTTATACGCTGTACGTTATACGCTGTACGTTATACGCTGTACGTTATACGTTATACGTTATACGCTGTACGTTATACGTTATACGTTATACGTTATACGTTATACGTTATACGTTATACGTTATACGTTATACGTTATACGTTATACGTTATACGTTATACGTTATACGTTATACGTTATACGTTATACGTTATACGTTATACGTTATACGTTATACGTTATACGTTATACGTTATACGTTATACGTTATACGTTATACGTTATACGTTATACGTTATACGTTATACGTTAACGTTACACGTTGTACGTTGTACGTTGTACGTTATACGTTGAACGTTATACGTTGTACGTTATACGTTATCCGTTAGACGTTTTACGTTATACGTTATACGTTATACGTGATACGTTATACGTTATACGTTATACGTTATACGTTATACGCTGTACGTTATACGCTGTACGTTATACGCTGTACGTTATACGTTATACGTTATACGCTGTACGTTATACGCTGTACGTTATACGCTGTACGTTATACGTTATACGTTATACGTTACACGTTGTACGTTGTACGCTGTACGTTATACGCTGTACGTTATACGTTATACGTTATACGTTACACGTTGTACGTTACACGTTGTACGTTGTACGTTGTACCTTATACGTTGAACGTTATACGTTGTACGTCATACGTTGTACGTTATACTTTCTACGCTGTACGTTATACGTTATACGTTATACCTTATACGTTATACGTTGTACGTTATACGTTATACGTTATACGCTGTACGTTATCCGTTGTACGTTATACGTTATACGTTATACGTTATACGTTATACGTTATACGTTATACGTTATACGTTATACGTTATACGTTATACGTTATACGTTATACGTTATACGTTATACGTTATACGTTATACGTTATACGTTATACGTTATACGTTATACGTTATACGTTATACGTTATACGTTATACGTTATACGTTATACGTTATACGTTATACGTTATACGTTATACGTTATACGTTATACGTTATACGTTATACGTTATACGTTATACGTTATACGTTATACGTTATACGTTATACGTTATACGTTATACGTTATACGTTATACGTTATACGTTATACGTTATACGTTATACGTTATACGTTATACGTTATACGTTATACGTTATACGTTATACGTTATACGTTATACGTTATACGTTATACGTTATACGTTATACGTTATACGTTATACGTTATACGTTATACGTTATACGTTATACGTTATACGTTATACGTTATACGTTATACGTTATACGTTATACGTTATACGTTATACGTTATACGTTATACGTTATACGTTATACGTTATACGTTATACGTTATACGTTATACGTTATACGTTATACGTTATACGTTATACGTTATACGTTATACGTTATACGTTATACGTTATACGTTATACGTTATACGTTATACGTTATACGTTATACGTTATACGTTATACGTTATACGTTATACGTTATACGTTATACGTTATACGTTATACGTTATACGTTATACGTTATACGTTATACGTTATACGTTATACGTTATACGTTATACGTTATACGTTATACGTTATACGTTATACGTTATACGTTATACGTTATACGTTATACGTTATACGTTATACGTTATACGTTATACGTTATACGTTATACGTTATACGTTATACGTTATACGTTATACGTTATACGTTATACGTTATACGTTATACGTTATACGTTATACGTTATACGTTATACGTTATACGTTATACGTTACGTTATACGTTATACGTTATACGTTATACGTTATACGTTATACGTTATACGTTATACGTTATACGTTATACGTTATACGTTATACGTTATACGTTATACGTTATACGTTATACGTTATACGTTATACGTTATACGTTATACGTTATACGTTATACATTATACGTTATACGTTATACGTTATACGTTATACGTTATACGATATACGTTATACGTTATACGTTGTACGTTATACGTTATACGTTATACGTTATACGCTGTACGTTATCCGTTGTACGTTATACGTCATACATTATACTTCATACGTTATACATTTTACGTTATACGCTATACGTTATAAGCTGTACGTTATACGTTATACGTTAACGTTACACGTTGTACGTTGTACGTTGTACGTTATACGTTGAACGTTATACGTTGTACGTTATACGTTATACGTTATACGTTATACGTTATACGTTATACGTTATACGTTATACGTTATACGTTATACGTTATACGTTATACGTTAACGTTACACGTTGTACGTTGTACGTTGTACGTTATACGTTGAACGTTATACGTTGTACGTTATACGTTATCCGTTAGACGTTTTACGTTATACGTTATACGTTATACGTGATACGTTATACGTTATACGTTATACGTTATACGTTATACGCTGTACGTTATACGCTGTACGTTATACGCTGTACGTTATACGTTATACGTTATACGCTGTACGTTATACGCTGTACGTTATACGCTGTACGTTATACGTTATACGTTATACGTTATACGCTGTACGTTGTACGCTGTACGTTATACGCTGTACGTTATACGTTATACGTTATACGTTACACGTTGTACGTTACACGTTGTACGTTGTACGTTGTACGTTATACGTTGAACGTTATACGTTGTACGTCATACGTTGTACGTTGTACGTCATACGTTGTACGTTATACTTTCTACGCTGTACGTTATACGTTATACGTTATACCTTATACGTTATACGTTGTACGTTATACGTTATACGTTATACGCTGTACGTTATCCGTTGTACGTTATACGTTATACGTTATACGTTATACGTTATACGTTATACGTTATACGTTATACGTTATACCTTATACGTTATACGTTATACGTTATACGTTATACGTTATACGTTATACGTTATACGTTATACGTTATACGTTATACGTTATACGTTATACGTTATACGTTATACGTTATACGTTATACGTTATACGTTATACGTTATACGTTATACGTTATACGTTATACGTTATACGTTATACGTTATACGTTATACGTTATACGTTATACGTTATACGTTATACGTTATACGTTATACGTTATACGTTATACGTTATACGTTATACGTTATACGTTATACGTTATACGTTATACGTTATACGTTATACGTTATACGTTATACGTTATACGTTATACGTTATACGTTATACGTTATACGTTATACGTTATACGTTATACGTTATACGTTATACGTTATACGTTATACGTTATACGTTATACGTTATACGTTATACGTTATACGTTATACGTTATACGTTATACGTTATACGTTATACGTTATACGTTATACGTTATACGTTATACGTTATACGTTATACGTTATACGTTATACGTTATACGTTATACGTTATACGTTATACGTTATACGTTATACGTTATACGTTATACGTTATACGTTATACGTTATACGTTATACGTTATACGTTATACGTTATACGTTATACGTTATACGTTATACGTTATACGTTATACGTTATACGTTATACGTTATACGTTATACGTTATACGTTATACGTTATACGTTATACGTTATACGTTATACGTTATACGTTATACGTTATACGTTATACGTTATACGTTATACGTTATACGTTATACGTTATACGTTATACGTTATACGTTATACGTTATACGTTATACGTTATACGTTACGTTATACGTTATACGTTATACGTTATACGTTATACGTTATACGTTATACGTTATACGTTATACGTTATACGTTATACGTTATACGTTATACGTTATACGTTATACGTTATACGTTATACATTATACGTTATACGTTATACGTTATACGTTATACGTTATACGATATACGTTATACGTTATACGTTGTACGTTATACGTTATACGTTATACGTTATACGCTGTACGTTATCCGTTGTACGTTATACGTCATACATTATACTTCATACGTTATACATTTTACGTTATACGCTATACGTTATAAGCTGTACGTTATACGTTATACGTTAACGTTACACGTTGTACGTTGTACGTTGTACGTTATACGTTGAACGTTATACGTTGTACGTTATACGTTATCCGTTAGACGTTTTACGTTATACGTTATACGTTATACGTGATACGTTATACGTTATACGTTATACGTTATACGTTATACGTTATACGTTATACGTTATACGTTATACGTTATACGTCATACGTTATACGTTATACGTTATACGTTGTACGTTGTACGTTATACGTTATAAGTTATACGTTATACGTTATACGATATACGTTACACGTTATACGTTATACGTTATACGCTGTACGTTATACGCTGTACGTTATACGCTGTACGTTATACGTTATACTTTATTCGTTATACGTTATACGTTATACGTTATACGTTATACGTTATACGTTATACGTTATACGTTATACGTTATAAGTTATACGTTATACGTTATACGTTATACGTTATACGTTATACGTTGTACGTTGTACGTTATACGTTCTACGTTATACGTTATACGTTATACGATATACGTTACACGTTATACGTTATACGTTATACGCTGTACGTTATACGCTGTACGTTATACGTTATACGTTATACGTTATACGTTATACGTTATACGTTATACGTTATACGCTATACGTTATACGTTATACGTTATACGTTATACGTTATACGTTATACGTTATACGTTATACGTTATACGTTATACGTTATACGTTATACGTTATACGTTATACGTTATACGTTATACGTTATACGCTGTACGTTATACGCTGTACGTTATACGCTGTACGTTATACGTTATACGTTATACGTTACACGTTGTACGTTGTACGTTGTACGTTGTACGTTATACGTTGAACGTTATACGTTGTACGTCATACGTTGTACGTTATACGTTGTATGTTATACTTTATACGCTGTTCGTTATACGTTATACGTTATACCTTATACGTTATACGTTGTACGTTATACGTTATACGTTATACGCTGTATGTTATACGTTATACGTTATACGGAACACGTTGTACGTTGAACGTTATACGTTATACGTTATACGTTATACGTTATACGTTATACGTTATACGTTATACGTTATACGTTATACGTTATACGTTATACGTTATACGTTATACGTTATACGTTATACATTATACGTTATACGTTATACGTTATACGTTATACGTTATACGATATACGTTATACGTTATACGTTGTACGTTATACGTTATACGTTATACGTTATACGCTGTACGTTATCCGTTGTACGTTATACGTCATACATTATACTTCATACGTTATACATTTTACGTTATACGCTATACGTTATAAGCTGTACGTTATACGTTATACGTTAACGTTACACGTTGTACGTTGTACGTTGTACGTTATACGTTGAACGTTATACGTTGTACGTTATACGTTATCCGTTAGACGTTTTTACGTTATACGTTATACGTTATACGTTATACGTGATACGTTATACGTTATACGTTATACGTTATACGTTATACGTTATACGTTATACGTTATACGTTATACGTTATACGTTATACGTTATACGTTATACGTTATACGTTATACGTCATTCGTTATACGTTATACGTTATACGTTGTACGTTGTACGTTATACGTTATAAGTTATACGTTATACGTTATACGATATACGTTACACGTTATACGTTATACGTTATACGCTGTACGTTATACGCTGTACGTTATACGCTGTACGTTATACGTTATACTTTATTCGTTATACGTTATACGTTATACGATATACGTTATACGTTATACGTTATACGTTATACGTTATACGTTATACGTTATACGTTATACGTTATACGTTATACGTTATACGTTATACGTTATACGTTATACGTTATACGTTATACGTTATACGTTATACGTTATACGTTATACGTTATACATTATACGTTATACGTTATACGTTATACGTTATACGTTATACGATATACGTTATACGTTATACGTTGTACGTTATACGTTATACGTTATACGTTATACGCTGTACGTTATCCGTTGTACGTTATACGTCATACATTATACTTCATACGTTATACATTTTACGTTATACGCTATACGTTATAAGCTGTACGTTATACGTTATACGTTAACGTTACACGTTGTACGTTGTACGTTGTACGTTATACGTTGAACGTTATACGTTGTACGTTATACGTTATCCGTTAGACGTTTTACGTTATACGTTATACGTTATACGTGATACGTTATACGTTATACGTTATACGTTATACGTTATACGTTATACGTTATACGTTATACGTTATACGTTATACGTTATACGTTATACGTTATACGTTATACGTCATACGTTATACGTTATACGTTATACGTTGTACGTTGTACGTTATACGTTATAAGTTATACGTTATACGTTATACGATATACGTTACACGTTATACGTTATACGTTATACGCTGTACGTTATACGCTGTACGTTATACGCTGTACGTTATACGTTATACTTTATTCGTTATACGTTATACGTTATACGTTATACGTTATACGTTATACGTTATACGTTATACGTTATACGTTATACGTTATAAGTTATACGTTATACGTTATACGTTATACGTTATCCGTTAGACGTTTTACGTTGTACGTTATACGTTATACGTGATACGTTATACGTTATACGTTATACGTTATACGTTATACGTTATACGTTATACGTTATACGTTATACGTTATACGTTATACGTTATACGTTATACGTTATACGTCATACGTTATACGTTATACGTTATACGTTGTACGTTGTACGTTATACGTTATAAGTTATACGTTATACGTTATACGATATACGTTACACGTTATACGTTATACGTTATACGCTGTACGTTATACGCTGTACGTTATACGCTGTACGTTATACGTTATACTTTATTCGTTATACGTTATACGTTATACGTTATACGTTATACGTTATACGTTATACGTTATACGTTATACGTTATACGTTATAAGTTATACGTTATACGTTATACGTTATACGTTATACGTTATACGTTGTACGTTGTACGTTATACGTTCTACGTTATACGTTATATGTTATACGATATACGTTACACGTTATACGTTATACGTTATACGCTGTACGTTATACGCTGTACGTTATACGTTATACGTTATACGTTATACGTTATACGTTATACGTTATACGTTATACGTTATACGTTATACGTTATACGTTATACGTTATACGTTATACGTTATACGTTATACGTTATACGTTATACGTTATACGTTATACGTTATACGTTATACGTTATACGTTATACGTTATACGCTGTACGTTATACGCTGTACGTTATACGCTGTACGTTATACGTTATACGTTATACGTTACACGTTGTACGTTGTACGTTGTACGTTGTACGTTATACGTTGAACGTTATACGTTGTACGTCATACGTTGTACGTTATACGTTGTATGTTATACTTTATACGCTGTACGTTATACGTTATACGTTATACCTTATACGTTATACGTTGTACGTTATACGTTATACGTTATACGCTGTATGTTATACGTTATACGTTATACGGAACACGTTGTACGTTGAACGTTATACGTTATACGTTATACGTTATACGTTATACGTTATACGTTATACGTTATACGCTGTACGTTATACGCTGTACGTTATACGCTGTACGTTATACGTTATACATTATACGTTACACGTTGTACGTTACACGTTGTACGTTGTACGTTGTACGTTATACGTTGAACGTTATACGTTGTACGTCATACGTTGTACGTTATACGTTATACGTTATACGCTGTACGTTATACGCTGTACGTTATACGCTGTACGTTATACGTTATACGTTATACGTTACACGTTGTACGTTGTACGCTGTACGTTATACGCTGTACGTTATACGTTATACGTTATACGTTACACGTTGTACGTTACACGTTGTACGTTGTACGTTGTACGTTATACGTTGAACGTTATACGTTGTACGTCATACGTTGTACGTTATACTTTCTACGCTGTACGTTATACGTTATACGTTATACCTTATACGTTATACGTTGTACGTTATACGTTATACGTTATACGCTGTACGTTATCCGTTGTACGTTATACGTTATACGTTATACGTTATACGTTATACGTTATACGTTATACGTTATACGTTATACGTTATACGTTATACGTTATACGTTATACGTTATACGTTATACGTTATACGTTATACGTTATACGTTATACGTTATACGTTATACGTTATACGTTATACGTTATACGTTATACGTTATACGTTATACGTTATACGTTATACGTTATACGTTATACGTTATACGTTATACGTTATACGTTATACGTTATACGTTATACGTTATACGTTATACGTTATACGTTATACGTTATACGTTATACGTTATACGTTATACGTTATACGTTATACGTTATACGTTATACGTTATACGTTATACGTTATACGTTATACGTTATACGTTATACGTTATACGTTATACGTTATACGTTATACGTTATACGTTATACGTTATACGTTATACGTTATACGTTATACGTTATACGTTATACGTTATACGTTATACGTTATACGTTATACGTTATACGTTATACGTTATACGTTATACGTTATACGTTATACGTTATACGTTATACGTTATACGTTATACGTTATACGTTATACGTTATACGTTATACGTTATACGTTATACGTTATACGTTATACGTTATACGTTATACGTTATACGTTATACGTTATACGTTATACGTTATACGTTATACGTTATACGTTATACGTTATACGTTATACGTTATACGTTATACGTTATACGTTATACGTTATACGTTATACGTTATACGTTATACGTTATACGTTATACGTTATACGTTATACGTTATACGTTATACGTTATACGTTATACGTTATACGTTATACGTTATACGTTATACGTTACGTTATACGTTATACGTTATACGTTATACGTTATACGTTATACGTTATACGTTATACGTTATACGTTATACGTTATACGTTATACGTTATACGTTATACGTTATACGTTATACGTTATACGTTATACGTTATACGTTATACGTTATACGTTATACGTTATACGTTATACATTATACGTTATACGTTATACGTTATACGTTATACGTTATACGATATACGTTATACGTTATACGTTGTACGTTATACGTTATACGTTATACGTTATACGCTGTACGTTATCCGTTGTACGTTATACGTCATACATTATACTTCATACGTTATACATTTTACGTTATACGCTATACGTTATAAGCTGTACGTTATACGTTATACGTTAACGTTACACGTTGTACGTTGTACGTTGTACGTTATACGTTGAACGTTATACGTTGTACGTTATACGTTATCCGTTAGACGTTTTACGTTATACGTTATACGTTATACGTGATACGTTATACGTTATACGTTATACGTTATACGTTATACGTTATACGTTATACGTTATACGTTATACGTTATACGTTATACGTTATACGTTATACGTCATACGTTATACGTTATACGTTATACGTTGTACGTTGTACGTTATACGTTATAAGTTATACGTTATACGTTATACGATATACGTTACACGTTATACGTTATACGTTATACGCTGTACGTTATACGCTGTACGTTATACGCTGTACGTTATACGTTATACTTTATTCGTTATACGTTATACGTTATACGTTATACGTTATACGTTATACGTTATACGTTATACGTTATACGTTATAAGTTATACGTTATACGTTATACGTTATACGTTATACGTTATACGTTGTACGTTGTACGTTATACGTTCTACGTTATACGTTATACGTTATACGATATACGTTACACGTTATACGTTATACGTTATACGCTGTACGTTATACGCTGTACGTTATACGTTATACGTTATACGTTATACGTTATACGTTATACGTTATACGTTATACGCTATACGTTATACGTTATACGTTATACGTTATACGTTATACGTTATACGTTATACGTTATACGTTATACGTTATACGTTATACGTTATACGTTATACGTTATACGTTATACGTTATACGTTATACGCTGTACGTTATACGCTGTACGTTATACGCTGTACGTTATACGTTGAACGTTATACGTTATACGTTATACGTTATACGTTATACGTTATACGTTATACGTTATACGTTATACGTTATACGTTATACGTTATACGTTATACGCTGTACGTTATCCGTTGTACGTTATACGTCATACATTATACTTCATACGTTATACATTTTACGTTATACGCTATACGTTATAAGCTGTACGTTATACGTTATACGTTAACGTTACACGTTGTACGTTGTACGTTGTACGTTATACGTTGAACGTTATACGTTGTACGTTATACGTTATCCGTTAGACGTTTTACGTTATACGTTATACGTTATACGTGATACGTTATACGTTATACGTTATACGTTATACGTTATACGTTATACGTTATACGTTATACGTTATACGTTATACGTTATACGTTATACGTTATACGTCATACGTTATACGTTATACGTTATACGTTGTACGTTGTACGTTATACGTTATAAGTTATACGTTATACGTTATACGATATACGTTACACGTTATACGTTATACGTTATACGCTGTACGTTATACGCTGTACGTTATACGCTGTACGTTATACGTTATACTTTATTCGTTATACGTTATACGTTATACGTTATACGTTATACGTTATACGTTATACGTTATACGTTATACGTTATAAGTTATACGTTATACGTTATACGTTATACGTTATACGTTATACGTTGTACGTTGTACGTTATACGTTCTACGTTATACGTTATACGTTATACGATATACGTTACACGTTATACGTTATACGTTATACGCTGTACGTTATACGCTGTACGTTATACGTTATACGTTATACGTTATACGTTATACGTTATACGTTATACGTTATACGCTATACGTTATACGTTATACGTTATACGTTATACGTTATACGTTATACGTTATACGTTATACGTTATACGTTATACGTTATACGTTATACGTTATACGTTATACGTTATACGTTATACGTTATACGTTATACGCTGTACGTTATACGCTGTACGTTATACGCTGTACGTTATACGTTATACGTTATACGTTACACGTTGTACGTTGTACGTTGTACGTTGTACGTTATACGTTGAACGTTATACGTTGTACGTCATACGTTGTACGTTATACGTTGTATGTTATACTTTATACGCTGTTCGTTATACGTTATACGTTATACCTTATACGTTATACGTTGTACGTTATACGTTATACGTTATACGCTGTATGTTATACGTTATACGTTATACGGAACACGTTGTACGTTGAACGTTATACGTTATACGTTATACGTTATACGTTATACGTTATACGTTATACGTTATACGTTATACGTTATACGCTGTACGTTATACGCTGTACGTTATACGCTGTACGTTATACGTTATACATTATACGTTACACGTTGTACGTTACACGTTGTACGTTGTACGTTGTACGTTATACGTTGAACGTTATACGTTGTACGTCATACGTTGTACGTTATACGTTGTACGTTATACTTTCTACGCTGTACGTTATACGTTATACGTTATACCTTATACGTTATACGTTGTACGTTATACGTTATACGTTATACGCTGTACGTTATCCGTTGTACGTTATACGTTATACGTTATACGTTATACGCTGTACGTTATACGTTATACGTTATAAGCTGTACGTTATACGTTATACGTTATACGTTATACGTTATACGTTATACGTTATACGTTATACGTTATACGTTATACGTTATACGTTATACGTTATACGTTATACGTTATACGTTATACGTTATACGTTATACGTTATACGTTATACGTTATACGTTATACGTTATACGTTATACGTTATACGTTATACGTTATACGTTATACGTTATACGTTATACGTTATACGTTATACGTTATACGTTATACGTTATACGTTATACGTTATACGTTATACATTACACGTTATACGTTATACGTTATACGTTATACGTTATACGTTATACGTTATACGTTATACGTTATACGTTATACGTTATACGTTATACGTTATACGTTATACGTTATACGTTGTACGTTATACGTTATACGTTATACGCTGTACGTTATACGCTGTACGTTATACGTTATACGTTATACGCTGTACGTTATACGTTATACGTTATACGTTATACGTTATACGCTGTACGTTATACGTTATACGTTATACGTTATACGTTATACGTTATACGTTATACGTTATACGTTATACGTTATACGTTATACGTTATACGTTATACGTTATACGTTATACGTTATACGTTATACGTTATACGTTATACGTTATACGTTATACGTTATACGTTAGACGTTATACGTTATACGTTATACGTTATACGTTATACGCTGTACGTTATACGTTATACGTTACACGTTGTACGTTGTACGTTATACGTATGTACGTTGTACGTTATACGTTGAACGTTATACGTTGTACGTTGTACGTTATACGTTGTACGTTATACGTTATACGTTATACGTTATACGTTATACGTTATACGTTACACGTTGTACGTTGTACGTTGTACGTTGTACGTTGTACGTTATACGTTATACGTTGAACGTTATACGTTGTACGTCATACGTTGTACGTTATACGTTGTACGTTATACTTTATACGCTGTACGTTATACGTTATACGTTATACCTTATACGTTATACGTTCTACGTTATACGTTATACGTTATACGCTGTATGTTATACGTTATACGTTATACGGAACACGTTGTACGTTGAACGTTATACGTTATACGTTATACGTTATACGTTATACGTTATACGTTATACGCTGTACGTTATACGCTGTACGTTATACGCTGTACGTTATACGCTGTACGTTATACGCTGTACGTTATACGTTATACGTTATACGTTATACGTTGTACGTTGTACGTTATACGTTCTACGTTATACGTTATACGTTATACGATATACGTTACACGTTATACGTTATACGTTATACGCTGTACGTTATACGCTGTACGTTATACGTTATACGTTATACGTTATACGTTATACGTTATACGTTATACGTTATACGTTATACGTTATACGTTATACGTTATACGTTATACGTTATACGTTATACGTTATACGTTATACGTTATACGTTATACGTTATACGTTATACGTTATACGTTATACGTTATACGTTATACGTTATACGTTATACGCTGTACGTTATACGCTGTACGTTATACGCTGTACGTTATACGTTATACGTTATACGTTACACGTTGTACGTTGTACGTTGTACGTTGTACGTTATACGTTGAACGTTATACGTTGTACGTCATACGTTGTACGTTATACGTTGTATGTTATACTTTATACGCTGTACGTTATACGTTATACGTTATACCTTATACGTTATACGTTGTACGTTATACGTTATACGTTATACGCTGTATGTTATACGTTATACGTTATACGGAACACGTTGTACGTTGAACGTTATACGTTATACGTTATACGTTATACGTTATACGTTATACGTTATACGTTATACGTTATACGCTGTACGTTATACGCTGTACGTTATACGCTGTACGTTATACGTTATACATTATACGTTACACGTTGTACGTTACACGTTGTACGTTGTACGTTGTACGTTATACGTTGAACGTTATACGTTGTACGTCATACGTTGTACGTTATACGTTGTACGTTATACTTTCTACGCTGTACGTTATACGTTATACGTTATACCTTATACGTTATACGTTGTACGTTATACGTTATACGTTATACGCTGTACGTTATCCGTTGTACGTTATACGTTATACGTTATACGTTATACGCTGTACGTTATACGCTGTACGTTATAAGCTGTACGTTATACGTTATACGTTATACGTTATACGTTATACGTTATACGTTATACGTTATACGTTATACGTTATACGTTATACGTTATACGTTATACGTTATACGTTATACGTTATACGTTATACGTTATACGTTATACGTTATACGTTATACGTTATACGTTGTACGTTGTACGTTATACGTTATAAGTTATACGTTATACGTTATACGATATACGTTACACGTTATACGTTATACGTTATACGCTGTACGTTATACGCTGTACGTTATACGCTGTACGTTATACGTTATACTTTATTCGTTATACGTTATACGTTATACGTTATACGTTATACGTTATACGTTATACGTTATACGTTATACGTTATAAGTTATACGTTATACGTTATACGTTATACGTTATACGTTATACGTTGTACGTTGTACGTTATACGTTCTACGTTATACGTTATACGTTATACGATATACGTTACACGTTATACGTTATACGTTATACGCTGTACGTTATACGCTGTACGTTATACGTTATACGTTATACGTTATACGTTATACGTTATACGTTATACGTTATACGCTATACGTTATACGTTATACGTTATACGTTATACGTTATACGTTATACGTTATACGTTATACGTTATACGTTATACGTTATACGTTATACGTTATACGTTATACGTTATACGTTATACGTTATACGCTGTACGTTATACGCTGTACGTTATACGCTGTACGTTATACGTTATACGTTATACGTTACACGTTGTACGTTGTACGTTGTACGTTGTACGTTATACGTTGAACGTTATACGTTGTACGTCATACGTTGTACGTTATACGTTGTATGTTATACTTTATACGCTGTTCGTTATACGTTATACGTTATACCTTATACGTTATACGTTGTACGTTATACGTTATACGTTATACGCTGTATGTTATACGTTATACGTTATACGGAACACGTTGTACGTTGAACGTTATACGTTATACGTTATACGTTATACGTTATACGTTATACGTTATACGTTATACGTTATACGTTATACGTTATACGTTATACGTTATACGCTGTACGTTATCCGTTGTACGTTATACGTCATACATTATACTTCATACGTTATACATTTTACGTTATACGCTATACGTTATAAGCTGTACGTTATACGTTATACGTTAACGTTACACGTTGTACGTTGTACGTTGTACGTTATACGTTGAACGTTATACGTTGTACGTTATACGTTATCCGTTAGACGTTTTACGTTATACGTTATACGTTATACGTGATACGTTATACGTTATACGTTATACGTTATACGTTATACGTTATACGTTATACGTTATACGTTATACGTTATACGTTATACGTTATACGTTATACGTCATACGTTATACGTTATACGTTATACGTTGTACGATATACGTTATACGTTATACGTTATACGTTATACGTTATACGTTATACGTTATACGTTATACGTTATACGTTATACGTTATACGTTATACGTTATACGTTATACGTTATACGTTATACGTTATACGTTATACGTTATACGTTATACGTTATACGTTATACGTTATACGTTATACGTTATACGTTATACGTTATACGTTATACGTTATACGTTATACGTTATACGTTATACGTTATACGTTATACGTTATACGTTATACGTTATACGTTATACGTTATACGTTATACGTTATACGTTATACGTTATACGTTATACGTTATACGTTATACGTTATACGTTATACGTTATACGTTATACGTTATACGTTATACGTTATACGTTATACGTTATACGTTATACGTTATACGTTATACGTTATACGTTATACGTTATACGTTATACGTTATACGTTATACGTTATACGTTATACGTTATACGTTATACGTTATACGTTATACGTTATACGTTATACGTTATACGTTATACGTTGTACGTTATACGTTATACGTTATACGCTGTACGTTATACGCTGTACGTTATACGTTATACGTTATACGCTGTACGTTATACGCTGTACGTTATACGTTATACGTTATACGCTGTACGTTATACGTTATACGTTATACGTTATACGCTGTACGTTATACGTTATACGTTATACGTTATACGTTATACGTTATACGTTATACGTTATACGTTATACGTTATACGTTATACGTTATACGTTATACGTTATACGTTATACGTTATACGTTATACGTTATACGTTATACGTTATACGTTATACGTTATACGTTATACGTTAGACGTTATACGTTATACGTTATACGTTATACGTTATACGCTGTACGTTATACGTTATACGTTACACGTTGTACGTTGTACGTTATACGTATGTACGTTGTACGTTATACGTTGAACGTTATACGTTGTACGTTGTACGTTATACGTTGTACGTTATACGTTATACGTTATACGTTATACGTTATACGTTATACGTTACACGTTGTACGTTGTACGTTGTACGTTGTACGTTGTACGTTATACGTTATACGTTGAACGTTATACGTTGTACGTCATACGTTGTACGTTATACGTTGTACGTTATACTTTATACGCTGTACGTTATACGTTATACGTTATACCTTATACGTTATACGTTCTACGTTATACGTTATACGTTATACGCTGTATGTTATACGTTATACGTTATACGGAACACGTTGTACGTTGAACGTTATACGTTATACGTTATACGTTATACGTTATACGTTATACGTTATACGTTATACGTTATACGCTGTACGTTATACGCTGTACGTTATACGCTGTACGTTATACGCTGTACGTTATACGTTATACGTTATACGTTATACGTTGTACGTTGTACGTTATACGTTCTACGTTATACGTTATACGTTATACGATATACGTTACACGTTATACGTTATACGTTATACGCTGTACGTTATACGCTGTACGTTATACGTTATACGTTATACGTTATACGTTATACGTTATACGTTATACGTTATACGTTATACGTTATACGTTATACGTTATACGTTATACGTTATACGTTATACGTTATACGTTATACGTTATACGTTATACGTTATACGTTATACGTTATACGTTATACGTTATACGTTATACGTTATACGCTGTACGTTATACGCTGTACGTTATACGCTGTACGTTATACGTTATACGTTATACGTTACACGTTGTACGTTGTACGTTGTACGTTGTACGTTATACGTTGAACGTTATACGTTGTACGTCATACGTTGTACGTTATACGTTGTATGTTATACTTTATACGCTGTACGTTATACGTTATACGTTATACCTTATACGTTATACGTTGTACGTTATACGTTATACGTTATACGCTGTATGTTATACGTTATACGTTATACGGAACACGTTGTACGTTGAACGTTATACGTTATACGTTATACGTTATACGTTATACGTTATACGTTATACGTTATACGTTATACGCTGTACGTTATACGCTGTACGTTATACGCTGTACGTTATACGTTATACATTATACGTTACACGTTGTACGTTACACGTTGAACGTTGTACGTTGTACGTTATACGTTGAACGTTATACGTTGTACGTCATACGTTGTACGTTATACGTTGTACGTTATACTTTCTACGCTGTACGTTATACGTTATACGTTATACCTTATACGTTATACGTTGTACGTTATACGTTATACGTTATACGCTGTACGTTATCCGTTGTACGTTATACGTTATACGTTATACGTTATACGCTGTACGTTATACGCTGTACGTTATAAGCTGTACGTTATACGTTATACGTTATACGTTATACGTTATACGTTATACGTTATACGTTATACGTTATACGTTATACGTTATACGTTATACGTTATACGTTATACGTTATACGTTATACGTTTATACGTTATACGTTATACGTTATACGTTATACGTTATACGTTATACGTTATACGTTATACGTTATACGTTATACGTTATACGTTATACGTTATACGTTATACGTTATACGTTATACGTTATACGTTATACGTTATACGTTATACGTTATACGTTATACGTTATACGTTATACGTTATACGTTATACGTTATACGTTATACGTTATACGTTATACGTTATACGTTATACGTTATACGTTATACGTTATACGTTATACGTTATACGTTATACGTTATACGTTATACGTTATACGTTTAAACGTTATACGTTATACGTTATACGTTATACGTTATACGTTATACGTTATACGTTATACGTTATACGTTATACGTTATACGTTATACGTTATACGTTATACGTTATACGTTATACGTTATACGTTATACGTTATACGTTATACGTTATACGTTATACGTTATACGTTATACGTTATACGTTATACGTTATACGTTATACGTTATACGTTATACGTTATACGTTATACGTTATACGTTATACGTTATACGTTATACGTTATACTTTATACGTTATACTTTATACGTTATACGTTATACGTTATACGTTATACGTTATACGTTATACGTTATACGTTATACGTTATACGTTATACGTTATACGTTATACGTTATACGTTATACGTTATACGTTATACGTTATACGTTATACGTTATACGTTATACGTTATACGTTATACGTTATACGTTATACGTTATACGTTTTATACGTTATACGTTATACGTTATACGTTATACGTTATACGTTATACGTTATACGTTATACGTTATACGTTATACGTTATACGTTATACGTTATACGTTATACGTTATACGTTATACGTTATACGTTATACGTTATACGTTATACGTTATACGTTATACGTTATACGTTATACGTTATACGTTATACGTTATACGTTATACGTTATACTTTATACGTTATACGTTATACGTTATACGTTATACGTTATACGTTATACGTTATACGTTATACGTTATACGTTATACGTTATACGTTATACGTTATACGTTATACGTTATACGTTATACGTTATACGTTATACGTTATACGTTATACGTTATACGTTATACGTTATACGTTATACGTTATACGTTATACGTTATACGTTATACGTTATACGTTATACGTTATACGTTATACGTTATACGTTATACGTTATACGTTATACGTTATACGTTATACGTTATACGTTATACGTTATACGTTATACGTTATACGTTATACGTTATACGTTATACGTTATACGTTATACGTTATACGTTATACGTTATACGTTATACGTTATACGTTATACGTTATACGTTATACGTTATACGTTATACGTTATACGTTATACGTTATACGTTATACGTTATACGTTATACGTTATACGTTATACGTTATACGTTATACGTTATACGTTATACGTTATACGTTATACGTTATACGTTATACGTTATACGTTATACGTTATACGTTATACGTTATACGTTATACGTTATACGTTATACGTTATACGTTACACGTTGTACGTTATACGCTGTACGTTACACGCGGTACGTTATACGCTGTACGTTATACGATATACGTTATACGTTATACGTTATACGTTATACGTTATACGTTATACGTTATACGTTATACGTTATACGTTATACGTTATACGTTATACATTATACGTTATACGTTATACGTTATACGTTATACGTTATACGTTATACGTTATACGGTACACGTTGTACGTTGAACGTTATACGTTATACGTTGTACGTTATACGTTGTACGTTATACGTTATACGTTATACGTTATACGATATACGTTATACGTTATACGTTATACGTTATACGTTATACGTTATACGCTGTACGTTATACGCTGTACGTTATACGCTGTTCGTTATACGTTGTACGTTATACGTTGTACGTTATACGCTGTACGTTATCCGTTGTATGTTATACGTTATACGTTATACGTTATACGTTATACGTTATACGTTATACGCTGTACGTTATCCATTGTACGTTATACGTTATACGTTATACGTTATACTTCATACGTTATACGTTTTACGTTATACGCTGTACGTTATACGCTGTAAGTTATACGCTGTTCGTTATACGTTATACGTTATACGTTATAGGTTATACGGTACACGTTGTACGTTGAACGTTATACGTTATACGTTGTACGTTATACGTTATACGTTGTACGTTATACATTATACGTTATACGCTGTACGTTATACGCTGTACGTTATACGCTGTACGTTATACGTTATACGTTATACGCTGTACGTTATACGCTGTACGTTATACGCTGTACGTTATACGTTGTACGTCATACGTTGTACGTTATACTTTCTACGCTGTACGTTATACGTTATACGTTATACCTTATACGTTATACGTTTTACGTTATACGTTATACGTTATACGCTGTACGTTATCCGTTGTACGTTATACGTTATACGTTATACGTTATACGCTGTACGTTATACGCTGTACGTTATACGTTATACGTAATACGTTATACGTTATACGTTACACGTTGTACGTTATACGCTGTACGTTACACGCGGTACGTTATACGCTGTACGTTATACGATATACGTTATACGTTATACGTTATACGCTGTACGTTATACGTTGTACGTTATACGTTGTACGTTATACGCTGTACGTTATCCGTTGTATGTTATACGTTATACGTTATACGTTATACGTTATACGTTATACGCTGTACGTTATCCGTTGTACGTTATACGTTATACGTTATACGTTATACTTCATACGTTATACGTTTTACGTTATACGCTGTACGTTATACGCTGTAAGTTATACGCTGTTCGTTATACGTTATACGTTATACGTTATAGGTTATACGGTACACGTTGTACGTTGAACGTTATACGTTATACGTTGTACGTTATACGTTATACGTTGTACGTTATACGTTATACGTTATACGCTGTACGTTATACGTTATACGTTATACGTTATACGTTATACGATATACGTTATACGTTATACGTTATACGTTATACGCTGTATGTTATACGCTGTACGTTATACGTTATACGTAACACGTTGTTCTTTTGTACGTTATACGTATGTACGTTGTACGTTATACGTTGAACGTTATACGTTGTACGTTATACGTTGTACGTTATACGTTGTACGTTATACGTTATACGCTGTACGTTATACGTTATACGTTATACGTTATACGTTGTACGTTATACGTTATTCGGTATACGTTATACGTTATACGTTACACGTTGTACGTTGTACGTTGTACGTTGTACGTTATACGTTGAACGTTATACGTTGTACGTCATACGTTGTACGTTATACGTTGTACGTTATACTTTATACGCTGTACGTTATACGTTATACGTTATACCTTATACGTTATACGTTGTACGTTATACGTTATACGTTATACGCTTTATGTTATACGTTATACGTTATACGTTATACGTTATACGTTATACGTTATACGTTATACGTTATACGTTATACGTTATACGTTATACGTTATACGTTATACGTTATACGTTATACGTTATACGTTATACGTTATACGTTATACGTTATACGTTATACGTTATACGTTATACGTTATACGTTATACGTTATACGTTATACGTTATACGTTATACGTTATACGTTATACGTTATACGTTATACGTTATACGTTATACGTTATACGTTATACGTTATACGTTATACGTTATACGTTATACGTTATACGTTATACGTTATACGTTATACGTTATACGTTATACGTTATACGTTATACGTTATACGTTATACGTTATACGTTATACGTTATACGTTATACATTATACGTTATACGTTATACGTTATACGTTATACGTTATACGTTATACGTTATACGTTATACGTTATACGTTATACGTTATACGTTATACGTTATACGTTATACGTTATACGTTATACGTTATACGTTAACGTTACACGTTGTACGTTGTACGTTGTACGTTATACGTTGAACGTTATACGTTGAACGTTATACGTTGTACGTTGTACGTTGTACGTTATACGTTGAACGTTATACGTTGTACGTTATACGTTATCCGTTAGACGTTTTACGTTATACGTTATACGTTATACGTGATACGTTATACGTTATACGTTATACGCTGTACGTTATACGCTGTACGTTATACGCTGTACGTTATACGTTATACGTTATACGCTGTACGTTATACGCTGTACGTTATACGCTGTACGTTATACGTTATACGTTATACGTTACACGTTGTACGTTGTACGCTGTACGTTATACGCTGTACGTTATACGTTATACGTTATACGTTACACGTTGTACGTTACACGTTGTACGTTGTACGTTGTACGTTATACGTTGAACGTTATACGTTGTACGTCATACGTTGTACGTTATACTTTCTACGCTGTACGTTATACGTTATACGTTATACCTTATACGTTATACGTTGTACGTTATACGTTATACGTTATACGCTGTACGTTATCCGTTGTACGTTATACGTTATACGTTATACGTTATACGTTATACGTTATACGTTATACGTTATACGTTATACGTTATACGTTATACGTTATACGTTATACGTTATACGTTATACGTTATACGTTATACGTTATACGTTATACGTTATACGTTATACGTTATACGTTATACGTTATACGTTATACGTTATACGTTATACGTTATACGTTATACGTTATACGTTATACGTTATACGTTATACGTTATACGTTATACGTTATACGTTATACGTTATACGTTATACGTTATACGTTATACGTTATACGTTATACGTTATACGTTATACGTTATACGTTATACGTTATACGTTATACGTTATACGTTATACGTTATACGTTATACGTTATACGTTATACGTTATACGTTATACGTTATACGTTATACGTTATACGTTATACGTTATACGTTATACGTTATACGTTATACGTTATACGTTATACGTTATACGTTATACGTTATACGTTATACGTTATACGTTATACGTTATACGTTATACGTTATACGTTATACGTTATACGTTATACGTTATACGTTATACGTTATACGTTATACGTTATACGTTATACGTTATACGTTATACGTTATACGTTATACGTTATACGTTATACGTTATACGTTATACGTTATACGTTATACGTTATACGTTATACGTTATACGTTATACGTTATACGTTATACGTTATACGTTATACGTTATACGTTATACGTTATACGTTATACGTTATACGTTATACGTTATACGTTATACGTTATACGTTATACGTTATACGTTATACGTTATACGTTATACGTTATACGTTATACGTTATACGTTATACGTTATACGTTATACGTTATACGTTATACGTATACGTTATACGTTATACGTTATACGTTATACGTTATACGTTATACGTTATACGTTATACGTTATACGTTATACGTTATACGTTATACGTTATACGTTATACGTTATACGTTATACGTTATACGTATACGTTATACGTTATACGTTATACATTATACGTTATACGTTATACGTTATACGTTATACGTTATACGATATACGTTATACGTTATACGTTGTACGTTATACGTTATACGTTATACGTTATACGCTGTACGTTATCCGTTGTACGTTATACGTCATACATTATACTTCATACGTTATACATTTTACGTTATACGCTATACGTTATAAGCTGTACGTTATACGTTATACGTTAACGTTACACGTTGTACGTTGTACGTTGTACGTTATACGTTGAACGTTATACGTTGTACGTTATACGTTATCCGTTAGACGTTTTACGTTATACGTTATACGTTATACGTGATACGTTATACGTTATACGTTATACGTTATACGTTATACGTTATACGTTATACGTTATACGTTATACGTTATACGTTATACGTTATACGTTATACGTCATACGTTATACGTTATACGTTATTACGTTGTACGTTGTACGTTATACGTTATAAGTTATACGTTATACGTTATACGATATACGTTACACGTTATACGTTATACGTTATACGCTGTACGTTATACGCTGTACGTTATACGTTATACGTTATACGTTATACGTTATACGTTATACGTTATACGTTATACGTTATACGTTATACGTTATACGTTATACGTTATACGTTATACGTTATACGTTATACGTTATACGTTATACGTTATACGTTATACGTTATACGTTATACGTTATACGTTATACGTTATACGTTATACGTTATACGTTATACATTATACGTTATACGTTATACGTTATACGTTATACGTTATACGATATACGTTATACGTTATACGTTGTACGTTATACGTTATACGTTATACGTTATACGCTGTACGTTATCCGTTGTACGTTATACGTCATACATTATACTTCATACGTTATACATTTTACGTTATACGCTATACGTTATAAGCTGTACGTTATACGTTATACGTTAACGTTACACGTTGTACGTTGTACGTTGTACGTTATACGTTGAACGTTATACGTTGTACGTTATACGTTATACGTTATACGTTATACGTTATACGTTATACGTTATACGTTATACGTTATACGTTATACGTTATACGTTATACGTTAACGTTACACGTTGTACGTTGTACGTTGTACGTTATACGTTGAACGTTATACGTTGTACGTTATACGTTATCCGTTAGACGTTTTACGTTATACGTTATACGTTATACGTGATACGTTATACGTTATACGTTATACGTTATACGTTATACGCTGTACGTTATACGCTGTACGTTATACGCTGTACGTTATACGTTATACGTTATACGCTGTACGTTATACGCTGTACGTTATACGCTGTACGTTATACGTTATACGTTATACGTTACACGTTGTACGTTGTACGCTGTACGTTATACGCTGTACGTTATACGTTATACGTTATACGTTACACGTTGTACGTTACACGTTGTACGTTGTACGTTGTACGTTATACGTTGAACGTTATACGTTGTACGTCATACGTTGTACGTTATACTTTCTACGCTGTACGTTATACGTTATACGTTATACCTTATACGTTATACGTTGTACGTTATACGTTATACGTTATACGCTGTACGTTATCCGTTGTACGTTATACGTTATACGTTATACGTTATACGTTATACGTTATACGTTATACGTTATACGTTATACGTTATACGTTATACGTTATACGTTATACGTTATACGTTATACGTTATACGTTATACGTTATACGTTATACGTTATACGTTATACGTTATACGTTATACGTTATACGTTATACGTTATACGTTATACGTTATACGTTATACGTTATACGTTATACGTTATACGTTATACGTTATACGTTATACGTTATACGTTATACGTTATACGTTATACGTTATACGTTATACGTTATACGTTATACGTTATACGTTATACGTTATACGTTATACGTTATACGTTATACGTTATACGTTATACGTTATACGTTATACGTTATACGTTATACGTTATACGTTATACGTTATACGTTATACGTTATACGTTATACGTTATACGTTATACGTTATACGTTATACGTTATACGTTATACGTTATACGTTATACGTTATACGTTATACGTTATACGTTATACGTTATACGTTATACGTTATACGTTATACGTTATACGTTATACGTTATACGTTATACGTTATACGTTATACGTTATACGTTATACGTTATACGTTATACGTTATACGTTATACGTTATACGTTATACGTTATACGTTATACGTTATACGTTATACGTTATACGTTATACGTTATACGTTATACGTTATACGTTATACGTTATACGTTATACGTTATACGTTATACGTTATACGTTATACGTTATACGTTATACGTTATACGTTATACGTTATACGTTATACGTTATACGTTATACGTTATACGTTATACGTTATACGTTATACGTTATACGTTATACGTTATACGTTATACGTTATACGTTATACGTTATACGTTATACGTTATACGTTATACGTTATACGTTATACGTTATACGTTATACGTTATACGTTACGTTATACGTTATACGTTATACGTTATACGTTATACGTTATACGTTATACGTTATACGTTATACGTTATACGTTATACGTTATACGTTATACGTTATACGTTATACGTTATACGTTATACGTTATACGTTATACGTTATACGTTATACGTTATACATTATACGTTATACGTTATACGTTATACGTTATACGATATACGTTATACGTTATACGTTATACGTTATACGTTATACGTTATACGTTATACGCTGTACGTTATCCGTTGTACGTTATACGTCATACATTATACTTCATACGTTATACATTTTACGTTATACGCTATACGTTATAAGCTGTACGTTATACGTTATACGTTAACGTTACACGTTGTACGTTGTACGTTGTACGTTATACGTTGAACGTTATACGTTGTACGTTATACGTTATCCGTTAGACGTTTTACGTTATACGTTATACGTTATACGTGATACGTTATACGTTATACGTTATACGTTATACGTTATACGTTATACGTTATACGTTATACGTTATACGTTATACGTTATACGTTATACGTTATACGTCATACGTTATACGTTATACGTTATACGTTGTACGTTGTACGTTATACGTTATAAGTTATACGTTATACGTTATACGATATACGTTACACGTTATACGTTATACGTTATACGCTGTACGTTATACGCTGTACGTTATACGCTGTACGTTATACGTTATACTTTATTCGTTATACGTTATACGTTATACGTTATACGTTATACGTTATACGTTATACGTTATACGTTATACGTTATACGTTATAAGTTATACGTTATACGTTATACGTTATACGTTATACGTTATACGTTGTACGTTGTACGTTATACGTTCTACGTTATACGTTATACGTTATACGATATACGTTACACGTTATACGTTATACGTTATACGCTGTACGTTATACGCTGTACGTTATACGTTATACGTTATACGTTATACGTTATACGTTATACGTTATACGTTATACGCTATACGTTATACGTTATACGTTATACGTTATACGTTATACGTTATACGTTATACGTTATACGTTATACGTTATACGTTATACGTTATACGTTATACGTTATACGTTATACGTTATACGTTATACGTTATACGCTGTACGTTATACGCTGTACGTTATACGCTGTACGTTATACGTTATACGTTATACGTTACACGTTGTACGTTGTACGTTGTACGTTGTACGTTATACGTTGAACGTTATACGTTGTACGTCATACGTTGTACGTTATACGTTGTATGTTATACTTTATACGCTGTTCGTTATACGTTATACGTTATACCTTATACGTTATACGTTGTACGTTATACGTTATACGTTATACGCTGTATGTTATACGTTATACGTTATACGGAACACGTTGTACGTTGAACGTTATACGTTATACGTTATACGTTATACGTTATACGTTATACGTTATACGTTATACGTTATACGTTATACGCTGTACGTTATACGCTGTACGTTATACGCTGTACGTTATACGTTATACATTATACGTTACACGTTGTACGTTACACGTTGTACGTTGTACGTTGTACGTTATACGTTGAACGTTATACGTTGTACGTCATACGTTGTACGTTATACGTTGTACGTTATACTTTCTACGCTGTACGTTATACGTTATACGTTATACCTTATACGTTATACGTTGTACGTTATACGTTATACGTTATACGCTGTACGTTATCCGTTGTACGTTATACGTTATACGTTATACGTTATACGCTGTACGTTATACGTTATACGTTATAAGCTGTACGTTATACGTTATACGTTATACGTTATACGTTATACGTTATACGTTATACGTTATACGTTATACGTTATACGTTATACGTTATACGTTATACGTTATACGTTATACGTTATACGTTATACGTTATACGTTATACGTTATACGTTATACGTTATACGTTATACGTTATACGTTATACGTTATACGTTATACGTTATACGTTATACGTTATACGTTATACGTTATACGTTATACGTTATACGTTATACGTTATACGTTATACGTTATACGTTATACGTTATACGTTGTACGTTATACGTTATACGTTATACGCTGTACGTTATACGCTGTACGTTATACGTTATACGTTATACGCTGTACGTTATACGTTATACGTTATACGTTATACGTTATACGCTGTACGTTATACGTTATACGTTATACGTTATACGTTATACGTTATACGTTATACGTTATACGTTATACGTTATACGTTATACGTTATACGTTATACGTTATACGTTATACGTTATACGTTATACGTTATACGTTATACGTTATACGTTATACGTTATACGTTAGACGTTATACGTTATACGTTATACGTTATACGTTATACGCTGTACGTTATACGTTATACGTTACACGTTGTACGTTGTACGTTATACGTATGTACGTTGTACGTTATACGTTGAACGTTATACGTTGTACGTTGTACGTTATACGTTGTACGTTATACGTTATACGTTATACGTTATACGTTATACGTTATACGTTACACGTTGTACGTTGTACGTTGTACGTTGTACGTTGTACGTTATACGTTATACGTTGAACGTTATACGTTGTACGTCATACGTTGTACGTTATACGTTGTACGTTATACTTTATACGCTGTACGTTATACGTTATACGTTATACCTTATACGTTATACGTTGTACGTTATACGTTATACGTTATACGCTGTATGTTATACGTTATACGTTATACGGAACACGTTGTACGTTGAACGTTATACGTTATACGTTATACGTTATACGTTATACGTTATACGTTATACGTTATACGTTATACGCTGTACGTTATACGCTGTACGTTATACGCTGTACGTTATACGCTGTACGTTATACGTTATACGTTATACGTTATACGTTGTACGTTGTACGTTATACGTTCTACGTTATACGTTATACGTTATACGATATACGTTACACGTTATACGTTATACGTTATACGCTGTACGTTATACGCTGTACGTTATACGTTATACGTTATACGTTATACGTTATACGTTATACGTTATACGTTATACGTTATACGTTATACGTTATACGTTATACGTTATACGTTATACGTTATACGTTATACGTTATACGTTATACGTTATACGTTATACGTTATACGTTATACGTTATACGTTATACGTTATACGTTATACGTTATACGCTGTACGTTATACGCTGTACGTTATACGCTGTACGTTATACGTTATACGTTATACGTTACACGTTGTACGTTGTACGTTGTACGTTGTACGTTATACGTTGAACGTTATACGTTGTACGTCATACGTTGTACGTTATACGTTGTATGTTATACTTTATACGCTGTACGTTATACGTTATACGTTATACCTTATACGTTATACGTTGTACGTTATACGTTATACGTTATACGCTGTATGTTATACGTTATACGTTATACGGAACACGTTGTACGTTGAACGTTATACGTTATACGTTATACGTTATACGTTATACGTTATACGTTATACGTTATACGTTATACGCTGTACGTTATACGCTGTACGTTATACGCTGTACGTTATACGTTATACATTATACGTTACACGTTGTACGTTACACGTTGTACGTTGTACGTTGTACGTTATACGTTGAACGTTATACGTTCTACGTCATACGTTGTACGTTATACGTTGTACGTTATACTTTCTACGCTGTACGTTATACGTTATACGTTATACCTTATACGTTATACGTTGTACGTTATACGTTATACGTTATACGCTGTACGTTATCCGTTGTACGTTATACGTTATACGTTATACGTTATACGCTGTACGTTATACGCTGTACGTTATAAGCTGTACGTTATACGTTATACGTTATACGTTATACGTTATACGTTATACGTTATACGTTATACGTTATACGTTATACGTTATACGTTATACGTTATACGTTATACGTTATACGTTATACGTTATACGTTATACGTTATACGTTATACGTTATACGTTATACGTTATACGTTATACGTTATACGTTATACGTTATACGTTATACGTTATACGTTATACGTTATACGTTATACGTTATACGTTATACGTTATACGTTATACGTTATACGTTATACGTTATACGTTATACGTTATACGTTATACGTTATACGTTATACGTTATACGTTATACGTTATACGTTATACGTTATACGTTATACGTTATACGTTATACGTTATACGTTATACGTTATACGTTATACGTTATACGTTATACGTTATACGTTATACGTTATACGTTATACGTTATACGTTATACGTTATACGTTATACGTTATACGTTATACGTTATACGTTATACGTTATACGTTATACGTTATACGTTATACGTTATACGTTATACGTTATACGTTATACGTTATACGTTATACGTTATACGTTATACGTTATACGTTATACGTTATACGTTATACGTTATACGTTATACTTTATACGTTATACGTTATACGTTATACGTTATACGTTATACGTTATACGTTATACGTTATACGTTATACGTTATACGTTATACGTTATACGTTATACGTTATACGTTATACGTTATACGTTATACGTTATACGTTATACGTTATACGTTATACGTTATACGTTATACGTTATACGTTATACGTTATACGTTATACGTTATACGTTATACGTTATACGTTATACGTTATACGTTATACGTTATACGTTATACGTTATACGTTATACGTTATACGTTATACGTTATACGTTATACGTTATACGTTATACGTTATACGTTATACGTTATACGTTATACGTTATACGTTATACGTTATACGTTATACGTTATACGTTATACGTTATACGTTATACGTTATACGTTATACGTTATACGTTATACGTTATACGTTATACGTTATACGTTATACGTTATACGTTATACGTTATACGTTATACGTTATACGTTATACGTTATACGCTGTACGTTATCCGTTGTACGTTATACGTTATACGTTATACGTTATACGCTGTACGTTATACGCTGTACGTTATACGTTATACGTTATACGTTATACGTTATACGTTACACGTTGTACGTTATACGCTGTACGTTACACGCGGTACGTTATACGCTGTACGTTATACGATATACGTTATACGTTATACGTTATACGCTGTACGTTATACGTTGTACGTTATACGTTGTACGTTATACGCTGTACGTTATCCGTTGTATGTTATACGTTATACGTTATACGTTATACGTTATACGTTATACGCTGTACGTTATCCGTTGTACGTTATACGTTATACGTTATACGTTATACGTTATACGTTATACGTTATACGTTATACGTTATACGTTATACGTTATACGTTATACGTTATACGTTATACGTTATACGTTATACGTTATACGTTATACGTTATACGTTATACGTTATACGTTATACGTTATACGTTATACGTTATACGTTATACGTTATACGTTATACGTTATACGTTATACGTTACACGTTGTACGTTATACGCTGTACGTTACACGCGGTACGTTATACGCTGTACGTTATACGATATACGTTATACGTTATACGTTATACGTTATACGTTATACGTTATACGTTATACGTTATACGTTATACGTTATACGTTATACGTTATACATTATACGTTATACGTTATACGTTATACGTTATACGTTATACGTTATACGTTATACGGTACACGTTGTACGTTGAACGTTATACGTTATACGTTGTACGTTATACGTTGTACGTTATACGTTATACGTTATACGTTATACGATATACGTTATACGTTATACGTTATACGTTATACGTTATACGTTATACGCTGTACGTTATACGCTGTACGTTATACGCTGTTCGTTATACGTTGTACGTTATACGTTGTACGTTATACGCTGTACGTTATCCGTTGTATGTTATACGTTATACGTTATACGTTATACGTTATACGTTATACGTTATACGTTATACGCTGTACGTTATCCATTGTACGTTATACGTTATACGTTATACGTTATACTTCATACGTTATACGTTTTACGTTATACGCTGTACGTTATACGCTGTAAGTTATACGCTGTTCGTTATACGTTATACGTTATACGTTATAGGTTATACGGTACACGTTGTACGTTGAACGTTATACGTTATACGTTGTACGTTATACGTTATACGTTGTACGTTATACATTATACGTTATACGCTGTACGTTATACGCTGTACGTTATACGCTGTACGTTATACGTTATACGTTATACGCTGTACGTTATACGCTGTACGTTATACGCTGTACGTTATACGTTGTACGTCATACGTTGTACGTTATACTTTCTACGCTGTACGTTATACGTTATACGTTATACCTTATACGTTATACGTTTTACGTTATACGTTATACGTTATACGCTGTACGTTATCCGTTGTACGTTATACGTTATACGTTATACGTTATACGCTGTACGTTATACGCTGTACGTTATACGTTATACGTTATACGTTATACGTTATACGTTACACGTTGTACGTTATACGCTGTACGTTACACGCGGTACGTTATACGCTGTACGTTATACGATATACGTTATACGTTATACGTTATACGCTGTACGTTATACGTTGTACGTTATACGTTGTACGTTATACGCTGTACGTTATCCGTTGTATGTTATACGTTATACGTTATACGTTATACGTTATACGTTATACGCTGTACGTTATCCGTTGTACGTTATACGTTATACGTTATACGTTATACTTCATACGTTATACGTTTTACGTTATACGCTGTACGTTATACGCTGTAAGTTATACGCTGTTCGTTATACGTTATACGTTATACGTTATAGGTTATACGGTACACGTTGTACGTTGAACGTTATACGTTATACGTTGTACGTTATACGTTATACGTTGTACGTTATACGTTATACGTTATACGCTGTACGTTATACGTTATACGTTATACGTTATACGTTATACGATATACGTTATACGTTATACGTTATACGTTATACGCTGTATGTTATACGCTGTACGTTATACGTTATACGTAACACGTTGTTCTTTTGTACGTTATACGTATGTACGTTGTACGTTATACGTTGAACGTTATACGTTGTACGTTATACGTTGTACGTTATACGTTCTACGTTATACGTTATACGCTGTACGTTATACGTTATACGTTATACGTTATACGTTGTACGTTATACGTTATTCGGTATACGTTATACGTTATACGTTACACGTTGTACGTTGTACGTTGTACGTTGTACGTTATACGTTGAACGTTATACGTTGTACGTCATACGTTGTACGTTATACGTTGTACGTTATACTTTATACGCTGTACGTTATACGTTATACGTTATACCTTATACGTTATACGTTGTACGTTATACGTTATACGTTATACGCTTTATGTTATACGTTATACGTTATACGTTATACGTTATACGTTATACGTTATACGTTATACGTTATACGTTATACGTTATACGTTATACGTTATACGTTATACGTTATACGTTATACGTTATACGTTATACGTTATACGTTATACGTTATACGTTATACGTTATACGTTATACGTTATACGTTATACGTTATACGTTATACGTTATACGTTATACGTTATACGTTATACGTTATACGTTATACGTTATACGTTATACGTTATACGTTATACGTTATACGTTATACGTTATACGTTATACGTTATACGTTATACGTTATACGTTATACGTTATACGTTATACGTTATACGTTATACGTTATACGTTATACGTTATACGTTATACGTTATACGTTATACGTTATACGTTATACGTTATACGTTATACGTTATACGTTATACGTTATACGTTATACGTTATACGTTATACGTTATACGTTATACGTTATACGTTATACGTTATACGTTATACGTTATACGTTATACGTTATACGTTATACGTTATACGTTATACGTTATACGTTATACGTTATACGTTATACGTTATACGTTATACGTTATACGTTATACGTTATACGTTATACGTTATACGTTATACGTTATACGTTATACGTTATACGTTATACGTTATACGATATACGTTATACGTTATACGTTATACGTTATACGTTATACGTTATACGTTATACGCTGTATGTTATACGCTGTACGTTATACGTTATACGTAACACGTTGTTCTTTTGTACGTTATATGTATGTACGTTGTACGTTATACGTTGAACGTTATACGTTGTACGTTATACGTTGTACGTTATACGTTCTACGTTATACGTTATACGCTGTACGTTATACGTTATACGTTATACGTTATACGTTATACGTTATACGTTATACGTTATACGTTATTCGTTACACGTTGTACGTTGTACGTTGTACGTTGTACGTTATACGTTGAACGTTATACGTTGTACGTCATACGTTGTACGTTATACGTTGTACGTTATACTTTATACGCTGTACGTTATACGTTATACGTTATACCTTATACGTTATACGTTGTACGTTATACGTTATACGTTATACGCTGTATGTTATACGTTATACGTTATACGGTACACGTTGTACGTTGAACGTTATACGTTATACGTTATACGTTATACGTTATACGTTATACGCTGTACGTTATACGCTGTACGTTATACGCTGTACGTTATACGTTATACGTTATACGTTACACGTTGTACGTTACACTTTGTACGTTGTACGTTGTACGTTATACGTTGAACGTTATACGTTGTACGCTGTACGTTATACGTTATACGTTATACGTTATACGTTGTACGTTATACGTTATATGTCATACGTTATACGTTATACGTTACACGTTGTACGTTGTACGTTGTACGTTATACGTTGTACGTTATACTTTCTACGCTGTACGTTATACGTTATACGTTATACCTTATACGTTATACGTTGTACGTTATAAGTTATACGTTATACGCTGTACGTTATCCGTTGTACGTTATACGTTATACGTTATACGTTATACGCTGTACGTTATACGCTGTACGTTATATGCTGTACGTTATACGTTATACGTTATACGTTACACGTTGTACGTTATACGCTGTACGTTACACGCGGTACGTTATACGCTGTACGTTATACGATATACGTTATACGTTATACGTTATACGTTATACGTTATACGTTATACGTTATACGTTATACGTTATACGTTATACGTTATACGTTATACGTTATACATTATACGTTATACGTTATACGTTATACGTTATACGTTATACGTTATACGTTATACGTTATACGGTACACGTTGTACGTTGAACGTTATACGTTATACGTTGTACGTTATACGTTGTACGTTATACGTTATACGTTATACGTTATACGATATACGTTATACGTTATACGTTATACGTTATACGTTATACGTTATACGCTGTACGTTATACGCTGTAAGTTATACGCTGTACGTTATACGTTGTACGTTATACGTTGTACGTTATACGCTGTACGTTATCCGTTGTATGTTATACGTTATACGTTATACGTTATACGTTATACGTTATACGTTATACGCTGTACGTTATCCGTTGTACGTTATACGTTATACGTTATACGTTATACTTCATACGTTATACGTTTTACGTTATACGCTGTACGTTATACGCTGTAAGTTATACGCTGTTCGTTATACGTTATACGTTATACGTTATAGGTTATACGGTACACGTTGTACGTTGAACGTTATACGTTATACGTTGTACGTTATACGTTATACGTTATACGTTGTACGTTATACGTTATACGTTATACGCTGTACGTTATACGCTGTACGTTATACGCTGTACGTTATACGTTATACGTTATACGCTGTACGTTATACGCTGTACGTTATACGCTGTACGTTATACGTTATACGTTATACGTTACACGTTGTACGTTGTACGTTACACGTTGTACGTTACACGTTGTACGTTGTACGTTGTACGTTATACGTTGAACGTTATACGTTGTACGTCATACGTTGTACGTTATACTTTCTACGCTGTACGTTATACGTTATACGTTATACCTTATACGTTATACGTTGTACGTTATACGTTATACGTTATACGCTGTACGTTATACGTTATACGTTATACGTTACACGTTGTACGTTACACGTTGTACGTTGTACGTTGTACGTTATACGTTGAACGTTATACGTTATACGCTGTACGTTATACGTTATACGTTATACGTTATACGTTGTAGGTTATACGTTATACGTCATACGTTATACGTTATACGTTACACGTTGTACGTTGTACGTTGTACGTTATACGTTGTACGTTATACTTTCTACGCTGTACGTTATACGTTATACGTTATACCTTATACGTTATACGTGGTACGTTATAAGTTATACGTTATACGCTGTACGTTATCCGTTGTACGTTATACGTTATACGTTATACGTTATACGCTGTACGTTATACGCTGTACGTTATATGCTGTACGTTATACGTTATACGTTATACGTTACACGTTGTACGTTATACGCTGTACGTTACACGCGGTACGTTATACGCTGTACGTTATACGATATACGTTATACGTTATACGTTATACGTTATACGTTATACGTTATACGTTATACGTTATACGTTATACGTTATACGTTATACATTATACGTTATACGTTATACGTTATACGTTATACGTTATACGTTATACGTTATACGGTACACGTTGTACGTTGAACGTTATACGTTATACGTTGTACGTTATACGTTGTACGTTATACGTTATACGTTATACGTTATACGATATACATTATACGTTATACGTTATACGTTATACGTTATACGTTATACGCTGTACGTTATACGCTGTACGTTATACGCTGTACGTTATACGTTGTACGTTATACGTTGTACGTTATACGCTGTACGTTATCCGTTGTATGTTATACGTTATACGTTATACGTTATACGTTATACGTTATACGTTATACGTTATACGCTGTACGTTATCCGTTGTACGTTATACGTTATACGTTATACGTTATACTTCATACGTTATACGTTTTACGTTATACGCTGTACGTTATACGCTGTAAGTTATACGCTGTTCGTTATACGTTATACGTTATACGTTATAGGTTATACGGTACACGTTGTACGTTGAACGTTATACGTTATACGTTGTACGTTATACGTTATACGTTATACGTTGTACGTTATACATTATACGTTATACGCTGTACGTTATACGCTGTACGTTATACGCTGTACGTTATACGTTATACGTTATACGCTGTACGTTATACGCTGTACGTTATACGCTGTACGTTATACGTTATACGTTATACGTTACACGTTGTACGTTGTACGTTGTACGCTGTACGTTATACGCTGTACGTTATACGTTATACGTTATACGTTACACGTTGTACGTTACACGTTGTACGTTGTACGTTGTACGTTATACGTTGAACGTTATACGTTGTACGTCATACGTTGTACGTTATACTTTCTACGCTGTACGTTATACGTTATACGTTATACCTTATACGTTATACGTTGTACGTTATACGTTATACGTTATACGCTGTACGTTATCCGTTGTACGTTATACGTTATACGTTATACGTTATACGCTGTACGTTATACGCTGTACGTTATACGTTATACGTTATACGTTATACGTTATACGTTACACGTTGTACGTTATACGCTGTACGTTACACGCGGTACGTTATACGCTGTACGTTATACGATATACGTTATACGTTATACGTTATACGCTGTACGTTATACGTTGTACGTTATACGTTGTACGTTATACGCTGTACGTTATCCGTTGTATGTTATACGTTATACGTTATACGTTATACGTTATACGTTATACGTTATACGCTGTACGTTATCCGTTGTACGTTATACGTTATACGTTATACGTTATACTTCATACGTTATACGTTTTACGTTATACGCTGTACGTTATACGCTGTAAGTTATACGCTGTTCGTTATACGTTATACGTTATACGTTATAGGTTATACGGTACACGTTGTACGTTGAACGTTATACGTTATACGTTGTACGTTATACGTTATACGTTGTACGTTATACGTTATACGTTATACGCTGTACGTTATACGTTATACGTTATACGTTATACGTTATACGATATACGTTATACGTTATACGTTATACGTTATACGCTGTATGTTATACGCTGTACGTTATACGTTATACGTAACACGTTGTTCTTTTGTACGTTATACGTATGTACGTTGTACGTTATACGTTGAACGTTATACGTTGTACGTTATACGTTGTACGTTATACGTTCTACGTTATACGTTATACGCTGTACGTTATACGTTATACGTTATACGTTATACGTTGTACGTTATACGTTATTCGGTATACGTTATACGTTATACGTTACACGTTGTACGTTGTACGTTGTACGTTGTACGTTATACGTTGAACGTTATACGTTGTACGTCATACGTTGTACGTTATACGTTGTACGTTATACTTTATACGCTGTACGTTATCCGTTATACGTTATACCTTATACGTTATACGTTGTACGTTATACGTTATACGTTATACGCTTTATGTTATACGTTATACGTTATACGTTATACGTTATACGTTATACGTTATACGTTATACGTTATACGTTATACGTTATACGTTATACGTTATACGTTATACGTTATACGTTATACGTTATACGTTATACGTTATACGTTATACGTTATACGTTATACGTTATACGTTATACGTTATACGTTATACGTTATACGTTATACGTTATACGTTATACGTTATACGTTATACGTTATACGTTATACGTTATACGTTATACGTTATACGTTATACGTTATACGTTATACGTTATACGTTATACGTTATACGTTATACGTTATACGTTATACGTTATACGTTATACGTTATACGTTATACGTTATACGTTATACGTTATACGTTATACGTTATACGTTATACGTTATACGTTATACGTTATACGTTATACGTTATACGTTATACGTTATACGTTATACGTTATACGTTATACGTTATACGTTATACGTTATACGTTATACGTTATACGTTATACGTTATACGTTATACGTTATACGTTATACGTTATACGTTATACGTTATACGTTATACGTTATACGTTATACGTTATACGTTATACGTTATACGTTATACGTTATACGTTATACGTTATACGTTATACGTTATACGTTATACGTTATACGTTATACGTTATACGTTATACGTTATACGTTATACGTTATACGTTATACGTTATACGTTATACGTTATACGCTGTATGTTATACGCTGTACGTTATACGTTATACGTAACACGTTGTTCTTTTGTACGTTATATGTATGTACGTTGTACGTTATACGTTGAACGTTATACGTTGTACGTTATACGTTGTACGTTATACGTTCTACGTTATACGTTATACGCTGTACGTTATACGTTATACGTTATACGTTGTACGTTATACGTTATACGTTATACGTTATACGTTATACGTTACACGTTGTACGTTGTACGTTGTACGTTGTACGTTATACGTTGAACGTTATACGTTGTACGTCATACGTTGTACGTTATACGTTGTACGTTATACTTTATACGCTGTACGTTATACGTTATACGTTATACCTTATACGTTATACGTTGTACGTTATACGTTATACGTTATACGCTGTATGTTATACGTTATACGTTATACGGTACACGTTGTACGTTGAACGTTATACGTTATACGTTATACGTTATACGTTATACGTTATACGTTATACGCTGTACGTTATACGCTGTACGTTATACGCTGTACGTTATACGCTGTACGTTATACGTTATACGTTATACGTTACACGTTGTACGTTACACGTTGTACGTTGTACGTTGTACGTTATACGTTGAACGTTATACGTTATACGCTGTACGTTATACGTTATACGTTATACGTTATACGTTGTACGTTATACGTTATATGTCATACGTTATACGTTATACGTTACACGTTGTACGTTGTACGTTGTACGTTATACGTTGTACGTTATACTTTCTACGCTGTACGTTATACGTTATACGTTATACCTTATACGTTATACGTTGTACGTTATAAGTTATACGTTATACGCTGTACGTTATCCGTTGTACGTTATACGTTATACGTTATACGTTATACGCTGTACGTTATACGCTGTACGTTATATGCTGTACGTTATACGTTATACGTTATACGTTACACGTTGTACGTTATACGCTGTACGTTACACGCGGTACGTTATACGCTGTACGTTATACGATATACGTTATACGTTATACGTTATACGTTATACGTTATACGTTATACGTTATACGTTATACGTTATACGTTATACGTTATACGTTATACGTTATACGTTATACGTTATACGTTATACGTTATACGTTATACGTTATACGTTATACGTTATACGTTATACGGTACACGTTGTACGTTGAACGTTATACGTTATACGTTGTACGTTATACGTTGTACGTTATACGTTATACGTTATACGTTATACGATATACGTTATACGTTATACGTTATACGTTATACGTTATACGTTATACGTTATACGCTGTACGTTATACGCTGTACGTTATACGCTGTACGTTATACGTTGTACGTTATACGTTGTACGTTATACGCTGTACGTTATCCGTTGTATGTTATACGTTATACGTTATACGTTATACGTTATACGTTATACGCTGTACGTTATCCGTTGTACGTTATACGTTATACGTTATACGTTATACTTCATACGTTATACGTTTTACGTTATACGCTGTACGTTATACGCTGTAAGTTATACGCTGTTCGTTATACGTTATACGTTATACGTTATAGGTTATACGGTACACGTTGTACGTTGAACGTTATACGTTATACGTTGTACGTTATACGTTATACGTTATACGTTGTACGTTATACGTTATACGTTATACGCTGTACGTTATACGCTGTACGTTATACGCTGTACGTTATACGTTATACGTTATACGCTGTACGTTATACGCTGTACGTTATACGCTGTACGTTATACGTTATACGTTATACGTTACACGTTGTACGTTGTACGTTGTACGCTGTACGTTATACGCTGTACGTTATACGTTATACGTTATACGTTACACGTTGTACGTTACACGTTGTACGTTGTACGTTGTACGTTATACGTTGAACGTTATACGTTGTACGTCATACGTTGTACGTTATACTTTCTACGCTGTACGTTATACGTTATACGTTATACCTTATACGTTATACGTTGTACGTTATACGTTATACGTTATACGCTGTACGTTATCCGTTGTACGTTATACGTTATACGTTATACGTTATACGCTGTACGTTATACGCTGTACGTTATACGTTATACGTTATACGTTATACGTTATACGTTACACGTTGTACGTTATACGCTGTACGTTATCCGTTGTATGTTATACGTTATACGTTATACGTTATACGTTATACGTTATACGCTGTACGTTATCCGTTGTACGTTATACGTTATACGTTATACGTTATACGTTATACTTCATACGTTATACGTTTTACGTTATACGCTGTACGTTATACGCTGTAAGTTATACGCTGTTCGTTATACGTTATACGTTATACGTTATAGGTTATACGGTACACGTTGTACGTTGAACGTTATACGTTATACGTTGTACGTTATACGTTATACGTTGTACGTTATACGTTATACGTTATACGCTGTACGTTATACGCTGTACGTTATACGCTGTACGTTATACGTTATACGTTATACGCTGTACGTTATACGCTGTACGTTATACGCTGTACGTTATACGTTATACGTTATACGTTACACGTTGTACGTTGTACGTTGTACGCTGTACGTTATACGCTGTACGTTATACGTTATACGTTATACGTTACACGTTGTACGTTACACGTTGTACGTTGTACGTTGTACGTTATACGTTGAACGTTATACGTTGTACGTTATACGTTATACGTTATACCTTATACGTTATACGTTGTACGTTATACGTTATACGTTATACGCTGTACGTTATCCGTTGTACGTTATACGTTATACGTTATACGTTATACGCTGTACGTTATACGCTGTACGTTATAAGTTATACGTTATACGTTATACGTTATACGTTACACGTTGTACGTTATACGCTGTACGTTACACGCGGTACGTTATACGCTGTACGTTATACGATATACGTTATACGTTATACGTTATACGTTATACGTTATACGTTATACGTTATACGTTATACGTTATACGTTATACGTTATACGTTATACGTTATACGTTATACGTTATACGTTATACGTTATACGTTATACGTTATACGTTATACGTTATACGTTATACGTTATACGTTATACGTTATACGTTATACGTTATACGTTATACGTTATACGTTATACGTTATACGTTATACGTTATACGTTATACGTTATACGTTATACGTTATACGTTATACGTTATACGTTATACGTTATACGTTATACGTTATACGTTATACGTTATACGTTATACGTTATACGTTATACGTTATACGTTATACGTTATACGTTATACGTTATACGTTATACGTTATACGTTATACGTTATACGTTATACGTTATACGTTATACGTTATACGTTATACGTTATACGTTATACGTTATACGTTATACGTTATACGTTATACGTTATACGTTATACGTTATACGTTATACGTTATACGTTATACGTTATACGTTATACGTTATACGTTATACGTTATACGTTATACGTTATACGTTATACGTTATACGTTATACGTTATACGTTATACGTTATACGTTATACGTTATACGTTATACGTTATACGTTATACGTTATACGTTATACGTTATACGTTATACGTTATACGTTATACGTTATACGTTATACGTTATACGTTATACGTTATACGTTATACGTTATACGTTATACGTTATACGTTATACGTTATACGTTATACGTTATACGTTATACGTTATACGTTATACGTTATACGTTATACGTTATACGTTATACGTTATACGTTATACGTTATACGTTATACGTTATACGTTATACGTTATACGTTATACGTTATACGTTATACGTTATACGTTATACGTTATACGTTATACGTTATACGTTATACGTTATACGTTATACGTTATACGTTATACGTTATACGTTATACGTTATACGTTATACGTTATACGTTATACGTTATACGTTATACGTTATACGTTATACGTTATACGTTATACGTTATACGTTATACGTTATACGTTATACGTTATACGTTATACGTTATACGTTATACGTTATACGTTATACGTTATACGTTATACGTTATACGTTATACGTTATACGTTATACGTTATACGTTATACGTTATACGTTATACGTTATACGTTATACGTTGTACGTTATACGTTATACGTTATACGTTATACGCTGTACGTTATCCGTTGTACGTTATACGTTATACGGTACACGTTGTACGTTGAACGTTATACGTTATACGTTGTACGTTATACGTTGTACGTTATACGTTATACGTTATACGTTATACGTTATACGTTATACGTTATACGTTATACGTTATACGTTATACGTTATACGCTGTACGTTATACGCTGTACGTTATACGCTGTACGTTATACGTTATACGGTGTACGTTATCCGTTGTACGTTATACGTTATACGTTATACGTTATACTTCATACGTTATACGTTTTACGTTATACGCTGTACGTTATACGCTGTAAGTTATACGCTGTTCGTTATACGTTATACGTTATACGTTATAGGTTATACGGTACACGTTGTACGTTGAACGTTATACGTTATACGTTGTACGTTATACGTTGTACGTTATACGTTATACGTTGTACGTTATACGCTGTACGTTATACGCTGTACGTTATACGCTGTACGTTATACGTTATACGTTATACGCTGTACGTTATACGCTGTACGTTATACGCTGTACGTTATACGCTGTACGTTATACGTTATACGTTATACGTTACACGTTGTACGTTGTACGCTGTACGTTATACGCTGTACGTTATACGTTATACGTTATACGTTACACGTTGTACGTTACACGTTGTACGTTGTACGTTGTACGTTATACGTTGAACGTTATACGTTGTACGTCATACGTTGTACGTTATACTTTCTACGCTGTACGTTATACGTTATACGTTATACCTTGTACGTTATACGTTATACGTTATACGTTATACGTTATACGCTGTACGTTATCCGTTGTACGTTATACGTTATACGTTATACGTTATACGTTATACGTTATACGTTATACGTTATACGTTATACGTTATACGTTATACGTTATACGTTATACGTTATACGTTATACGTTATACGTTATACGTTATACGTTATACGTTATACGTTATACGTTATACGTTATACGTTATACGTTATACGTTATACGTTATACGTTATACGTTATACGTTATACGTTATACGTTATACGTTATACGTTATACGTTATACGTTATACGTTATACGTTATACGTTATACGTTATACGTTATACGTTATACGTTATACGTTATACGTTATACGTTATACGTTATACGTTATACGTTATACGTTATACGTTATACGTTATACGTTATACGTTATACGTTATACGTTATACGTTATACGTTATACGTTATACGTTATACGTTATACGTTATACGTTATACGTTATACGTTATACGTTATACGTTATACGTTATACGTTATACGTTATACGTTATACGTTATACGTTATACGTTATACGTTATACGTTATACGTTATACGTTATACGTTATACGTTATACGTTATACGTTATACGTTATACGTTATACGTTATACGTTATACGTTATACGTTATACGTTATACGTTATACGTTATACGTTATACGTTATACGTTATACGTTATACGTTATACGTTATACGTTATACGTTATACGTTATACGTTATACGTTATACGTTATACGTTATACGTTATACGTTATACGTTATACGTTATACGTTATACGTTATACGTTATACGTTATACGTTATACGTTATACGTTATACGTTATACGTTATACGTTATACGTTATACGTTATACGTTATACGTTATACGTTATACGTTATACGTTATACGTTATACGTTATACGTTATACGTTATACGTTATACGTTATACGTTATACGTTATACGTTATACGTTATACGTTATACGTTATACGTTATACGTTATACGTTATACGTTATACGTTATACGTTATACGTTATACGTTATACGTTATACGTTATACGTTATACGTTATACGTTATACGTTATACGTTATACGTTATACGTTATACGTTATACGTTATACGTTATACGTTATACGTTATACGTTATACGTTATACGTTATACGTTATACGTTATACGTTATACGTTATACGTTATACGTTATACGTTATACGTTATACGATATACGTTATACGTTATACGTTGTACGTTATACGTTATACGTTATACGTTATACGCTGTACGTTATCCGTTGTACGTTATACGTCATACATTATACTTCATACGTTATACATTTTACGTTATACGCTATACGTTATAAGCTGTACGTTATACGTTATACGTTAACGTTACACGTTGTACGTTGTACGTTGTACGTTATACGTTGAACGTTATACGTTGTACGTTATACGTTATCCGTTAGACGTTTTACGTTATACGTTATACGTTATACGTGATACGTTATACGTTATACGTTATACGTTATACGTTATACGTTATACGTTATACGTTATACGTTATACGTTATACGTTATACGTTATACGTTATACGTTATACGTCATACGTTATACGTTATACGTTATACGTTGTACGTTGTACGTTATACGTTATAAGTTATACGTTATACGTTATACGATATACGTTACACGTTATACGTTATACGTTATACGCTGTACGTTATACGCTGTACGTTATACGCTGTACGTTATACGTTATACTTTATTCGTTATACGTTATACGTTATACGTTATACGTTATACGTTATACGTTATACGTTATACGTTATACGTTATAAGTTATACGTTATACGTTATACGTTATACGTTATACGTTATACGTTATACGTTATACGTTATACGTTATACGTTGTACGTTGTACGTTATACGTTCTACGTTATACGTTATACGTTATACGATATACGTTACACGTTATACGTTATACGTTATACGCTGTACGTTATACGCTGTACGTTATACGTTATACGTTATACGTTATACGTTATACGTTATACGTTATACGTTATACGTTATACGTTATACGTTATACGTTATACGTTATACGTTATACGTTATACGTTATACGTTATACGTTATACGTTATACGTTATACGTTATACGTTATACGTTATACGTTATACGTTATACGCTGTACGTTATACGCTGTACGTTATACGCTGTACGTTATACGTTATACGTTATACGTTACACGTTGTACGTTGTACGTTGTACGTTGTACGTTATACGTTGAACGTTATACGTTGTACGTCATACGTTGTACGTTATACGTTGTATGTTATACTTTATACGCTGTACGTTATACGTTATACGTTATACCTTATACGTTATACGTTGTACGTTATACGTTATACGTTATACGCTGTATGTTATACGTTATACGTTATACGGAACACGTTGTACGTTGAACGTTATACGTTATACGTTATACGTTATACGTTATACGTTATACGTTATACGTTATACGCTGTACGTTATACGCTGTACGTTATACGCTGTACGTTATACGTTATACATTATACGTTACACGTTGTACGTTACACGTTGTACGTTGTACGTTGTACGTTATACGTTGAACGTTATACGTTGTACGTCATACGTTGTACGTTATACGTTGTACGTTATACTTTCTACGCTGTACGTTATACGTTATACGTTATACCTTATACGTTATACGTTGTACGTTATACGTTATACGTTATACGCTGTACGTTATCCGTTGTACGTTATACGTTATACGTTATACGTTATACGCTGTACGTTATACGCTGTACGTTATAAGCTGTACGTTATACGTTATACGTTATACGTTATACGTTATACGTTATACGTTATACGTTATACGTTATACGTTATACGCTGTACGTTATCCGTTGTACGTTATACGTTATACGGTACACGTTGTACGTTGAACGTTATACGTTATACGTTGTACGTTATACGTTGTACGTTATACGTTATACGTTATACGTTATACGTTATACGTTATACGTTATACGTTATACGTTATACGTTATACGTTATACGTTATACGTTATACGTTATACGCTGTACGTTATACGCTGTACGTTATACGCTGTACGTTATACGTTATACGCTGTACGTTATCCGTTGTACGTTATACGTTATACGTTATACGTTATACTTCATACGTTATACGTTTTACGTTATACGCTGTACGTTATACGCTGTAAGTTATACGCTGTTCGTTATACGTTATACGTTATACGTTATACGTTATACGGTACACGTTGTACGTTGAACGTTATACGTTATACGTTGTACGTTATACGTTATACGTTGTACGTTATACGTTATACGTTATACGCTGTACGTTATACGCTGTACGTTATACGCTGTACGTTATACGTTATACGTTATACGCTGTACGTTATACGCTGTACGTTATACGCTGTACGTTATACGTTATACGTTATACGTTACACGTTGTACGTTGTACGCTGTACGTTATACGCTGTACGTTATACGTTATACGTTATACGTTACACGTTGTACGTTACACGTTGTACGTTGTACGTTGTACGTTATACGTTGAACGTTATACGTTGTACGTCATACGTTGTACGTTATACTTTCTACGCTGTACGTTATACGTTATACGTTATACCTTATACGTTATACGTTGTACGTTATACGTTATACGTTATACGCTGTACGTTATCCGTTGTACGTTATACGTTATACGTTATACGTTATACGTTATACGTTATACGTTATACGTTATACGTTATACGTTATACGTTATACGTTATACGTTATACGTTATACGTTATACGTTATACGTTATACGTTATACGTTATACGTTATACGTTATACGTTATACGTTATACGTTATACGTTATACGTTATACGTTATACGTTATACGTTATACGTTATACGTTATACGTTATACGTTATACGTTATACGTTATACGTTATACGTTATACGTTATACGTTATACGTTATACGTTATACGTTATACGTTATACGTTATACGTTATACGTTATACGTTATACGTTATACGTTATACGTTATACGTTATACGTTATACGTTATACGTTATACGTTATACGTTATACGTTATACGTTATACGTTATACGTTATACGTTATACGTTATACGTTATACGTTATACGTTATACGTTATACGTTATACGTTATACGTTATACGTTATACGTTATACGTTATACGTTATACGTTATACGTTATACGTTATACGTTATACGTTATACGTTATACGTTATACGTTATACGTTATACGTTATACGTTATACGTTATACGTTATACGTTATACGTTATACGTTATACGTTATACGTTATACGTTATACGTTATACGTTATACGTTATACGTTATACGTTATACGTTATACGTTATACGTTATACGTTATACGTTATACGTTATACGTTATACGTTATACGTTATACGTTATACGTTATACGTTATACGTTATACGTTATACGTTGTACGTTATACGTTATACGTTATACGCTGTATGTTATACGTTATACGTTATACGCTGTACGTTATACGCTGTACGTTATACGTTATACGTTATACGTTACACGTTGTACGTTGTACGTTGTACGTTGTACGTTATACGTTGAACGTTATACGTTGTACGTCATACGTTGTACGTTATACGTTGTATGTTATACTTTATACGCTGTACGTTATACGTTATACGTTATACCTTATACGTTATACGTTGTACGTTATACGTTATACGTTATACGCTGTATGTTATACGTTATACGTTATACGGAACACGTTGTACGTTGAACGTTATACGTTATACGTTATACGTTATACGTTATACGTTATACGTTATACGTTATACGCTGTACGTTATACGCTGTACGTTATACGCTGTACGTTATACGTTATACATTATACGTTACACGTTGTACGTTACACGTTGTACGTTGTACGTTGTACGTTATACGTTGAACGTTATACGTTGTACGTCATACGTTGTACGTTATACGTTGTACGTTATACTTTCTACGCTGTACGTTATACGTTATACGTTATACCTTATACGTTATACGTTGTACGTTATACGTTATACGTTATACGCTGTACGTTATCCGTTGTACGTTATACGTTATACGTTATACGTTATACGCTGTACGTTATACGCTGTACGTTATAAGCTGTACGTTATACGTTATACGTTATACGTTATACGTTATACGTTATACGTTATACGTTATACGTTATACGCTGTACGTTATCCGTTGTACGTTATACGTTATACGGTACACGTTGTACGTTGAACGTTATACGTTATACGTTGTACGTTATACGTTGTACGTTATACGTTATACGTTATACGTTATACGTTATACGTTATACGTTATACGTTATACGTTATACGTTATACGTTATACGTTATACGTTATACGTTATACGCTGTACGTTATACGCTGTACGTTATACGCTGTACGTTATACGTTATACGCTGTACGTTATCCGTTGTACGTTATACGTTATACGTTATACGTTATACTTCATACGTTATACGTTTTACGTTATACGCTGTACGTTATACGCTGTAAGTTATACGCTGTTCGTTATACGTTATACGTTATACGTTATAGGTTATACGGTACACGTTGTACGTTGAACGTTATACGTTATACGTTGTACGTTATACGTTATACGTTGTACGTTATACGTTATACGTTATACGCTGTACGTTATACGCTGTACGTTATACGCTGTACGTTATACGTTATACGTTATACGCTGTACGTTATACGCTGTACGTTATACGCTGTACGTTATACGTTATACGTTATACGTTACACGTTGTACGTTGTACGCTGTACGTTATACGCTGTACGTTATACGTTATACGTTATACGTTACACGTTGTACGTTACACGTTGTACGTTGTACGTTGTACGTTATACGTTGAACGTTATACGTTGTACGTCATACGTTGTACGTTATACTTTCTACGCTGTACGTTATACGTTATACGTTATACCTTATACGTTATACGTTGTACGTTATACGTTATACGTTATACGCTGTACGTTATCCGTTGTACGTTATACGTTATACGTTATACGTTATACGTTATACGTTATACGTTATACGTTATACGTTATACGTTATACGTTATACGTTATACGTTATACGTTATACGTTATACGTTATACGTTATACGTTATACGTTATACGTTATACGTTATACGTTATACGTTATACGTTATACGTTATACGTTATACGTTATACGTTATACGTTATACGTTATACGTTATACGTTATACGTTATACGTTATACGTTATACGTTATACGTTATACGTTATACGTTATACGTTATACGTTATACGTTATACGTTATACGTTATACGTTATACGTTATACGTTATACGTTATACGTTATACGTTATACGTTATACGTTATACGTTATACGTTATACGTTATACGTTATACGTTATACGTTATACGTTATACGTTATACGTTATACGTTATACGTTATACGTTATACGTTATACGTTATACGTTATACGTTATACGTTATACGTTATACGTTATACGTTATACGTTATACGTTATACGTTATACGTTATACGTTATACGTTATACGTTATACGTTATACGTTATACGTTATACGTTATACGTTATACGTTATACGTTATACGTTATACGTTATACGTTATACGTTATACGTTATACGTTATACGTTGTACGTTATACGTTATACGTTATACGTTATACGCTGTACGTTATACGCTGTACGTTATACGCTGTACGTTATACGTTATACGTTATACGCTGTACGTTATACGTTATACGTTATACGTTATACGTTATACGTTATACGTTATACGTTATACGTTATACGTTATACGTTATACGTTATACGTTATACGTTATACGTTATACGTTATACGTTATACGTTATACGTTATACGTTATACGTTATACGTTATACGTTATACGTTATACGTTATACGTTATACGTTATACGTTATACGTTAACGTTACACGTTGTACGTTGTACGTTGTACGTTATACGTTGAACGTTATACGTTGTACGTTATACGTTATCCGTTAGACGTTTTACGTTATACGTTATACGTTATACGTGATACGTTATACGTTATACGTTATACGTTATACGTTATACGCTGTACGTTATACGCTGTACGTTATACGCTGTACGTTATACGTTATACGTTATACGCTGTACGTTATACGCTGTACGTTATACGCTGTACGTTATACGTTATACGTTATACGTTACACGTTGTACGTTGTACGCTGTACGTTATACGCTGTACGTTATACGTTATACGTTATACGTTACACGTTGTACGTTACACGTTGTACGTTGTACGTTTTTTCCTTATACGTTGAACGTTATACGTTGTACGTCATACGTTGTACGTTATACTTTCTACGCTGTACGTTATACGTTATACGTTATACCTTATACGTTATACGTTGTACGTTATACGTTATACGTTATACGCTGTACGTTATCCGTTGTACGTTATACGTTATACGTTATACGTTATACGTTATACGTTATACGTTATACGTTATACGTTATACGTTATACGTTATACGTTATACGTTATACGTTATACGTTATACGTTATACGTTATACGTTATACGTTATACGTTATACGTTATACGTTATACGTTATACGTTATACGTTATACGTTATACGTTATACGTTATACGTTATACGTTATACGTTATACGTTATACGTTATACGTTATACGTTATACGTTATACGTTATACGTTATACGTTATACGTTATACGTTATACGTTATACGTTATACGTTATACGTTATACGTTATACGTTATACGTTATACGTTATACGTTATACGTTATACGTTATACGTTATACGTTATACGTTATACGTTATACGTTATACGTTATACGTTATACGTTATACGTTATACGTTATACGTTATACGTTATACGTTATACGTTATACGTTATACGTTATACGTTATACGTTATACGTTATACGTTATACGTTATACGTTATACGTTATACGTTATACGTTATACGTTATACGTTATACGTTATACGTTATACGTTATACGTTATACGTTATACGTTATACGTTATACGTTATACGTTATACGTTATACGTTATACGTTATACGTTATACGTTATACGTTATACGTTATACGTTATACGTTATACGTTATACGTTATACGTTATACGTTATACGTTATACGTTATACGTTATACGTTATACGTTATACGTTATACGTTATACGTTATACGTTATACGTTATACGTTATACGTTATACGTTATACGTTATACGTTATACGTTATACGTTATACGTTATACGTTATACGTTATACGTTATACGTTATACGTTATACGTTATACGTTATACGTTATACGTTATACGTTATACGTTATACGTTATACGTTATACGTTATACGTTATACGTTATACGTTATACGTTATACGTTATACGTTATACGTTATACGTTATACGTTATACGTTATACGTTATACGTTATACGTTATACGTTATACGTTATACGTTATACGTTATACGTTATACGTTATACGTTATACGTTATACGTTATACGTTATACGTTATACGTTATACGTTATACGTTATACGTTGTACGTTATACGTTATACGTTATACGTTATACGTTATACGTTGTACGTTATACGTTATACGTTATACGTTATACGCTGTACGTTATACGCTGTACGTTATACGCTGTACGTTATACGTTATACGTTATACGCTGTACGTTATACGTTATACGTTATACGTTATACGTTATACGTTATACGTTATACGTTATACGTTATACGTTATACGTTATACGTTATACGTTATACGTTATACGTTATACGTTATACGTTATACGTTATACGTTATACGTTATACGTTATACGTTATACGTTATACGTTATACGTTAACGTTACACGTTGTACGTTGTACGTTGTACGTTATACGTTGAACGTTATACGTTGTACGTTATACGTTATCCGTTAGACGTTTTACGTTATACGTTATACGTTATACGTTATACGTTATACGTTATACGTTATACGTTATACGTTATACGCTGTACGTTATACGCTGTACGTTATACGCTGTACGTTATACGTTATACGTTATACGCTGTACGTTATACGCTGTACGTTATACGCTGTACGTTATACGTTATACGTTATACGTTACACGTTGTACGTTGTACGCTGTACGTTATACGCTGTACGTTATACGTTATACGTTATACGTTACACGTTGTACGTTACACGTTGTACGTTGTACGTTGTACGTTATACGTTGAACGTTATACGTTGTACGTCATACGTTGTACGTTATACTTTCTACGCTGTACGTTATACGTTATACGTTATACCTTATACGTTATACGTTGTACGTTATACGTTATACGTTATACGCTGTACGTTATCCGTTGTACGTTATACGTTATACGTTATACGTTATACGTTATACGTTATACGTTATACGTTATACGTTATACGTTATACGTTATACGTTATACGTTATACGTTATACGTTATACGTTATACGTTATACGTTATACGTTATACGTTATACGTTATACGTTATACGTTATACGTTATACGTTATACGTTATACGTTATACGTTATACGTTATACGTTATACGTTATACGTTATACGTTATACGTTATACGTTATACGTTATACGTTATACGTTATACGTTATACGTTATACGTTATACGTTATACGTTATACGTTATACGTTATACGTTATACGTTATACGTTATACGTTATACGTTATACGTTATACGTTATACGTTATACGTTATACGTTATACGTTATACGTTATACGTTATACGTTATACGTTATACGTTATACGTTATACGTTATACGTTATACGTTATACGTTATACGTTATACGTTATACGTTATACGTTATACGTTATACGTTATACGTTATACGTTATACGTTATACGTTATACGTTATACGTTATACGTTATACGTTATACGTTATACGTTATACGTTATACGTTATACGTTATACGTTATACGTTATACGTTATACGTTATACGTTATACGTTATACGTTATACGTTATACGTTATACGTTATACGTTATACGTTATACGTTATACGTTATACGTTATACGTTATACGTTATACGTTATACGTTATACGTTATACGTTATACGTTATACGTTATACGTTATACGTTATACGTTATACGTTATACGTTATACGTTATACGTTATACGTTATACGTTATACGTTATACGTTATACGTTATACGTTATACGTTATACGTTATACGTTATACGTTATACGTTATACGTTATACGTTATACGTTATACGTTATACGTTATACGTTATACGTTATACGTTATACGTTATACGTTATACGTTATACGTTATACGTTATACGTTATACGTTATACGTTATACGTTATACGTTATACGTTATACGTTATACGTTATACGTTATACGTTATACGTTATACGTTATACGTTATACGTTATACGTTATACGTTATACGTTATACGTTATACGTTATACGTTATACGTTATACGTTATACGTTATACGTTATACGTTACACGTTATACGTTATACGTTATACATTATACGTTATACGTTATACGTTATACGTTATACGTTATACGATATACGTTATACGTTATACGTTGTACGTTATACGTTATACGTTATACGTTATACGCTGTACGTTATCCGTTGTACGTTATACGTCATACATTATACTTCATACGTTATACATTTTACGTTATACGCTATACGTTATAAGCTGTACGTTATACGTTATACGTTAACGTTACACGTTGTACGTTGTACGTTGTACGTTATACGTTGAACGTTATACGTTGTACGTTATACGTTATCCGTTAGACGTTTTACGTTATACGTTATACGTTATACGTGATACGTTATACGTTATACGTTATACGTTATACGTTATACGTTATACGTTATACGTTATACGTTATACGTTATACGTTATACGTTATACGTTATACGTCATACGTTATACGTTATACGTTATACGTTGTACGTTGTACGTTATACGTTATAAGTTATACGTTATACGTTATACGATATACGTTACACGTTATACGTTATACGTTATACGCTGTACGTTATACGCTGTACGTTATACGCTGTACGTTATACGTTATACTTTATTCGTTATACGTTATACGTTATACGTTATACGTTATACGTTATACGTTATACGTTATACGTTATACGTTATACGTTATAAGTTATACGTTATACGTTATACGTTATACGTTATACGTTATACGTTGTACGTTGTACGTTATACGTTCTACGTTATACGTTATACGTTATACGATATACGTTACACGTTATACGTTATACGTTATACGCTGTACGTTATACGCTGTACGTTATACGTTATACGTTATACGTTATACGTTATACGTTATACGTTATACGTTATACGTTATACGTTATACGTTATACGTTATACGTTATACGTTATACGTTATACGTTATACGTTATACGTTATACGTTATACGTTATACGTTATACGTTATACGTTATACGTTATACGCTGTACGTTATACGCTGTACGTTATACGCTGTACGTTATACGTTATACGTTATACGTTACACGTTGTACGTTGTACGTTGTACGTTGTACGTTATACGTTGAACGTTATACGTTGTACGTCATACGTTGTACGTTATACGTTGTATGTTATACTTTATACGCTGTACGTTATACGTTATACGTTATACCTTATACGTTATACGTTGTACGTTATACGTTATACGTTATACGCTGTATGTTATACGTTATACGTTATACGGAACACATTGTACGTTGAACGTTATACGTTATACGTTATACGTTATACGTTATACGTTATACGTTATACGTTATACGCTGTACGTTATACGCTGTACGTTATACGCTGTACGTTATACGTTATACATTATACGTTACACGTTGTACGTTACACGTTGTACGTTGTACGTTGTACGTTATACGTTGAACGTTATACGTTGTACGTCATACGTTGTACGTTATACGTTGTACGTTATACTTTCTACGCTGTACGTTATACGTTATACGTTATACCTTATACGTTATACGTTGTACGTTATACGTTATACGTTATACGCTGTACGTTATCCGTTGTACGTTATACGTTATACGTTATACGTTATACGCTGTACGTTATACGCTGTACGTTATAAGCTGTACGTTATACGTTATACGTTATACGTTATACGTTATACGTTATACGTTATACGTTATACGTTATACGTTATACGTTATACGTTATACGTTATACGTTATACGTTATACGTTATACGTTATACGTTATACGTTATACGTTATACGTTATACGTTATACGTTATACGTTATACGTTATACGTTATACGTTATACGTTATACGTTATACGTTATACGTTATACGTTATACGTTATACGTTATACGTTATACGTTATACGTTATACGTTATACGTTATACGTTATACGTTATACGTTATACGTTATACGTTATACGTTATACGTTATACGTTATACGTTATACGTTATACGTTATACGTTATACGTTATACGTTATACGTTATACGTTGTACGTTATACGTTATACGTTATACGCTGTACGTTATACGCTGTACGTTATACGTTATACGTTATACGCTGTACGTTATACGTTATACGTTATACGTTATACGCTGTACGTTATACGTTATACGTTATACGTTATACGTTATACGTTATACGTTATATGTTATACGTTATACGTTATACGTTATACGTTATACGTTATACGTTATACGTTATACGTTATACGTTATACGTTATACGTTATACGTTATACGTTATACGTTATACGTTATACGTTAGACGTTATACGTTATACGTTATACGTTATACGTTATACGCTGTACGTTATACGTTATACGTTACACGTTGTACGTTGTACGTTATACGTATGTACGTTGTACGTTATACGTTGAACGTTATACGTTGTACGTTGTACGTTATACGTTGTACGTTATACGTTATACGTTATACGTTATACGTTATACGTTATACGTTACACGTTGTACGTTGTACGTTGTACGTTGTACGTTGTACGTTGTACGTTGTACGTTGTACGTTATACGTTGAACGTTATACGTTGTACGTCATACGTTGTACGTTATACGTTGTACGTTATACTTTATACGCTGTACGTTATACGTTATACGTTATACCTTATACGTTATACGTTCTACGTTATACGTTATACGTTATACGCTGTATGTTATACGTTATACGTTATACGGAACACGTTGTACGTTGAACGTTATACGTTATACGTTATACGTTATACGTTATACGTTATACGTTATACGTTATACGTTATACGCTGTACGTTATACGCTGTACGTTATACGCTGTACGTTATACGCTGTACGTTATACGTTATACGTTATACGTTATACGTTGTACGTTGTACGTTATACGTTCTACGTTATACGTTATACGTTATACGATATACGCTGTACGTTATACGCTGTACGTTATACGCTGTACGTTATACGTTATACGTTATACGTTACACGTTGTACGTTGTACGTTGTACGTTGTACGTTGTACGTTATACGTTGAACGTTATACGTTGTACGTAATACGTTGTACGTTATACGTTGTATGTTATACTTTATACGCTGTACGTTATACGTTATACGTTATACCTTATACGTTATACGTTGTACGTTATACGTTATACGTTATACGCTGTATGTTATACGTTATACGTTATACGGAACACGTTGTACGTTGAACGTTATACGTTATACGTTATACGTTATACGTTATACGTTATACGTTATACGTTATACGTTATACGCTGTACGTTATACGCTGTACGTTATACGCTGTACGTTATACGTTATACATTATACGTTACACGTTGTACGTTACACGTTGTACGTTGTACGTTGTACGTTATACGTTGAACGTTATACGTTGTACGTCATACGTTGTACGTTATACGTTGTACGTTATACTTTCTACGCTGTACGTTATACGTTATACGTTATACCTTATACGTTATACGTTGTACGTTATACGTTATACGTTATACGCTGTACGTTATCCGTTGTACGTTATACGTTATACGTTATACGTTATACGCTGTACGTTATACGCTGTACGTTATAAGCTGTACGTTATACGTTATACGTTATACGTTATACGTTATACGTTATACGTTATACGTTATACGTTATACGTTATACGTTATACGTTATACGTTATACGTTATACGTTATACGTTATACGTTATACGTTATACGTTATACGTTATACGTTATACGTTATACGTTATACGTTATACGTTATACGTTATACGTTATACGTTATACGTTATACGTTATACGTTATACGTTATACGTTATACGTTATACGTTATACGTTATACGTTATACGTTATACGTTATACGTTATACGTTATACGTTATACGTTATACGTTATACGTTATACGTTATACGTTATACGTTATACGTTATACGTTATACGTTATACGTTATACGTTATACGTTATACGTTATACGTTATACGTTATACGTTATACGTTATACGTTATACGTTATACGTTATACGTTATACGTTATACGTTATACGTTATACGTTATACGTTATACGTTATACGTTATACGTTATACGTTATACGTTATACGTTATACGTTATACGTTATACGTTATACGTTATACGTTATACGTTATACGTTATACGTTATACGTTATACGTTATACGTTATACGTTATACGTTATACGTTATACGTTATACGTTATACGTTATACGTTATACGTTATACGTTATACGTTATACGTTATACGTTATACGTTATACGTTATACGTTATACGTTATACGTTATACGTTATACGTTATACGTTATACGTTATACGTTATACGTTATACGTTATACGTTATACGTTATACGTTATACGTTATACGTTATACGTTATACGTTATACGTTATACGTTATACGTTATACGTTATACGTTATACGTTATACGTTATACGTTATACGTTATACGTTATACGTTATACGTTATACGTTATACGTTATACGTTATACGTTATACATTATACGTTATACGTTATACGTTATACGTTATACGATATACGTTATACGTTATACGTTGTACGTTATACGTTATACGTTATACGTTATACGCTGTACGTTATCCGTTGTACGTTATACGTCATACATTATACTTCATACGTTATACATTTTACGTTATACGCTATACGTTATAAGCTGTACGTTATACGTTATACGTTAACGTTACACGTTGTACGTTGTACGTTGTACGTTATACGTTGAACGTTATACGTTGTACGTTATACGTTATCCGTTAGACGTTTTACGTTATACGTTATACGTTATACGTGATACGTTTTACGTTATACGTTATACGTTATACGTTATACGTTATACGTTATACGTTATACGTTATACGTTATACGTTATACGTTATACGTTATACGTCATACGTTATACGTTATACGTTATACGTTGTACGTTGTACGTTATACGTTATAAGTTATACGTTATACGTTATACGATATACGTTACACGTTATACGTTATACGTTATACGCTGTACGTTATACGCTGTACGTTATACGCTGTACGTTATACGTTATACTTTATTCGTTATACGTTATACGTTATACGTTACACGTTATACGTTATACGTTATACGTTATACGTTATACGTTATACGTTATACGTTATAAGTTATACGTTATACGTTATACGTTATACGTTATACGTTATACGTTGTACGTTGTACGTTATACGTTCTACGTTATACGTTATACGTTATACGATATACGTTACACGTTATACGTTATACGTTATACGCTGTACGTTATACGCTGTACGTTATACGTTATACGTTATACGTTATACGTTATACGTTATACGTTATACGTTATACGTTATACGTTATACGTTATACGTTATACGTTATACGTTATACGTTATACGTTATACGTTATACGTTATACGTTATACGTTATACGTTATACGTTATACGTTATACGCTGTACGTTATACGCTGTACGTTATACGCTGTACGTTATACGTTATACGTTATACGTTACACGTTGTACGTTGTACGTTGTACGTTGTACGTTATACGTTGAACGTTATACGTTGTACGTCATACGTTGTACGTTATACGTTGTATGTTATACTTTATACGCTGTACGTTATACGTTATACGTTATACCTTATACGTTATACGTTGTACGTTATACGTTATACGTTATACGCTGTATGTTATACGTTATACGTTATACGGAACACGTTGTACGTTGAACGTTATACGTTATACGTTATACGTTATACGTTATACGTTATACGTTATACGTTATACGCTGTACGTTATACGCTGTAAGTTATACGCTGTACGTTATACGTTATACATTATACGTTACACGTTGTACGTTACACGTTGTACGTTGTACGTTGTACGTTATACGTTGAACGTTATACGTTGTACGTCATACGTTGTACGTTATACGTTGTACGTTATACTTTCTACGCTGTACGTTATACGTTATACGTTATACCTTATACGTTATACGTTGTACGTTATACGTTATACGTTATACGCTGTACGTTATCCGTTGTACGTTATACGTTATACGTTATACGTTATACGCTGTACGTTATACGCTGTACGTTATAAGCTGTACGTTATACGTTATACGTTATACGTTATACGTTATACGTTATACGTTATACGTTATACGTTATACGTTATACGTTATACGTTATACGTTATACGTTATACGTTATACGTTATACGTTATACGTTATACGTTATACGTTATACGTTATACGTTATACGTTATACGTTATACGTTATACGTTATACGTTATACGTTATACGTTATACGTTATACGTTATACGTTATACGTTATACGTTATACGTTATACGTTATACGTTATACGTTATACGTTATACGTTATACGTTATACGTTATACGTTATACGTTATACGTTATACGTTATACGTTATACGTTATACGTTATACGTTATACGTTATACGTTATACGTTATACGTTATACGTTATACGTTATACGTTATACGTTATACGTTATACGTTATACGTTATACGTTGTACGTTATACGTTATACGTTATACGCTGTACGTTATACGCTGTACGTTATACGTTATACGTTATACGCTGTACGTTATACGTTATACGTTATACGTTATACGTTATACGTTATACGTTATACGTTATACGTTATACGTTATACGTTATACGTTATACGTTATACGTTATACGTTATACGTTATACGTTATACGTTATACGTTATACGTTATACGTTATACGTTATACGTTATACGTTAGACGTTATACGTTATACGTTATACGTTATACGTTATACGCTGTACGTTATACGTTATACGTTACACGTTGTACGTTGTACGTTATACGTATGTACGTTGTACGTTATACGTTGAACGTTATACGTTGTACGTTGTACGTTATACGTTGTACGTTATACGTTATACGTTATACGTTATACGTTATACGTTATACGTTACACGTTGTACGTTGTACGTTGTACGTTGTACGTTGTACGTTATACGTTATACGTTGAACGTTATACGTTGTACGTCATACGTTGTACGTTATACGTTGTACGTTATACTTTATACGCTGTACGTTATACGTTATACGTTATACCTTATACGTTATACGTTCTACGTTATACGTTATACGTTATACGCTGTATGTTATACGTTATACGTTATACGGTACACGTTGTACGTTGAACGTTATACGTTATACGTTATACGTTATACGTTATACGTTATACGTTATACGTTATACGTTATACGTTATACGTTATACGTTATACGTTATACGTTATACGTTATACGTTATACGTTATACGTTATACGTTATACGTTATACGTTATACGTTATACGTTATACGTTATACGTTATACGTTATACGTTATACGTTATACGTTATACGTTATACGTTATACGTTATACGTTATACGTTATACGTTATACGTTATACGTTATACGTTATACGTTATACGTTATACGTTATACGTTATACGTTATACGTTATACGTTATACGTTATACGTTATACGTTATACGTTATACGTTATACGTTATACGTTATACGTTATACGTTATACGTTATACGTTATACGTTATACGTTATACGTTATACGTTATACGTTATACGTTATACGTTATACGTTATACGTTATACGTTATACGTTATACGTTATACGTTATACGTTATACGTTATACGTTATACGTTATACGTTATACGTTATACGTTATACGTTATACGTTATACGTTATACGTTATACGTTATACGTTATACGTTATACGTTATACGTTATACGTTATACGTTATACGTTATACGTTATACGTTATACGTTATACGTTATACGTTATACGTTATACGTTATACGTTATACGTTATACGTTATACGTTATACGTTATACGTTATACGCTGTACGTTATACGCTGTACGTTATACGCTGTACGTTATACGTTATACGTTATACGTTACACGTTGTACGTTGTACGTTGTACGTTGTACGTTATACGTTGAACGTTATACGTTGTACGTCATACGTTGTACGTTATACGTTGTATGTTATACTTTATACGCTGTACGTTATACGTTATACGTTATACCTTATACGTTATACGTTGTACGTTATACGTTATACGTTATACGCTGTATGTTATACGTTATACGTTATACGGAACACGTTGTACGTTGAACGTTATACGTTATACGTTATACGTTATACGTTATACGTTATACGTTATACGTTATACGCTGTACGTTATACGCTGTAAGTTATACGCTGTACGTTATACGTTATACATTATACGTTACACGTTGTACGTTACACGTTGTACGTTGTACGTTGTACGTTATACGTTGAACGTTATACGTTGTACGTCATACGTTGTACGTTATACGTTGTACGTTATACTTTCTACGCTGTACGTTATACGTTATACGTTATACCTTATACGTTATACGTTGTACGTTATACGTTATACGTTATACGCTGTACGTTATCCGTTGTACGTTATACGTTATACGTTATACGTTATACGCTGTACGTTATACGCTGTACGTTATAAGCTGTACGTTATACGTTATACGTTATACGTTATACGTTATACGTTATACGTTATACGTTATACGTTATACGTTATACGTTATACGTTATACGTTATACGTTATACGTTATACGTTATACGTTATACGTTATACGTTATACGTTATACGTTATACGTTATACGTTATACGTTATACGTTATACGTTATACGTTATACGTTATACGTTATACGTTATACGTTATACGTTATACGTTATACGTTATACGTTATACGTTATACGTTATACGTTATACGTTATACGTTATACGTTATACGTTATACGTTATACGTTATACGTTATACGTTATACGTTATACGTTATACGTTATACGTTATACGTTATACGTTATACGTTATACGTTATACGTTATACGTTATACGTTATACGTTATACGTTATACGTTGTACGTTATACGTTGTACGTTATACGTTATACGTTATACGCTGTACGTTATACGCTGTACGTTATACGTTATACGTTATACGCTGTACGTTATACGTTATACGTTATACGTTATACGTTATACGTTATACGTTATACGTTATACGTTATACGTTATACGTTATACGTTATACGTTATACGCTGTACGTTATACGTTATACGTTACACGTTGTACGTTGTACGTTATACGTATGTACGTTGTACGTTATACGTTGAACGTTATACGTTGTACGTTGTACGTTATACGTTGTACGTTATACGTTATACGTTATACGTTATACGTTATACGTTATACGTTACACGTTGTACGTTGTACGTTGTACGTTGTACGTTGTACGTTATACGTTATACGTTGAACGTTATACGTTGTACGTCATACGTTGTACGTTATACGTTGTACGTTATACTTTATACGCTGTACGTTATACGTTATACGTTATACCTTATACGTTATACGTTCTACGTTATACGTTATACGTTATACGCTGTATGTTATACGTTATACGTTATACGGAACACGTTGTACGTTGAACGTTATACGTTATACGTTATACGTTATACGTTATACGTTATACGTTATACGTTATACGTTATACGTTATACGTTATACGTTATACGTTATACGTTATACGTTATACGTTATACGTTATACGTTATACGTTATACGTTATACGTTATACGTTATACGTTATACGTTATACGTTATACGTTATACGTTATACGTTATACGTTATACGTTATACGTTATACGTTATACGTTATACGTTATACGTTATACGTTATACGTTATACGTTATACGTTATACGTTATACGTTATACGTTATACGTTATACGTTATACGTTAACGTTACACGTTGTACGTTGTACGTTGTACGTTATACGTTGAACGTTATACGTTGTACGTTATACGTTATCCGTTAGACGTTTTACGTTATACGTTATACGTTATACGTGATACGTTATACGTTATACGTTATACGTTATACGTTATACGTTATACGTTATACGTTATACGTTATACGTTACACGTTGTACGTTGTACGTTGTACGTTGTACGTTGTACGTTGTACGTTATACGTTGAACGTTATACGTTGTACGTCATACGTTGTACGTTATACGTTGTACGTTATACTTTATACGCTGTACGTTATACGTTATACGTTATACCTTATACGTTATACGTTCTACGTTCTACGTTATACGTTATACGTTATACGCTGTATGTTATACGTTATACGTTATACGTTACACGTTATACGTTACACGTTACACGTTACACGTTACACGTTACACGTTACACGTTACACGTTACACGTTACACGTTACACGTTACACGTTACACGTTACACGTTACACGTTACACGTTACACGTTACACGTTACACGTTACACGTTACACGTTACACGTTACACGTTACACGTTACACGTTACACGTTACACGTTACACGTTACACGTTACACGTTACACGTTACACGTTACACGTTACACGTTACACGTTACACGTTACACGTTACACGTTACACGTTACACGTTACACGTTACACGTTACACGTTACACGTTACACGTTACACGTTACACGTTACACGTTACACGTTACACGTTACACGTTACACGTTACACGTTACACGTTACACGTTACACGTTACACGTTACACGTTACACGTTACACGTTACACGTTACACGTTACACGTTACACGTTACACGTTACACGTTAGACGTTACACGTTACACGTTACACGTTATACGTTACACGTTACACGTTACACGTTAGACGTTATACGTTACACGTTACTCGTTACACGTTACACGTTACACGTTACACGTTACACGTTACACGTTACACGTTACACGTTACACGTTACACGTTACACGTTACACGTTACACGTTACACGTTACACGTTACACGTTACACGTTACACGTTACACGTTACACGTTACACGTTACACGTTACACGTTACACGTTACACGTTACACGTTACACGTTACACGTTACACGTTACACGTTACACGTTACACGTTACACGTTACACGTTACACGTTACACGTTACACGTTACACGTTACACGTTACACGTTACACGTTACACGTTACACGTTACACGTTACACGTTACACGTTACACGTTACACGTTACACGTTACACGTTACACGTTACACGTTACACGTTACACGTTACACGTTACACGTTACACGTTACACGTTACACGTTACACGTTATACGTTACACTTTACACGTTATACGTTACACTTTACACGTTACACGTTACACGTTACACGTTACACGTTACACGTTACACGTTACACGTTACACGTTACACGTTACACGTTACACGTTACACGTTACACGTTACACGTTACACGTTACACGTTACACGTTACACGTTACACGTTACACGTTACACGTTACACGTTACACGTTACACGTTACACGTTACACGTTACACGTTACACGTTACACGTTACACGTTACACGTTACACGTTACACGTTACACGTTACACGTTACACGTTACACGTTACACGTTACACGTTACACGTTACACGTTACACGTTACACGTTACACGTTACACGTTACACGTTACACGTTACACGTTACACGTTACACGTTACACGTTACACGTTACACGTTACACGTTACACGTTACACGTTACACGTTACACGTTACACGTTACACGTTACACGTTACACGTTACACGTTACACGTTACACGTTACACGTTACACGTTACACGTTACACGTTACACGTTACACGTTACACGTTACACGTTACACGTTACACGTTACACGTTACACGTTACACGTTACACGTTACACGTTACACGTTACACGTTACACGTTACACGTTACACGTTACACGTTACACGTTACACGTTACACGTTACACGTTACACGTTACACGTTACACGTTACACGTTACACGTTACACGTTACACGTTACACGTTACACGTTACACGTTACACGTTACACGTTACACGTTACACGTTACACGTTACACGTTACACGTTACACGTTACACGTTACACGTTACACGTTACACGTTACACGTTACACGTTACACGTTACACGTTACACGTTATACGTTACACGTTATACGTTATACGCTGTATGTTATACGTTATACGTTACACGTTGTACGTTGTACGTTATACGTTGAACGTTATACGTTGTACGTTATACGTTGTACGTTATACGTTATACGTTATACGTTATACGTTATACGCTGTATGTTATACGTTGTACGTTGTACGTTATACGTTGTACGTTATACGTATGTACGTTGTACGTTGTACGTCATACGTTGTACGTTATACGTTGTACGTTATACTTTATACGCTGTACGTTATACGTTATACGTTATACCTTATACGTTATACGTTGTACGTTATACGTTATACGTTATACGCTGTATGTTATACGTTATACGTTATACGGTACACGTTGTACGTTGAACGTTATACGTTATACGTTATACGTTATACGTTATACGTTATACGTTATACGTTATACGTTATACGTTATACGCTGTACGTTATACGCTGTACGTTATACGCTGTACGTTATACGTTATACGTTATACGTTACACGTTGTACGTTACACGTTGTACGTTGTACGTTATACGTTATACGTTATACGTTATACGTTATACGTTATACGTTATACGTTATACGTTATACGTTATACGTTATACGTTATACGTTATACGTTATACGTTATACGTTATACGTTATACGTTATACGTTATACGTTATACGTTATACGTTATACGTTATACGTTATACGTTATACGTTATACGTTATACGTTATACGTTATACGTTATACGTTATACGTTATACGTTATACGTTATACGTTATACGTTATACGTTATACGTTATACGTTATACGTTATACGTTATACGTTATACGTTATACGTTATACGTTATACGTTATACGTTATACGTTATACGTTATACGTTATACGTTATACGTTATACGTTATACGTTATACGTTATACGTTATACGTTATACGTTATACGTTATACGTTATACGTTATACGTTATACGTTATACGTTATACGTTATACGTTATACGTTATACGTTATACGTTATACGTTATACGTTATACGTTATACGTTATACGTTATACGTTATACGTTATACGTTATACGTTATACGTTATACGTTATACGTTATACGTTATACGTTATACGTTATACGTTATACGTTATACGTTATACGTTATACGTTATACGTTATACGTTATACGTTATACGTTATACGTTATACGTTATACGTTACACGTTATACGTTACACGTTACACGTTACACGTTACACGTTACACGTTACACGTTACACGTTATACGTTATACGTTATACGTTATACGTTATACGTTATACGTTATACGTTATACGTTATACGTTATACGTTATACGTTATACGTTATACGTTATACGTTATACGTTATACGTTATACGTTATACGTTATACGTTATACGTTATACGTTATACGTTATACGTTATACGTTATACGTTATACGTTATACGTTATACGTTATACGTTATACGTTATACGTTATACGTTATACGTTATACGTTATACGTTATACGTTATACGTTATACGTTATACGTTATACGTTATACGTTATACGTTATACGTTATACGTTATACGTTATACGTTATACGTTATACGTTATACGTTATACGTTATACGTTATACGTTATACGTTATACGTTATACGTTATACGTTATACGTTATACGTTATACGTTATACGTTATACGTTATACGTTATACGTTATACGTTATACGTTATACGTTATACGTTATACGTTATACGTTATACGTTATACGTTATACGTTATACGTTATACGTTATACGTTATACGTTATACGTTATACGTTATACGTTATACGTTATACGTTATACGTTATACGTTATACGTTATACGTTATACGTTGAACGTTATACGTTGAACGTTATACGTTGTACGTCATACGTTGTACGTTATACGTTGTACGTTATACTTTATACGCTGTACGTTATACGTTATACGTTATACCTTATACGTTATACGTTGTACGTTATACTTTATACGCTGTACGTTATACGTTATACGTTATACGTTATACCTTATACGTTATACGTTATACGTTATACGTTATACGTTATACGTTATACGTTATACGTTATACGTTATACGTTATACGTTATACGTTATACGTTATACGTTATACGTTATACGTTATACGTTATACGTTATACGTTATACGTTATACGTTATACGTTATACGTTATACGTTATACGTTATACGTTATACGTTATACGTTATACGTTATACGTTATACGTTATACGTTATACGTTATACGTTATACGTTATACGTTATACGTTATACGTTATACGTTATACGTTATACGTTATACGTTATACGTTATACGTTATACGTTATACGTTATACGTTATACGTTATACGTTATACGTTATACGTTATACGTTATACGTTATTCGTTATACGTTATACGTTATACGTTATACGTTATACGTTATACGTTATACGTTATACGTTATACGTTATACGTTATACGTTATACGTTATACGTTATACGTTATACGTTATACGTTATACGTTCTACGTTACACGTTGTACGTTACACGCTGTACGTTACACGCGGTACGTTATACGCTGTACGTTATACGATATACGTTATACGTTATACGTTATACGTTATACGTTATACGTTATACGTTATACGTTATACGTTATACGTTATACGTTATACGTTATACGTTATACGTTATACGTTATACGTTATACGTTATACGTTATACGTTATACGTTATACGTTATACGTTATACGTTATACGTTATACGTTATACGTTATACGTTATACGTTATACGTTATACGTTATACGTTATACGTTATACGTTATACGTTATACGTTATACGTTATACGTTATACGTTATACGTTATACGTTATACGTTATACGTTATACGTTATACGTTATACGTTATACGTTATACGTTATACGTTATACGTTATACGTTATACGTTATACGTTATACGTTATACGTTATACGTTATACGTTATACGTTATACGTTATACGTTATACGTTATACGTTATACGTTATACGTTATACGTTATACGTTATACGTTATACGTTATACGTTATACGTTATACGTTATACGTTATACGTTATACGTTATACGTTAGACGTTATACGTTATACGTTATACGTTATACGTTATACGCTGTACGTTATACGTTATACGTTACACGTTGTACGTTGTACGTTATACGTATGTACGTTGTACGTTATACGTTGAACGTTATACGTTGTACGTTATACGTTATACGTTATACGTTATACGTTATACGTTATACGTTACACGTTGTACGTTGTACGTTGTACGTTGTACGTTGTACGTTATACGTTATACGTTGAACGTTATACGTTATACGTTATACGTTATACGTTATACGTTGAACGTTATACGTTGAACGTTATACGTTGTACGTCATACGTTGTACGTTATACGTTGTACGTTATACTTTATACGCTGTACGTTATACGTTATACGTTATACCTTATACGTTATACGTTATACGTTATACGTTATACGTTATACGTTATACGTTATACGTTATACGTTATACGTTATACGTTATACGTTATACGTTATACGTTATACGTTATACGTTATACGTTATACGTTATACGTTATACGTTATACGTTATACGTTATACGTTATACGTTATACGTTATACGTTATACGTTATACGTTATACGTTATACGTTATACGTTATACGTTATACGTTATACGTTATACGTTATACGTTATACGTTATACGTTATACGTTATACGTTATACGTTATACGTTATACGTTATACGTTATACGTTATACGTTATACGTTATACGTTATACGTTATACGTTATACGTTATACGTTATACGTTATACGTTATACGTTATACGTTATACGTTATACGTTATACGTTATACGTTATACGTTATACGTTATACGTTATACGTTATACGTTATACGTTATACGTTATACGTTATACGTTATACGTTATACGTTATACGTTATACGTTATACGTTATACGTTATACGTTATACGTTATACGTTATACGTTATACGTTATACGTTATACGTTATACGTTATACGTTATACGTTATACGTTATACGTTATACGTTATACGTTATACGTTATACGTTATACGTTATACGTTATACGTTATACGTTATACGTTATACGTTATACGTTATACGTTATACGTTATACGTTATACGTTATACGTTAGACGTTATACGTTATACGTTATACGTTATACGTTATACGCTGTACGTTATACGTTATACGTTACACGTTGTACGTTGTACGTTATACGTATGTACGTTGTACGTTATACGTTGAACGTTATACGTTGTACGTTGTACGTTATACGTTGTACGTTATACGTTATACGTTATACGTTATACGTTATACGTTATACGTTACACGTTGTACGTTGTACGTTGTACGTTGTACGTTGTACGTTATACGTTATACGTTGAACGTTATACGTTGTACGTCATACGTTGTACGTTATACGTTGTACGTTATACTTTATACGCTGTACGTTATACGTTATACGTTATACCTTATACGTTATACGTTCTACGTTATACGTTATACGTTATACGCTGTATGTTATACGTTATACGTTATACGGAACACGTTGTACGTTGAACGTTATACGTTATACGTTATACGTTATACGTTATACGTTATACGTTATACGTTATACGTTATACGCTGTACGTTATACGCTGTACGTTATACGCTGTACGTTATACGTTATACATTATACGTTACACGTTGTACGTTATACGTTATACGTTATACGCTGTACGTTATACGCTGTACGTTATAAGCTGTACGTTATACGTTATACGTTATACGTTATACGTTATACGTTATACGTTATACGTTATACGTTATACGTTATACGTTACACGTTATACGTTACACGTTATACGTTACACGTTATACGTTACACGTTATACGTTATACGTTACACGTTACACGTTACACGTTACACGTTACACGTTACACGTTACACGTTACACGTTACACGTTACACGTTACACGTTACACGTTACACGTTACACGTTACACGTTACACGTTACACGTTACACGTTACACGTTACACGTTACACGTTACACGTTACACGTTACACGTTACACGTTACACGTTACACGTTACACGTTACACGTTACACGTTACACGTTACACGTTACACGTTACACGTTACACGTTACACGTTACACGTTACACGTTACACGTTACACGTTACACGTTACACGTTACACGTTACACGTTACACGTTACACGTTACACGTTACACGTTACACGTTACACGTTACACGTTACACGTTACACGTTACACGTTACACGTTACACGTTACACGTTACACGTTACACGTTACACGTTACACGTTACACGTTACACGTTACACGTTACACGTTACACGTTACACGTTACACGTTACACGTTACACGTTACACGTTACACGTTACACGTTACACGTTACACGTTACACGTTACACGTTACACGTTACACGTTACACGTTACACGTTACACGTTACACGTTACACGTTACACGTTACACGTTACACGTTACACGTTACACGTTACACGTTACACGTTACACGTTACACGTTACACGTTACACGTTACACGTTACACGTTACACGTTACACGTTACACGTTACACGTTACACGTTACACGTTACACGTTACACGTTACACGTTACACGTTACACGTTACACGTTACACGTTACACGTTACACGTTACACGTTACACGTTACACGTTACACGTTACACGTTACACGTTACACGTTACACGTTACACGTTACACGTTACACGTTACACGTTACACGTTACACGTTACACGTTACACGTTACACGTTACACGTTACACGTTACACGTTACACGTTACACGTTACACGTTACACGTTACACGTTACACGTTACACGTTACACGTTACACGTTACACGTTACACGTTACACGTTACACGTTACACGTTACACGTTACACGTTACACGTTACACGTTACACGTTACACGTTACACGTTACACGTTACACGTTATACGTTACACGTTATACGTTATACGTTATACGTTCTACGTTATACGTTGTACGTTATACGCTGTACGTTATACGCTGTACGTTATACGCTGTACGTTATACGTTATACGTTATACGTTATACGTTATACGTTATACGTTATACGTTAGACGTTACACGTTGTACGTTGTACGTTATACGTATGTACGTTGTACGTTATACGTTGAACGTTATACGTTGTACGTTGTACGTTATACGTTGTACGTTATACGTTGTACGTTATACGTTATACGTTATACGTTATACGTTATACGTTATACGTTACACGTTGTACGTTGTACGTTGTACGTTGTACGTTGTACGTTATACGTTATACGTTGAACGTTATACGTTGTACGTCATACGTTGTACGTTATACGTTGTACGTTATACTTTATACGCTGTACGTTATACGTTATACGTTATACCTTATACGTTATACGTTCTACGTTATACGCTGTATGTTATACGTTATACGTTATACGGAACACGTTGTACGTTGAACGTTATACGTTATACGTTATACGTTATACGTTATACGTTATACGTTATACGTTATACGTTATACGTTATACGCTGTACGTTATACGCTGTACGTTATAAGCTGTACGTTATACGTTATACGTTATACGTTATACGTTATACGTTATACGTTGTACGTTATACGTTATACGTTATACGTTATACGTTATACGTTGTACGTTACACGTTACACGTTACACGTTACACGTTACACGTTACACGTTACACGTTACACGTTACACGTTACACGTTACACGTTACACGTTACACGTTACACGTTACACGTTACACGTTACACGTTACACGTTACACGTTACACGTTACACGTTACACGTTACACGTTACACGTTACACGTTACACGTTACACGTTACACGTTACACGTTACACGTTACACGTTACACGTTACACGTTACACGTTACACGTTACACGTTACACGTTACACGTTACACGTTACACGTTACACGTTACACGTTACACGTTACACGTTACACGTTACACGTTACACGTTACACGTTACACGTTACACGTTACACGTTACACGTTACACGTTACACGTTACACGTTACACGTTACACGTTACACGTTACACGTTACACGTTACACGTTACACGTTACACGTTACACGTTACACGTTACACGTTACACGTTACACGTTACACGTTACACGTTACACGTTACACGTTACACGTTACACGTTACACGTTACACGTTACACGTTACACGTTACACGTTACACGTTACACGTTACACGTTACACGTTACACGTTACACGTTACACGTTACACGTTACACGTTACACGTTACACGTTACACGTTACACGTTACACGTTACACGTTACACGTTACACGTTACACGTTACACGTTACACGTTACACGTTACACGTTACACGTTACACGTTACACGTTACACGTTACACGTTACACGTTACACGTTACACGTTACACGTTACACGTTACACGTTACACGTTACACGTTACACGTTACACGTTACACGTTACACGTTACACGTTACACGTTACACGTTACACGTTACACGTTACACGTTACACGTTACACGTTACACGTTACACGTTACACGTTACACGTTACACGTTACACGTTACACGTTACACGTTACACGTTACACGTTACACGTTACACGTTACACGTTACACGTTACACGTTACACGTTACACGTTACACGTTACACGTTACACGTTACACGTTACACGTTACACGTTACACGTTACACGTTACACGTTACACGTTACACGTTACACGTTACACGTTACACGTTACACGTTACACGTTACACGTTACACGTTACACGTTACACGTTACACGTTACACGTTACACGTTACACGTTACACGTTACACGTTACACGTTACACGTTACACGTTACACGTTACACGTTACACGTTACACGTTACACGTTACACGTTACACGTTACACGTTACACGTTACACGTTACACGTTACACGTTACACGTTATACGTTATACGCTGTATGTTATACGTTATACGTTATACGCTGTATGTTATACGTTATACGTTACACGTTGTACGTTGTACGTTATACGTATGTACGTTGTACGTTATACGTTGAACGTTATACGTTGTACGTTATACGTTGTACGTTATACGTTATACGTTATACGTTATACGTTATACGCTGTACGTTATACGTTGTACGTTGTACGTTATACGTTGTACGTTATACGTATGTACGTTGTACGTTGTACGTCATACGTTGTACGTTATACGTTGTACGTTATACTTTATACGCTGTACGTTATACGTTATACGTTATACCTTATACGTTATACGTTGTACGTTATACGTTATACGTTATACGCTGTATGTTATACGTTATACGTTATACGGTACACGTTGTACGTTGAACGTTATACGTTATACGTTATACGTTATACGTTATACGTTATACGTTATACGTTATACGTTATACGTTATACGTTATACGTTATACGTTATACGCTGTACGTTATACGCTGTACGTTATACGCTGTACGTTATACGTTATACGTTATACGTTGTACGTTACACGTTGTACGTTACACGTTGTACGTTGTACGTTATACGTTATACGTTATACGTTATACGTTATACGTTATACGTTATACGTTATACGTTATACGTTATACGTTATACGTTATACGTTATACGTTATACGTTATACGTTATACGTTATACGTTATACGTTATACGTTATACGTTATACGTTATACGTTATACGTTATACGTTATACGTTATACGTTATACGTTATACGTTATACGTTATACGTTATACGTTATACGTTATACGTTATACGTTATACGTTATACGTTATACGTTATACGTTATACGTTATACGTTATACGTTATACGTTATACGTTATACGTTATACGTTATACGTTATACGTTATACGTTATACGTTATACGTTATACGTTATACGTTATACGTTATACGTTATACGTTATACGTTATACGTTATACGTTATACGTTATACGTTATACGTTATACGTTATACGTTATACGTTATACGTTATACGTTATACGTTATACGTTATACGTTATACGTTATACGTTATACGTTATACGTTATACGTTATACGTTATACGTTATACGTTATACGTTATACGTTATACGTTATACGTTATACGTTATACGTTATACGTTATACGTTATACGTTATACGTTATACGTTATACGTTATACGTTATACGTTATACGTTATACGTTATACGTTATACGTTATACGTTATACGTTATACGTTATACGTTATACGTTATACGTTATACGTTATACGTTATACGTTATACGTTATACGTTATACGTTATACGTTATACGTTATACGTTATACGTTATACGTTATACGTTATACGTTATACGTTATACGTTATACGTTATACGTTATACGTTATACGTTATACGTTATACGTTATACGTTATACGTTATACGTTACACGTTATACGTTACACGTTATACGTTACACGTTATACGTTACACGTTATACGTTACACGTTATACGTTACACGTTATACGTTACACGTTATACGTTACACGTTATACGTTACACGTTATACGTTACACGTTATACGTTACACGTTATACGTTACACGTTATACGTTACACGTTATACGTTATACGTTATACGTTATACGTTATACGTTATACGTTATACGTTATACGTTATACGTTATACGTTATACGTTATACGTTATACGTTATACGTTATACGTTATACGCTATACGTTATACGCTATACGTTATACGTTATACGTTATACGTTATACGTTATACGTTATACGTTATACGTTATACGTTATACGTTATACGTTATACGTTATACGTTATACGTTATACGTTATACGTTATACGTTATACGTTATACGTTATACGTTATACGTTATACGTTATACGTTATACGTTATACGTTATACGTTATACGTTATACGTTATACGTTATACGTTATACGTTATACGTTATACGTTATACGTTGAACGTTATACGTTGAACGTTATACGTTGAACGTTATACGTTGTACGTCATACGTTGTACGTTATACGTTGTACGTTATACTTTATACGCTGTACGTTATACGTTATACGTTATACCTTATACGTTATACGTTGTACGTTATACGTTATACGTTATACGCAGTATGTTATACGTTATACGTTATACGTTATACGTTATACGTTATACGTTATACGTTATACGTTATACGTTATACGTTATACGTTATACGTTATACGTTATACGTTATACGTTATACGTTATACGTTATACGTTATACGTTATACGTTATACGTTATACGTTATACGTTATACGTTATACGTTATACGTTATACGTTATACGTTATACGTTATACGTTATACGTTATACGTTATACGTTATACGTTATACGTTATACGTTATACGTTATACGTTATACGTTCTACGTTACACGTTGTACGTTACACGCTGTACGTTACACGCGGTACGTTATACGCTGTACGTTATACGATATACGTTATACGTTATACGTTATACGTTATACGTTATACGTTATACGTTATACGTTATACGTTATACGTTATACGTTATACGTTATACGTTATACGTTATACGTTATACGTTATACGTTATACGTTATACGTTATACGTTATACGTTATACGTTATACGTTATACGTTATACGTTATACGTTATACGTTATACGATATACGTTATACGTTATACGTTATACGTTATACGTTATACGTTATACGTTATACGTTATACGTTATACGCTGTACGTTATCCGTTGTACGTTATACGTCATACATTATACCTCATACGTTATACATTTTACGTTATACGCTATACGTTATAAGCTGTACGTTATACGTTATACGTTAACGTTACACGTTGTACGTTGTACGTTATACGTTATAAGTTATACGTTATACGTTATACGATATACGTTACACGTTATACGTTATACGTTATACGCTGTATGTTATATGCTGTACGTTATACGCTGTACGTTATACGTTATACTTTATTCGTTATACGTTATACGTTATACGTTATACGTTATACGTTATACGTTATACGTTATACGTTATACGTTATAAGTTATACGTTATACGTTATACGTTATACGTTGTACGTTGTACGTTATACGTTCTACGTTATACGTTATACGTTATACGATATACGTTACACGTTATACGTTATACGTTATACGCTGTACGTTATACGCTGTACGTTATACGTTATACGTTAGACGTTATACGTTATACGTTATACGTTATACGTTATACGTTATACGTTATACGTTATACGTTATACGTTATACGTTATACGTTATACGTTATACGTTATACGTTATACGTTATACGTTATACGTTATACGTTATACGTTATACGTTATAAGTTATACGTTATACGTTATACGTTATACGTTATACGTTATACGTTATACGTTATACGTTATACGTTATACGTTATACGTTATACGTTATACGTTATACGTTATACGTTATACGTTATACGTTATACGTTATACGTTATACGTTATACGTTATACGTTATACGTTATACGTTATACGTTATACGTTATACGTTATACGTTATACGTTATACGTTATACGTTATACGTTATACGTTATACGTTATACGTTATACGTTATACGTTATACGTTATACGTTATACGTTATACGTTATACGTTATACGTTATACGTTATACGCTGTACGTTATCCGTTGTACGTTATACGTCATACATTATACCTCATACGTTATACATTTTACGTTATACGCTATACGTTATAAGCTGTACGTTATACGTTATACGTTAACGTTACACGTTGTACGTTGTACGTTATACGTTATAAGTTATACGTTATACGTTATACGATATACGTTACACGTTATACGTTATACGTTATACGCTGTATGTTATACGCTGTACGTTATACGCTGTACGTTATACGTTATACTTTATTCGTTATACGTTATACGTTATACGTTATACGTTATACGTTATACGTTATACGTTATACGTTATACGTTATACGTTATAAGTTATACGTTATACGTTATACGTTATACGTTGTACGTTGTACGTTATACGTTCTACGTTATACGTTATACGTTATACGATATACGTTACACGTTATACGTTATACGTTATACGCTGTACGTTATACGCTGTACGTTATACGTTATACGTTATACGTTATACGTTATACGTTATACGTTATACGTTATACGTTATACGTTATACGTTATACGTTATACGTTATACGTTATACGTTATACGTTATACGTTATACGTTATACGTTATACGTTATACGTTATACGTTATACGTTATAAGTTATACGTTATACGTTATACGATATACGTTACACGTTATACGTTATACGTTATACGCTGTATGTTATACGCTGTACGTTATACGCTGTACGTTATACGTTATACTTTATTCGTTATACGTTATACGTTATACGTTATACGTTATACGTTATACGTTATACGTTATACGTTATACGTTATACGTTATACGTTATACGTTATACGTTATACGTTATACGTTATACGTTATACGTTATACGTTATACGTTATACGTTATACGTTATACGTTATACGTTATACGTTATACGTTATACGTTATACGTTATACGTTATACGTTATACGTTATACGTTATACGTTATACGTTATACGTTATACGTTATACGTTATACGTTATACGTTATACGTTATACGTTATACGTTATACGTTATACGTTATACGTTATACGTTATACGTTATACGTTATACGTTATACGTTATACGTTATACGTTATACGTTATACGTTATACGTTATACGTTATACGTTATACGTTATACGTTATACGTTATACGTTATACGTTATACGTTATACGTTACACGTTGTACGTTGTACGTTATACGTTATACGTATGTACGTTATACGTTATACGTTATACGTTATACGTTATACGTTATACGTTATACGTTATACGTTATACGTTATACGTTATACGTTATACGTTATACGTTATACGTTATACGTTATACGTTATACGTTATACGTTATACGTTATACGTTATACGTTATACGTTATACGTTATACGTTATACGTTATACGTTATACGTTATACGTTATACGTTATACGTTATACGTTATACGTTATACGTTATACGTTATACGTTATACGTTATACGTTATACGTTATACGTTATACGTTATACGTTATACGTTATACGTTATACGTTATACGTTATACGTTATACGTTATACGTTATACGTTATACGTTATACGTTATACGTTATACGTTATACGTTATACGTTATACGTTATACGTTATACGTTATACGTTATACGATATACGTTATACGTTATACGTTATACGTTATACGTTATACGTTATACGTTATACGTTATACGTTATACGTTATACGTTATACGTTATACGTTATACGTTATACGTTATACGTTATACGCTGTACGTTATACGCTGTACGTTATACGCTGTACGTTATACGTTATACGTTATACGTTACACGTTGTACGTTACACGTTGTACGTTGTACGTTGTACGTTATACGTTGAACGTTATACGTTGTACGTCATACGTTGTACGTTATACGTTGTACGTTATACTTTCTACGCTGTACGTTATACGTTATACGTTATACCTTATACGTTATACGTTGTACGTTATACGTTATACGTTATACGCTGTACGTTATCCGTTGTACGTTATACGTTATACGTTATACGTTATACGCTGTACGTTATACGCTGTACGTTATAAGCTGTACGTTATACGTTATACGTTATACGTTATACGTTACACGTTGTACGTTATACGCTGTACGTTACACGCGGTACGTTATACGCTGTACGTTATACGATATACGTTATACGTTATACGTTATACGTTATACGTTATACGTTATACGTTATACGTTATACGTTATACGTTATACGTTATACGTTATACGTTATACGTTATACGTTATACGTTATACGTTATACGTTATACGTTATACGTTATACGTTATACGTTATACGTTATACGTTATACGTTATACGTTATACGTTATACGTTATACGTTATACGTTATACGTTATACGTTATACGTTATACGTTATACGTTATACGTTATACGTTATACGTTATACGTTATACGTTATACGTTATACGTTATACGTTATACGTTATACGTTATACGTTATACGTTATACGTTATACGTTATACGTTATACGTTATACGTTATACGTTATACGTTATACGTTATACGTTATACGTTATACGTTATACGTTATACGTTATACGTTATACGTTATACGTTATACGTTATACGTTATACGTTATACGTTATACGTTATACGTTATACGTTATACGTTATACGTTATACGTTATACGTTATACGTTATACGTTATACGTTATACGTTATACGTTATACGTTATACGTTATACGTTATACGTTATACGTTATACGTTATACGTTATACGTTATACGTTATACGTTATACGTTATACGTTATACGTTATACGTTATACGTTATACGTTATACGTTATACGTTATACGTTATACGTTATACGTTATACGTTATACGTTATACGTTATACGTTATACGTTATACGTTATACGTTATACGTTATACGTTATACGTTATACGTTATACGCTGTACGTTATACGCTGTACGTTATACGCTGTACGTTATACGTTATACGTTATACGTTACACGTTGTACGTTACACGTTGTACGTTGTACGTTGTACGTTATACGTTGAACGTTATACGTTGTACGTCATACGTTGTACGTTATACGTTGTACGTTATACTTTCTACGCTGTACGTTATACGTTATACGTTATACCTTATACGTTATACGTTGTACGTTATACGTTATACGTTATACGCTGTACGTTATCCGTTGTACGTTATACGTTATACGTTATACGTTATACGCTGTACGTTATACGCTGTACGTTATAAGCTGTACGTTATACGTTATACGTTATACGTTATACGTTACACGTTGTACGTTATACGCTGTACGTTACACGCGGTACGTTATACGCTGTACGTTATACGATATACGTTATACGTTATACGTTATACGTTATACGTTATACGTTATACGTTATACGTTATACGTTATACGTTATACGTTATACGTTATACGTTATACGTTATACGTTATACGTTATACGTTATACGTTATACGTTATACGTTATACGTTATACGTTATACGTTATACGTTATACGTTATACGTTATACGTTATACGTTATACGTTATACGTTATACGTTATACGTTATACGTTATACGTTATACGTTATACGTTATACGTTATACGTTATACGTTATACGTTATACGTTATACGTTATACGTTATACGTTATACATTATACGTTATACGTTATACGTTATACGTTATACGTTATACGATATACGTTATACGTTATACGTTATACGTTATACGTTATACGTTATACGTTATACGCTGTACGTTATCCGTTGTACGTTATACGTCATACATTATACTTCATACGTTATACATTTTACGTTATACGCTATACGTTATAAGCTGTACGTTATACGTTATACGTTAACGTTACACGTTGTACGTTGTACGTTATACGTTATAAGTTATACGTTATACGTTATACGATATACGTTACACGTTATACGCTGTACGTTATACGCTGTACGTTATACGTTATACTTTATTCGTTATACGTTATACGTTATACGTTATACGTTATACGTTATACGTTATACGTTATACGTTATACGTTATACGTTATACGTTATAAGTTATACGTTATACGTTATACGTTATACGTTGTACGTTGTACGTTATACGTTCTACGTTATACGTTATACGTTATACGATATACGTTACACGTTATACGTTATACGTTATACGCTGTACGTTATACGCTGTACGTTATACGTTATACGTTATACGTTATACGTTATACGTTATACGTTATACGTTATACGTTATACGTTATACGTTATACGTTATACGTTATACGTTATACGTTATACGTTATACGTTATACGTTATACGTTATACGTTATACGTTATACGTTATACGTTATAAGTTATACGTTATACGTTATACGATATACGTTACACGTTATACGTTATACGTTATACGCTGTATGTTATACGCTGTACGTTATACGCTGTACGTTATACGTTATACTTTATTCGTTATACGTTATACGTTATACGTTATACGTTATACGTTATACGTTATACGTTATACGTTATACGTTATACGTTATACGTTATACGTTATACGTTATACGTTATACGTTATAGGTTATACGTTATACGTTATACGTTATACGTTATACGTTATACGTTATACGTTATACGTTATACGTTATACGTTATACGTTATACGTTATACGTTATACGTTATACGTTATACGTTATACGTTATACGTTATACGTTATACGTTATACGTTATACGTTATACGTTATACGTTATACGTTATACGTTATACGTTATACGTTATACGTTATACGTTATACGTTATACGTTATACGTTATACGTTATACGTTATACGTTATACGTTATACGTTATACGTTATACGTTATACGTTATACGTTATACGTTACACGTTGTACGTTGTACGTTATACGTTATACGTATGTACGTTATACGTTATACGTTATACGTTATACGTTATACGTTATACGTTATACGTTATACGTTATACGTTATACGTTATACGTTATACGTTATACGTTATACGTTATACGTTATACGTTATACGTTATACGTTATACGTTATACGTTATACGTTATACGTTATACGTTATACGTTATACGTTATACGTTATACGTTATACGTTATACGTTATACGTTATACGTTATACGTTATACGTTATACGTTATACGTTATACGTTATACGTTATACGTTATACGTTATACGTTATACGTTATACGTTATACGTTATACGTTATACGTTATACGTTATACGTTATACGTTATACGTTATACGTTATACGTTATACGTTATACGTTATACGTTATACGTTATACGTTATACGTTATACGTTATACGTTATACGTTATACGTTATACGTTATACGTTATACGTTATACGTTATACGTTATACGTTATACGTTATACGTTATACGTTATACGTTATACGTTATACGTTATACGTTATACGTTATACGTTATACGTTATACGTTATACGTTATACGTTATACGTTATACGTTATACGTTATACGTTATACGTTATACGTTATACGTTATACGTTATACGTTATACGTTATACGTTATACGTTATACGTTATACGTTATACGTTATACGTTATACGTTATACGTTATACGTTATACGTTATACGTTATACGTTGTACGTTGTACGTTATACGTTATACGTTATACGTTATACGTTATACGTTATACGTTATACGTTATACGTTATACGTTATACGTTGAACGTTATACGTTGAACGTTATACGTTGTACGTCATACGTTGTACGTTATACGATGTACGTTATACTTTATACGCTGTACGTTATACGTTATACGTTATACCTTATACGTTATACGTTGTACGTTATACGTTATACGTTATACGCTGTATGTAATACGTTATACGTTATACGGTACACGTTGTACGTTGAACGTTATACGTTATACGTTATACGTTATACGTTATACGTTATACGTTATACGTTATACGTTATACGTTATACGTTATACGCTGTACGTTATACGCTGTACGTTATACGCTGTACGTTATACGTTATACGTTATACGTTACACGTTGTACGTTACACGTTGTACGTTGTACGTTGTACGTTATACGTTGAACGTTATACGTTGTACGTCATACGTTGTACGTTATACGTTGTACGTTATACTTTCTACGCTGTACGTTATACGTTATACGTTATACCTTATACGTTATACGTTGTACGTTATACGTTATACGTTATACGCTGTACGTTATCCGTTGTACGTTATACGTTATACGTTATACGTTATACGCTGTACGTTATACGCTGTACGTTATAAGCTGTACGTTATACGTTATACGTTATACGTTATACGTTACACGTTGTACGTTATACGCTGTACGTTACACGCGGTACGTTATACGCTGTACGTTATACGATATACGTTATACGTTATACGTTATACGTTATACGTTATACGTTATACGTTATACGTTATACGTTATACGTTATACGTTATACGTTATACGTTATACGTTATACGTTATACGTTATACGTTATACGTTATACGTTATACGTTATACGTTATACGTTATACGTTATACGTTATACGTTATACGTTATACGTTATACGTTATACGTTATACGTTATACGTTATACGTTATACGTTATACGTTATACGTTATACGTTATACGTTATACGTTATACGTTATACGTTATACGTTATACGTTATACGTTATACGTTATACGTTATACGTTATACGTTATACGTTATACGTTATACGTTATACGTTATACGTTATACGTTATACGTTATACGTTATACGTTATACGTTATACGTTATACGTTATACGTTATACGTTATACGTTATACGTTATACGTTATACGTTATACGTTATACGTTATACGTTATACGTTATACGTTATACGTTATACGTTATACGTTATACGTTATACGTTATACGTTATACGTTATACGTTATACGTTATACGTTATACGTTATACGTTATACGTTCTACGTTATACGTTATACGTTCTACGTTACACGTTGTACGTTATACGCTGTACGTTACACGCGGTACGTTATACGTTATACGTTATACGTTATACGTTATACGTTATACGTTATACGTTATACGTTATACGTTATACGTTATACGTTATACGTTATACGTTATACGTTATACGTTATACGTTATACGTTATACGTTATACGTTATACGTTATACGTTATACGTTATACGTTATACGTTATACGTTATACGTTATACGTTATACGTTATACGTTATACGTTATACGTTATACGTTATACGTTATACGTTATACGTTATACGTTATACGTTATACGTTATACGTTATACGTTATACGTTATACGTTATACGTTATACGTTATACGTTATACGTTATACGTTATACGTTATACGTTATACGTTATACGTTATACGTTATACGTTATACGTTATACGTTATACGTTATACGTTATACGTTATACGTTATACGTTATACGTTATACGTTATACGTTATACGTTATACGTTATACGTTATACGTTATACGTTATACGTTATACGTTATACGTTATACGTTATACGTTATACGTTATACGTTATACGTTATACGTTATACGTTATACGTTATACGTTATACGTTATACGTTATACGTTATACGTTATACGTTATACGTTATACGTTATACGTTATACGTTATACGTTATACGTTATACGTTATACGTTGTACGTTGTACGTTATACGTTATACGTTATACGTTATACGTTATACGTTATACGTTATACGTTATACGTTATACGTTATACGTTGAACGTTATACGTTGAACGTTATACGTTGTACGTCATACGTTGTACGTTATACGATGTACGTTATACTTTATACGCTGTACGTTATACGTTATACGTTATACCTTATACGTTATACGTTGTACGTTATACGTTATACGTTATACGCTGTATGTTATACGTTATACGTTATACGGTACACGTTGTACGTTGAACGTTATACGTTATACGTTATACGTTATACGTTATACGTTATACGTTATACGTTATACGTTATACGTTATACGTTATACGCTGTACGTTATACGCTGTACGTTATACGCTGTACGTTATACGTTATACGTTATACGTTACACGTTGTACGTTACACGTTGTACGTTGTACGTTGTACGTTATACGTTGAACGTTATACGTTGTACGTCATACGTTGTACGTTATACGTTGTACGTTATACTTTCTACGCTGTACGTTATACGTTATACGTTATACCTTATACGTTATACGTTGTACGTTATACGTTATACGTTATACGCTGTACGTTATCCGTTGTACGTTATACGTTATACGTTATACGTTATACGCTGTACGTTATACGCTGTACGTTATAAGCTGTACGTTATACGTTATACGTTATACGTTATACGTTACACGTTGTACGTTATACGCTGTACGTTACACGCGGTACGTTATACGCTGTACGTTATACGATATACGTTATACGTTATACGTTATACGTTATACGTTATACGTTATACGTTATACGTTATACGTTATACGTTATACGTTATACGTTATACGTTATACGTTATACGTTATACGTTATACGTTATACGTTATACGTTATACGTTATACGTTATACGTTATACGTTATACGTTATACGTTATACGTTATACGTTATACGTTATACGTTATACGTTATACGTTATACGTTATACGTTATACGTTATACGTTATACGTTATACGTTATACGTTATACGTTATACGTTATACGTTATACGTTATACGTTATACGTTATACGTTATACGTTATACGTTATACGTTATACGTTATACGTTATACGTTATACGTTATACGTTATACGTTATACGTTATACGTTATACGTTATACGTTATACGTTATACGTTATACGTTATACGTTATACGTTATACGTTATACGTTATACGTTATACGTTATACGTTATACGTTATACGTTATACGTTATACGTTATACGTTATACGTTATACGTTATACGTTATACGTTATACGTTATACGTTATACGTTATACGTTATACGTTATACGTTATACGTTATACGTTATACGTTATACGTTATACGTTATACGTTATACGTTATACGTTATACGTTATACGTTCTACGTTATACGTTATACGTTCTACGTTACACGTTGTACGTTATACGCTGTACGTTACACGCGGTACGTTATACGCTGTACGTTATACGATATACGTTATACGTTATACGTTATACGTTATACGTTATACGTTATACGTTATACGTTATACGTTATACGTTATACGTTATACGTTATACGTTATACGTTATACGTTATACGTTATACGTTATACGTTATACGTTATACGTTATACGTTATACGTTATACGTTATACGTTATACGTTATACGTTATACGTTATACGTTATACGTTATACGTTATACGTTATACGTTATACGTTATACGTTATACGTTATACGTTATACGTTATACGTTATACGTTATACGCTGTACGTTATACGCTGTACGTTATACGCTGTACGTTATACGTTATACGTTATACGTTACACGTTGTACGTTACACGTTGTACGTTGTACGTTGTACGTTATACGTTGAACGTTATACGTTGTACGTCATACGTTGTACGTTATACGTTGTACGTTATACTTTCTACGCTGTACGTTATACGTTATACGTTATACCTTATACGTTATACGTTGTACGTTATACGTTATACGTTATACGCTGTACGTTATCCGTTGTACGTTATACGTTATACGTTATACGTTATACGCTGTACGTTATACGCTGTACGTTATAAGCTGTACGTTATACGTTATACGTTATACGTTATACGTTACACGTTGTACGTTATACGCTGTACGTTACACGCGGTACGTTATACGCTGTACGTTATACGATATACGTTATACGTTATACGTTATACGTTATACGTTATACGTTATACGTTATACGTTATACGTTATACGTTATACGTTATACGTTATACGTTATACGTTATACGTTATACGTTATACGTTATACGTTATACGTTATACGTTATACGTTATACGTTATACGTTATACGTTATACGTTATACGTTATACGTTATACGTTATACGTTATACGTTATACGTTATACGTTATACGTTATACGTTATACGTTATACGTTATACGTTATACGTTATACGTTATACGTTATACGTTATACGTTATACGTTATACGTTATACGTTATACGTTATACGTTATACGTTATACGTTATACGTTATACGTTATACGTTATACGTTATACGTTATACGTTATACGTTATACGTTATACGTTATACGTTATACGTTATACGTTATACGTTATACGTTATACGTTATACGTTATACGTTATACGTTATACGTTATACGTTATACGTTATACGTTATACGTTATACGTTATACGTTATACGTTATACGTTCTACGTTATACGTTATACGTTCTACGTTATACGTTCTACGTTATACGTTGTACGTTATACGCTGTACGTTACACGCGGTACGTTATACGCTGTACGTTATACGATATACGTTATACGTTATACGTTATACGTTATACGTTATACGTTATACGTTATACGTTATACGTTATACGTTATACGTTATACGTTATACGTTATACGTTATACGTTATACGTTATACGTTATACGTTATACGTTATACGTTATACGTTATACGTTATACGTTATACGTTATACGTTATACGTTATACGTTATACGTTATACGTTATACGTTATACGTTATACGTTATACGTTATACGTTATACGTTATACGTTATACGTTATACGTTATACGTTATACGTTATACGTTATACGTTATACGTTATACGTTATACGTTATACGTTATACGTTATACGTTATACGTTATACGTTATACGTTATACGTTATACGTTATACGTTATACGTTATACGTTATACGTTATACGTTATACGTTATACGTTATACGATATACGTTATACGTTATACGTTATACGTTATACGTTATACGTTATACGTTATACGCTGTACGTTATCCGTTGTACGTTATACGTCATACATTATACTTCATACGTTATACATTTTACGTTATACGCTATACGTTATAAGCTGTACGTTATACGTTATACGTTAACGTTACACGTTGTACGTTGTACGTTATACGTTATAAGTTATACGTTATACGTTATACGATATACGTTACACGTTATACGTTATACGTTATACGCTGTATGTTATACGCTGTACGTTATACGCTGTACGTTATACGTTATACTTTATTCGTTATACGTTATACGTTATACGTTATACGTTATACGTTATACGTTATACGTTATACGTTATACGTTATAAGTTATACGTTATACGTTATACGTTATACGTTGTACGTTGTACGTTATACGTTCTACGTTATACGTTATACGTTATACGTTATACGATATACGTTACACGTTATACGTTATACGTTATACGCTGTACGTTATACGCTGTACGTTATAAGTTATACGTTATACGTTATACGTTATACGTTATACGTTATACGTTATACGTTATACGTTATACGTTATACGTTATACGTTATACGTTATACGTTATACGTTATACGTTATACGTTATACGTTATACGTTATACGTTATACGTTATAAGTTATACGTTATACGTTATACGTTATACGTTATACGATATACGTTACACGTTATACGTTATACGTTATACGCTGTATGTTATACGCTGTACGTTATACGCTGTACGTTATACGTTATACTTTATTCGTTATACGTTATACGTTATACGTTATACGTTATACGTTATACGTTATACGTTATACGTTATACGTTATACGTTATACGTTATACGTTATACGTTATACGTTATACGTTATACGTTATACGTTATACGTTATACGTTATACGTTATACGTTATACGTTATACGTTATACGTTATACGTTATACGTTATACGTTATACGTTATACGTTATACGTTATACGTTATACGTTATACGTTATACGTTATACGTTATACGTTATACGTTATACGTTATACGTTATACGTTATACGTTATACGTTATACGTTATACGTTATACGTTATACGTTATACGTTATACGTTATACGTTATACGTTATACGTTATACGTTATACGTTATACGTTATACGTTATACGTTATACGTTATACGTTATACGTTATACGTTATACGTTATACGTTATACGTTATACGTTGAACGTTATACGTTGAACGTTATACGTTGTACGTCATACGTTGTACGTTATACGTTGTACGTTATACTTTATACGCTGTACGTTATACGTTATACGTTATACCTTATACGTTATACGTTGTACGTTATACGTTATACGTTATACGCTGTATGTTATACGTTATACGTTATACGGTACACGTTGTACGTTGAACGTTATACGTTATACGTTATACGTTATACGTTATACGTTATACGTTATACGTTATACGTTATACGCTGTACGTTATACGCTGTACGTTATACGCTGTACGTTATACGTTATACGTTATACGTTACACGTTGTACGTTACACGTTGTACGTTGTACGTTGTACGTTATACGTTGAACGTTATACGTTGTACGTCATACGTTGTACGTTATAAGTTATACGTTATACGTTATACGTTATACGTTGTACGTTGTACGTTATACGTTCTACGTTATACGTTATACGTTATACGTTATACGATATACGTTACACGTTATACGTTATACGTTATACGCTGTACGTTATACGCTGTACGTTATACGTTATACGTTATACGTTATACGTTATACGTTATACGTTATACGTTATACGTTATACGTTATACGTTATACGTTATACGTTATACGTTATACGTTATACGTTATACGTTATACGTTATACGTTATACGTTATAAGTTATACGTTATACGTTATACGTTATACGTTATACGATATACGTTACACGTTATACGTTATACGTTATACGCTGTATGTTATACGCTGTACGTTATACGCTGTACGTTATACGTTATACTTTATTCGTTATACGTTATACGTTATACGTTATACGTTATACGTTATACGTTATACGTTATACGTTATACGTTATACTTTATTCGTTATACGTTATACGTTATACGTTATACGTTATACGTTATACGTTATACGTTATACGTTATAAGTTATACGTTATACGTTATACGTTATACGTTGTACGTTGTACGTTATACGTTCTACGTTATACGTTATACGTTATACGATATACGTTACACGTTATACGTTATACGTTATACGCTGTACGTTATACGCTGTACGTTATACGTTATACGTTATACGTTATACGTTATACGTTATACGTTATACGTTATACGTTATACGTTATACGTTATACGTTATACGTTATACGTTATACGTTATACGTTATACGTTATACGTTATACGTTATACGTTATACGTTATACGTTATAAGTTATACGTTATACGTTATACGTTATACGTTATACGTTATACGTTATACGTTATACGTTATACGTTATACGTTATACGTTATACGTTATACGTTATACGTTATACGTTATACGTTATACGTTATACGTTATACGTTATACGTTATACGTTATACGTTATACGTTATACGTTATACGTTATACGTTATACGTTATACGTTATACGTTATACGTTATACGTTATACGTTATACGTTATACGTTATACGTTATACGTTATACGTTATACGTTATACGTTATACGTTATACGTTATACGTTATACGTTATACGTTATACGTTATACGTTATACGTTATACGTTATACGTTATACGTTATACGTTATACGTTATACGTTATACGTTATACGTTATACGTTATACGTTATACGTTATACGTTATACGTTATACGTTATACGTTATACGTTATACGTTATACGTTATACGTTATACGTTATACGTTATACGTTATACGTTATACGTTATACGTTATACGTTATACGTTATACGTTATACGTTATACGTTATACGTTATACGTTATACGTTATACGTTATACGTTATACGTTATACGTTATACGTTATACGTTATACGTTATACGTTATACGTTATACGTTATACGTTATACGTTATACGTTATACGTTATACGTTATACGTTATACGTTATACGTTATACGTTATACGTTATACGTTATACGTTATACGTTATACGTTATACGTTATACGTTATACGTTATACGTTATACGTTGAACGTTATACGTTGAACGTTATACGTTGTACGTCATACGTTGTACGTTATACGTTGTACGTTATACTTTATACGCTGTACGTTATACGTTATACGTTATACCTTATACGTTATACGTTGTACGTTATACGTTATACGTTATACGCTGTATGTTATACGTTATACGTTATACGGTACACGTTGTACGTTGAACGTTATACGTTATACGTTATACGTTATACGTTATACGTTATACGTTATACGTTATACGTTATACGCTGTACGTTATACGCTGTACGTTATACGCTGTACGTTATACGTTATACGTTATACGTTACACGTTGTACGTTACACGTTGTACGTTGTACGTTGTACGTTATACGTTGAACGTTATACGTTGTACGTCATACGTTGTACGTTATAAGTTATACGTTATACGTTATACGTTATACGTTGTACGTTGTACGTTATACGTTCTACGTTATAGTTATACGTTATACGTTATACGATATACGTTACACGTTATACGTTATACGTTATACGCTGTACGTTATACGCTGTACGTTATACGTTATACGTTATACGTTATACGTTATACGTTATACGTTATACGTTATACGTTATACGTTATACGTTATACGTTATACGTTATACGTTATACGTTATACGTTATACGTTATACGTTATACGTTATACGTTATAAGTTATACGTTATACGTTATACGTTATACGTTATACGTTATACGATATACGTTACACGTTATACGTTATACGTTATACGCTGTATGTTATACGCTGTACGTTATACGCTGTACGTTATACGTTATACTTTATTCGTTATACGTTATACGTTATACGTTATACGTTATACGTTATACGTTATACGTTATACGTTATACGTTATACTTTATTCGTTATACGTTATACGTTATACGTTATACGTTATACGTTATACGTTATACGTTATACGTTATAAGTTATACGTTATACGTTATACGTTATACGTTGTACGTTGTACGTTATACGTTCTACGTTATACGTTATACGTTATACGATATACGTTACACGTTATACGTTATACGTTATACGCTGTACGTTATACGCTGTACGTTATACGTTATACGTTATACGTTATACGTTATACGTTATACGTTATACGTTATACGTTATACGTTATACGTTATACGTTATACGTTATACGTTATACGTTATACGTTATACGTTATACGTTATACGTTATACGTTATACGTTATACGTTATACGTTATAAGTTATACGTTATACGTTATACGTTATACGTTATACGTTATACGTTATACGTTATACGTTATACGTTATACGTTATACGTTATACGTTATACGTTATACGTTATACGTTATACGTTATACGTTATACGTTATACGTTATACGTTATACGTTATACGTTATACGTTATACGTTATACGTTATACGTTATACGTTATACGTTATACGTTATACGTTATACGTTATACGTTATACGTTATACGTTATACGTTATACGTTATACGTTATACGTTATACGTTATACGTTATACGTTATACGTTATACGTTATACGTTATACGTTACACGTTGTACGTTGTACGTTATACGTTATACGTATGTACGTTATACGTTATACGTTATACGTTATACGTTATACGTTATACGTTATACGTTATACGTTATACGTTATACGTTATACGTTATACGTTATACGTTATACGTTATACGTTATACGTTATACGTTATACGTTATACGTTATACGTTATACGTTATACGTTATACGTTATACGTTATACGTTATACGTTATACGTTATACGTTATACGTTATACGTTATACGTTATACGTTATACGTTATACGTTATACGTTATACGTTATACGTTATACGTTATACGTTATACGTTATACGTTATACGTTATACGTTATACGTTATACGTTATACGTTATACGTTATACGTTATACGTTATACGTTATACGTTATACGTTGTACGTTGTACGTTATACGTTATACGTTATACGTTGTACGTTGTACGTTGTACGTTGTACGTTATACGTTGTACGTTATACGTTGTACGTTATACGCTGTACGTTATCCGTTGTATGTTATACGTTATACGTTATACGTTATACGTTATACGTTATACGTTATACGTTATACGTTATACGTTATACGTTATACGTTATACGTTGTACGTTGTACGTTATACGTTATAAGTTATACGTTATACGTTATACGATATACGTTACACGTTATACGTTAACGTTACACGTTGTACGTTGTACGTTGTACGTTGTACGTTATACGTTGAACGTTATACGTTATACGTTATACGTTATACGTTATACGTTATACGTTATACGTTATACGTTATACGTTATACGTTATACGTTATACGTTGAACGTTATACGTTGAACGTTATACGTTGTACGTCATACGTTGTACGTTATACGTTGTACGTTATACTGTATACGCTGTACGTTATACGTTATACGTTATACCTTATACGTTATACGTTGTACGTTATACGTTATACGTTATACGCTGTATGTTATACGTTATACGTTATACGGTACACGTTGTACGTTGAACGTTATACGTTATACGTTATACGTTATACGTTATACGTTATACGTTATACGTTATACGTTATACGCTGTACGTTATACGCTGTACGTTATACGCTGTACGTTATACGTTATACGTTATACGTTACACGTTGTACGTTACACGTTGTACGTTGTACGTTGTACGTTATACGTTGAACGTTATACGGTGTACGTCATACGTTGTACGTTATACGTTGTACGTTATACTTTCTACGCTGTACGTTATACGTTATACGTTATACCTTATACGTTATACGTTGTACGTTATACGTTATACGTTATACGCTGTACGTTATCCGTTGTACGTTATACGTTATACGTTATACGCTGTACGTTATACGCTGTACGTTATAAGCTGTACGTTATACGTTATACGTTATACGTTATACGTTACACGTTGTACGTTATACGCTGTACGTTACACGCGGTACGTTATACGCTGTACGTTATACGATATACGTTATACGTTATACGTTATACGTTATACGTTATACGTTATACGTTATACGTTATACGTTATACGTTATACGTTATACGTTATACGTTATACGTTATACGTTATACGTTATACGTTATACGTTATACGTTATACGTTATACGTTATACGTTATACGTTATACGTTATACGTTATACGTTATACGTTATACGTTATACGTTATACGTTATACGTTATACGTTATACGTTATACGTTATACGTTATACGTTATACGTTATACGTTATACGTTATACGTTATACGTTATACGTTATACGTTATACGTTATACGTTATACGTTATACGTTATACGTTATACGTTATACGTTATACGTTATACGTTATACGTTATACGTTATACGTTATACGTTATACGTTATACGTTATACGTTATACGTTATACGTTATACGTTATACGTTATACGTTATACGTTATACGTTATACGTTATACGTTATACGTTATACGTTATACGTTATACGTTATACGTTATACGTTATACGTTATACGTTATACGTTATACGTTATACGTTATACGTTATACGTTATACGTTATACGTTATACGTTATACGTTATACGTTATACGTTATACGTTATACGTTATACGTTATACGTTATACGTTATACGTTATACGTTATACGTTCTACGTTATACGTTATACGTTCTACGTTACACGTTGTACGTTATACGCTGTACGTTACACGCGGTACGTTATACGCTGTACGTTATACGATATACGTTATACGTTATACGTTATACGTTATACGTTATACGTTATACGTTATACGTTATACGTTATACGTTATACGTTATACGTTATACGTTATACGTTATACGTTATACGTTATACGTTATACGTTATACGTTATACGTTATACGTTATACGTTATACGTTATACGTTATACGTTATACGTTATACGTTATACGTTATACGTTATACGTTATACGTTATACGTTATACGTTATACGTTATACGTTATACGTTATACGTTATACGTTATACGTTATACGTTATACGTTATACGTTATACGTTATACGTTATACGTTATACGTTATACGTTATACGTTATACGTTATACGTTATACGTTATACGTTATACGTTATACGTTATACGTTATACGTTATAAGTTATACGTTATACGTTATACGTTATACGTTATACGTTATACGTTATACATTATACGTTATACGTTATACGTTATACGTTATACGTTATACGATATACGTTATACGTTATACGTTATACGTTATACGTTATACGTTATACGTTATACGCTGTACGTTATCCGTTGTACGTTATACGTCATACATTATACTTCATACGTTATACATTTTACGTTATACGCTATACGTTATAAGCTGTACGTTATACGTTATACGTTAACGTTACACGTTGTACGTTGTACGTTATACGTTATAAGTTATACGTTATACGTTATACGATATACGTTACACGTTATACGTTATACGTTATACGCTGTATGTTATACGCTGTACGTTATACGCTGTACGTTATACGTTATACTTTATTCGTTATACGTTATACGTTATACGTTATACGTTATACGTTATACGTTATACGTTATACGTTATACGTTATAAGTTATACGTTATACGTTATACGTTATACGTTGTACGTTGTACGTTATACGTTCTACGTTATACGTTATACGTTATACGTTATACGATATACGTTACACGTTATACGTTATACGTTATACGCTGTACGTTATACGCTGTACGTTATACGTTATACGTTATACGTTATACGTTATACGTTATACGTTATACGTTATACGTTATACGTTATACGTTATACGTTATACGTTATACGTTATACGTTATACGTTATACGTTATACGTTATACGTTATACGTTATACGTTATAAGTTATACGTTATACGTTATACGTTATACGTTATACGATATACGTTACACGTTATACGTTATACGTTATACGCTGTATGTTATACGCTGTACGTTATACGCTGTACGTTATACGTTATACTTTATTCGTTATACGTTATACGTTATACGTTATACGTTATACGTTATACGTTATACGTTATACGTTATACGTTATACGTTATACGTTATACGTTATACGTTATACGTTATACGTTATACGTTATACGTTATACGTTATACGTTATACGTTATACGTTATACGTTATACGTTATACGTTATACGTTATACGTTATACGTTATACGTTATACGTTATACGTTATACGTTATACGTTATACGTTATACGTTATACGTTATACGTTATACGTTATACGTTATACGTTATACGTTATACGTTATACGTTATACGTTATACGTTATACGTTATACGTTATACGTTATACGTTATACGTTATACGTTATACGTTATACGTTATACGTTATACGTTATACGTTATACGTTATACGTTATACGTTATACGTTATACGTTATACGTTATACGTTATACGTTATACGTTATACGTTATACGTTATACGTTATACGTTATACGTTATACGTTATACGTTATACGTTATACGTTATACGTTATACGTTATACGTTATACGTTATACGTTATACGTTATACGTTATACGTTATACGTTATACGTTATACGTTATACGTTATACGTTATACGTTATACGTTATACGTTATACGTTATACGTTATACGTTATACGTTATACGTTATACGTTATACGTTATACGTTATACGTTATACGTTATACGTTATACGTTATACGTTATACGTTATACGTTATACGTTATACGTTATACGTTGAACGTTATACGTTGAACGTTATACGTTGTACGTCATACGTTGTACGTTATACGTTGTACGTTATACTTTATACGCTGTACGTTATACGTTATACGTTATACCTTATACGTTATACGTTGTACGTTATACGTTATACGTTATACGCTGTATGTTATACGTTATACGTTATACGGTACACGTTGTACGTTGAACGTTATACGTTATACGTTATACGTTATACGTTATACGTTATACGTTATACGTTATACGTTATACGCTGTACGTTATACGCTGTACGTTATACGCTGTACGTTATACGTTATACGTTATACGTTACACGTTGTACGTTACACGTTGTACGTTGTACGTTGTACGTTATACGTTGAACGTTATACGTTGTACGTCATACGTTGTACGTTATAAGTTATACGTTATACGTTATACGTTATACGTTATACGTTGTACGTTGTACGTTATACGTTCTACGTTATACGTTATACGTTATACGTTATACGATATACGTTACACGTTATACGTTATACGTTATACGCTGTACGTTATACGCTGTACGTTATACGTTATACGTTATACGTTATACGTTATACGTTATACGTTATACGTTATACGTTATACGTTATACGTTATACGTTATACGTTATACGTTATACGTTATACGTTATACGTTATACGTTATACGTTATACGTTATACGTTATACGTTATACGTTATACGATATACGTTACACGTTATACGTTATACGTTATACGCTGTATGTTATACGCTGTACGTTATACGCTGTACGTTATACGTTATACTTTATTCGTTATACGTTATACGTTATACGTTATACGTTATACGTTATACGTTATACGTTATACGTTATACGTTATACGTTATCCGTAAGACGTTTTACGTTATACGTTATACGTTATACGTTATACGTTATACGTTATACGTTATACGTTATACATTATACGTTATACGTTATACGTTATACGTTATACGTTATACGTTATACGATATACGTTATACGTTATACGTTATACGTTATACGTTATACGTTATACGTTATACGTTATACGCTGTACGTTATCCGTTGTACGTTATACGTCATACATTATACTTCATACGTTATACATTTTACGTTATACGCTATACGTTATAAGCTGTACGTTATACGTTATACGTTAACGTTACACGTTGTACGTTGTACGTTATAAGTTATACGTTATACGTTATACGATATACGTTACACGTTATACGTTATACGTTATACGCTGTATGTTATACGCTGTACGTTATACGCTGTACGTTATACGTTATACTTTATTCGTTATACGTTATACGTTATACGTTATACGTTATACGTTATACGTTATACGTTATAAGTTATACGTTATACGTTATACGTTATACGTTGTACGTTGTACGTTATACGTTCTACGTTATACGTTATACGTTATACGTTATACGTTATACGTTATACGTTATACGTTATACGTTATACGTTATACGTTATACGTTATACGTTATACGTTATACGTTATACGTTATACGTTATACGTTATACGTTATACGTTATACGTTGTACGTTGTACGTTATACGTTCTACGTTATACGTTATACGTTATACGATATACGTTACACGTTATACGTTATACGTTATACGCTGTACGTTATACGCTGTACGTTATACGTTATACGTTATACGTTATACGTTATACGTTATACGTTATACGTTATACGTTATACGTTATACTTTATACGTTATACGTTATACGTTATACGTTATACGTTATACGTTATACGTTATACGTTATACGTTATACGTTATACGTTATACGTTATACGTTATACGTTATACGTTATACGTTATACGTTATACGTTATACGTTATACGTTATACGTTACACGTTGTACGTTGTACGTTATACGTTATACGTATGTACGTTATACGTTATACGTTATACGTTATACGTTATACGTTATACGTTATACGTTATACGTTATACGTTATACGTTATACGTTATACGTTATACGTTATACGTTATACGTTATACGTTATACGTTATACGTTATACGTTATACGTTATACGTTATACGTTATACGTTATACGTTATACGTTATACGTTATACGTTATACGTTATACGTTATACGTTATACGTTATACGTTATACGTTATACGTTATACGTTATACGTTATACGTTATACGTTATACGTTATACGTTATACGTTATACGTTATACGTTATACGTTATACGTTATACGTTATACGTTATACGTTATACGTTATACGTTATACGTTATACGTTATACGTTATACGTTATACGTTATACGTTATACGTTATACGTTATACGTTATACGTTATACGTTATACGTTATACGTTATACGTTATACGTTATACGTTATACGTTATACGTTATACGTTATACGTTATACGTTATACGTTATACGTTATACGTTATACGTTGTACGTTGTACGTTGTACGTTGTACGTTATACGTTGTACGTTATACGTTGTACGTTATACGCTGTACGTTATCCGTTGTATGTTATACGTTATACGTTATACGTTATACGTTATACGTTATACGTTATACGTTATACGTTATACGTTATACGTTATACGTTATACGTTATACGTTATACGTTATACGTTATACGTTAGACGTTTTACGTTATACGTTATACGTTATACGTTATACGTTATACGTTATACGTTATACGTTATACGTTATACGTTATACGTTATACGTTATACGTTATACGTTATACGTTATACGTTATACGTTATACGTTATACGTTATACGTTATACGTTATACGTTATACGTTATACGTTATACGTTATACGTTATACGTTATACGTTATACGTTGTACGTTGTACGTTATACGTTATAAGTTATACGTTATACGTTATACGATATACGTTACACGTTATACGTTAACGTTACACGTTGTACGTTGTACGTTGTACGTTGTACGTTATACGTTGAACGTTATACGTTATACGTTATACGTTATACGTTATACGTTATACGTTATACGTTATACGTTATACGTTATACGTTATACGTTATACGTTATACGTTATACGTTATACGTTATACGTTATACGTTATACGTTATACGTTATACCTTATACGTTATACGTTATACGTTATACGTTATACGTTATACGTTATACGTTATACGTTATACGTTATACGTTATACGTTATACGTTATACGTTATACGTTATACGTTATACGTTATACGTTATACGTTATACGTTATACGTTATACGTTATACGTTATACGTTATACGTTATACGTTATACGTTATACGTTATACGTTATACGTTATACGTTATACGTTATACGTTATACGTTATACGTTATACGTTATACGTTATACGTTATACGTTATACGTTATACGTTATACGTTATACGTTATACGTTATACGTTATACGTTATACGTTATACGTTATACGTTATACGTTATACGTTATACGTTATACGTTATACGTTATACGTTATACGTTATACGTTATACGTTATACGTTATACGTTATACGTTATACGTTATACGTTATACGATATACGTTATACGTTATACGTTATACGTTATACGTTATACGCTGTACGTTATCCGATGTACGTTATACGTCATACATTATACTTCATACGTTATACATTTTACGTTATACGCTATACGTTATAAGCTGTACGTTATACGTTATACGTTATACGTTATACGTTATACGTTATACGTTATACGTTATACGTTATACGTTATACGTTATACGTTATACGTTATACGTTATACGTTATACGTTATACGTTATACGTTATACGTTATACGTTATACGTTATACGTTATACGTTATACGTTATACGTTATACGTTATACGTTATACGTTATACGTTATACGTTATACGTTATACGTTATACGTTATACGTTATACGTTATACGTTATACGTTATACGTTATACGTTATACGTTATACGTTATACGATATACGTTATACGTTATACGTTATACGTTATACGTTATACGCTGTACGTTATCCGATGTACGTTATACGTCATACATTATACTTCATACGTTATACATTTTACGTTATACGCTATACGTTATAAGCTGTACGTTATACGTTATACGTTAACGTTACACGTTGTACGTTGTACGTTGTACGTTATACGTTGAACGTTATACGTTGTACGTTATACGTTATCCGTAAGACGTTTTACGTTATACGTTATACGTTATACGTTATACGTTATACGTTATACGTTATACGTTATACGTTATACGTTATACGTTATACGTTATACGTTATACGTTATACGTTATACGTTATACGTTATACGTTATACGTTATACGTTATACGTTATACGTTATACGTTATACGTTATACGTTGTACGTTGTACGTTATACGTTATAAGTTATACGTTATACGTTATACGATATACGTTACACGTTATACGTTATACGTTATACGCTGTACGTTATACGCTGTACGTTATACGCTGTACGTTATACGTTATACTTTATTCGTTATACGTTATACGTTATACGTTATACGTTATACGTTATAAGTTATACGTTATACGTTATACGTTATACGTTATACGTTGTACGTTGTACGTTATAGGTTCTACGTTATACGTTATACGTTATACGATATACGTTACACGTTATACGTTATACGTTATACGCTGTACGTTATACGCTGTACGTTATACGTTATACGTTATACGTTATACGTTATACGTTATACGTTATACGTTATACGTTATACGTTATACGTTATACGTTATACGTTATACGTTATACGTTATACGTTATACGTTATACGTTATACGTTATACGTTATACGTTATACGTTATACGTTATACGTTATACGTTATACGTTATACGTTATACGTTATACGTTATACGTTATACGTTATACGTTATACGTTATACGTTATACGTTATACGTTATACGTTATACGTTATACGTTATACGTTATACGTTATACGTTATACGTTATACGTTATACGTTATACGTTATACGTTATACGTTATACGTTATACGTTGTACGTTGTACGTTATACGTTATAAGTTATACGTTATACGTTATACGATATACGTTACACGTTATACGTTAACGTTACACGTTGTACGTTGTACGTTGTACGTTATACGTTGAACGTTATACGTTATACGTTATACGTTATACGTTATACGTTATACGTTATACGTTATACGTTATACGTTATACGTTATACGTTATACGTTATACGTTATACGTTATACGTTATACGTTATACGTTATACGTTATACGTTATACGTTATACGTTATACGTTATACGTTATACGTTATACGTTATACGTTATACGTTATACGTTATACGTTATACGTTATACGTTATACGTTATACGTTATACGTTATACGTTATACGTTATACGTTATACGTTATACGTTATACGTTATACGTTATACGTTATACGTTATACGTTATACGTTATACGTTATACGTTATACGTTATACGTTATACGTTATACGTTATACGTTATACGTTATACGTTATACGTTATACGTTATACGTTATACGTTATACGTTATACGATATACGTTATACGTTATACGTTATACGTTATACGTTATACGCTGTACGTTATCCGTTGTACGTTATACGTCATACATTATACTTCATACGTTATACATTTTACGTTATACGCTATACGTTATAAGCTGTACGTTATACGTTATACGTTAACGTTACACGTTGTACGTTGTACGTTGTACGTTATACGTTGAACGTTATACGTTGTACGTTATACGTTATCCGTAAGACGTTTTACGTTATACGTTATACGTTATACGTTATACGTTATACGTTATACGTTATACGTTATACGTTATACGTTATACGTTATACGTTATACGTTATACGTTATACGTTATACGTTATACGTTATACGTTATACGTTATACGTTATACGTTATACGTTATACGTTATACGTTATACGTTATACGTTATACGTTATACGTTAAACGTTGTACGTTGTACGTTATACGTTATAAGTTATACGTTATACGTTATACGATATACGTTACACGTTATACGTTATACGTTATACGCTGTACGTTATACGCTGTACGTTATACGCTGTACGTTATACGTTATACTTTATTCGTTATACGTTATACGTTATACGTTATACGTTATACGTTATACGTTATACGTTATACGTTATACGTTATACGTTATACGTTATACGTTATACGTTATACGTTATACGATATACGTTATACGTTATACGTTATACGTTATACGTTATACGCTGTACGTTATCCGTTGTACGTTATACGTCATACATTATACTTCATACGTTATACATTTTACGTTATACGCTATACGTTATAAGCTGTACGTTATACGTTATACGTTAACGTTACACGTTGTACGTTGTACGTTGTACGTTATACGTTGAACGTTATACGTTGTACGTTATACGTTATCCGTAAGACGTTTTACGTTATACGTTATACGTTATACGTTATACGTTATACGTTATACGTTATACGTTATACGTTATACGTTATACGTTATACGTTATACGTTATACGTTATACGTTATACGTTATACGTTATACGTTATACGTTATACGTTATACGTTATACGTTATACGTTGTACGTTGTACGTTATACGTTATAAGTTATACGTTATACGTTATACGATATACGTTACACGTTATACGTTATACGTTATACGCTGTACGTTATACGCTGTACGTTATACGCTGTACGTTATACGTTATACTTTATTCGTTATACGTTATACGTTATACGTTATACGTTATACGTTATACGTTATACGTTATACGTTATACGTTATAAGTTATACGTTATACGTTATACGTTATACGTTGTACGTTGTACGTTGTACGTTGTACGTTATAGGTTCTACGTTATACGTTATACGTTATACGATATACGTTACACGTTATACGTTATACGTTATACGCTGTACGTTATACGCTGTACGTTATACGTTATACGTTATACGTTATACGTTATACGTTATACGTTATACGTTATACGTTATACGTTATACGTTATACGTTATACGTTATACGTTATACGATATACGTTATACGTTATACGTTATACGTTATACGTTATACGCTGTACGTTATCCGTTGTACGTTATACGTCATACATTATACTTCATACGTTATACATTTTACGTTATACGCTATACGTTATAAGCTGTACGTTATACGTTATACGTTATACGTTAACGTTACACGTTGTACGTTGTACGTTGTACGTTATACGCTGTACGCTATCCGTTGTATGTTATACGTTATACGTTATACGTTATACGTTATACGTTATACGCTGTACGTTATCCGTTGTACGTTATACGTTATACGTTATACTTCATACGTTATACGTTTTACGTTATACGCTGTACGTTATACGCTGTAAGTTATACGCTGTTCGTTATACGTTATACGTTATACGTTATACGTTATACGTTATACGGTACACGTTGTACGTTGAACGTTATACGATATACGTTGTACGTTATACGTTGTACGTTATACGTTATACGTTATACGTTATACGATATACGTTATACGTTATACGTTATACGTTATACGTTATACGTTATATGCTGTACGTTATACGCTGTACGTTATACGCTGTACGTTATACGTTGTACGTTATACGTTGTACGTTATACGCTGTACGTTATCCGTTGTATGTTATACGTTATACGTTATACGTTATACGTTATACGTTATACGCTGTACGTTATCCGTTGTACGTTATACGTTATACGTTATACGTTGTACGTTATACGTTATACGTTATACGTTATACGTTATACGTTATACGTTATACGTTATACGTTATACGTTATACGTTATACGTTATACGTTATACGTTATACGTTATACGTTATACGTTATACGTTATACGTTATACGTTATACGTTATACGTTATACGTTGTACGTTATACGTTGTACGTTATACGTTGTACGTTATACGCTGTACGTTATCCGTTGTATGTTATACGTTATACGTTATACGTTATACGTTATACGTTATACGTTATACGTTATACGTTATACGTTATACGTTATACGTTATACGTTATACGTTATACGTTATACGTTATACGTTATACGTTATACGTTATACGTTATACGTTATACGTTATACGTTATACGTTATACGTTATACGTTATACGTTATACGTTATACGTTATACGTTATACGTTATACGTTATACGTTATACGTTATACGTTATACGTTATGCGTTATACGTTATACGATATACGTTATACGTTATACGTTATACGTTATACGTTATACGCTGTACGTTATCCGTTGTACGTTATACGTCATACATTATACTTCATACGTTATACATTTTACGTTATACGCTATACGTTATAAGCTGTACGTTATACGTTATACGTTAACGTTACACGTTGTACGTTGTACGTTGTACGTTATACGTTGAACGTTATACGTTGTACGTTATACGTTATCCGTTAGACGTTTTACGTTATACGTTATACGTTATACGTTATACGTTATACGTTATACGTTATACGTTATACGTTATACGTTATACGTTATACGTTATACGTTATACGTTATACGTTATACGTTATACGTTATACGTTATACGTTATACGTTATACGTTATACGTTATACGTTATACGTTATACGTTATACGTTATACGTTATACGTTATACGTTATACGTTATACGTTATACGTTATACGTTATACGTTATACGTTATACGTTATACGTTATACGTTATACGTTATACGTTATACGTTATACGTTATACGTTATACGTTATACGTTATACGTTATACGTTATACGTTATACGTTATACGTTATACGTTGTACGTTATACGTTGTACGTTGTACGTTATACGTTATAAGTTATACGTTATACGTTATACGATATACGTTACACGTTATACGTTAACGTTACACGTTGTACGTTGTACGTTGTACGTTATACGTTGAACGCTATACGTTATACGTTATACGTTATACGTTATACGTTATACGTTATACGTTACACGTTACACGTTATACGTTATACGTTATACGTTATACGTTATACGTTATACGTTATACGTTATACGTTATACGTTATACGTTATACGTTATACGTTATACGTTATACGTTATACGTTATACGTTATACGTTATACGTTATACGTTATACGTTATACGTTATACGTTATACGTTATACGTTATACGTTATACGTTATACGTTATACGTTATACGTTATACGTTATACGTTATACATTATACGTTATACGTTATACGTTATACGTTATACGTTATACGATATACGTTATACGTTATACGTTATACGTTATACGTTATACGCTGTACGTTATCCGTTGTACGTTATACGTCATACATTATACTTCATACGTTATACATTTTACGTTATACGCTATACGTTATAAGCTGTACGTTATACGTTATACGTTAACGTTACACGTTGTACGTTGTACGTTGTACGTTATACGTTGAACGTTATACGTTGTACGTTATACGTTATCCGTAAGACGTTTTACGTTATACGTTATACGTTATACGTTATACGTTATACGTTATACGTTATACGTTATACGTTATACGTTATACGTTATACGTTATACGTTATACGTTATACGTTATACGTTATACGTTATACGTTATACGTTATACGTTATACGTTATACGTTATACGTTATACGTTATACGTTATACGTTATACGTTATACGTTGTACGTTGTACGTTATACGTTATAAGTTATACGTTATACGTTATACGATATACGATATACGTTACACGTTATACGTTATACGTTATACGCTGTACGTTATACGCTGTACGTTATACGCTGTACGTTATACGTTATACTTTATTCGTTATACGTTATACGTTATACGTTATACGTTATACGTTATACGTTATACGTTATACGTTATAAGTTATACGTTATACGTTATACGTTATACGTTGTACGTTGTACGTTATACGTTCTACGTTATACGTTATACGTTATACGATATACGTTACACGTTATACGTTATACGTTATACGCTGTACGTTATACGCTGTACGTTATACGTTATACGTTATACGTTATACGTTATACGTTATACGTTATACGTTATACGTTATACGTTATACGTTATACGTTATACGTTATACGTTATACGTTATACGTTATACGTTATACGTTCTACGTTATACGTTATACGATATACGTTATACGTTATACGTTATACGTTATACGTTATACGCTGTACGTTATCCGTTGTACGTTATACGTCATACATTATACTTCATACGTTATACATTTTACGTTATACGCTATACGTTATAAGCTGTACGTTATACGTTATACGTTAACGTTACACGTTGTACGTTGTACGTTGTACGTTATACGTTGAACGTTATACGTTGTACGTTATACGTTATCCGTTAGACGTTTTACGTTATACGTTATACGTTACACGTTATACGTTGTACGTTGTACGTTGTACGTTATACGTTGTACGTTATACGTTGTACGTTATACGCTGTACGTTATCCGTTGTATGTTATACGTTATACGTTATACGTTATACGTTATACGTTATACGCTGTACGTTATCCGTTGTACGTTATACGTTATACGTTATACTTCATACGTTATACGTTTTACGTTATACGCTGACGTTATACGCTGTAAGTTATACGCTGTTCGTTATACGTTATACGTTATACGTTATACGGTACACGTTGTACGTTGAACGTTATACGTTATACGTTGTACGTTATACGTTGTACGTTATACGTTATACGTTATACGTTTTACGATATACGTTATACGTTATACGTTATACGTTATACGTTATACGTTATACGCTGTACGTTATACGCTGTACGTTATACGCTGTACGTTATACGTTGTACGTTATACGTTGTACGTTATACGCTGTACGTTATCCGTTGTATGTTATACGTTATACGTTATACGTTATACGTTATACGTTATACGTTATACGTTATACGCTGTACGTTATCCGTTGTACGTTATACGTTATACGTTATACGTTATACTTCATACGTTATACGTTTTACGTTATACGCTGTACGTTATCCGTTATACGTTATACGTTATACGTTATACGTTATACGTTATACGTTATACGTTATACGTTATACGTTATACGTTATACGTTATACGTTATACGTTATACGTTATACGTTATACGTTATACGTTATACGTTATACGTTATACGTTATACGTTATACGTTATACGTTATACGTTATACGTTATACGTTATACGTTATACGTTATACGTTATACGTTATACGTTATACGTTATACGTTATACGATATACGTTATACGTTATACGTTATACGTTATACGTTATACGCTGTACGTTATCCGTTGTACGTTATACGTCATACATTATACTTCATACGTTATACATTTTACGTTTACGCTATACGTTATAAGCTGTACGTTATACGTTATACGTTAACGTTACACGTTGTACGTTGTACGTTGTACGTTATACGTTGAACGTTATACGTTGTACGTTATACGTTATCCGTTAGACGTTTTACGTTATACGTTGTACGTTATACGTATGTACGTTGTACGTTATACGTTGAACGTTATACGTTGTACGTTATACGTTGTACGTTATACGTTGTACGTTATACGTTATACGCTGTACGTTATACGTTATACGTTATACGTTATACGTTATACGTTGTACGTTATACGTTGTACGTTATACGTTCTACGTTATACGCTGTATGTTATACGTTATACGTTATACGGTACACGTTGTACCTTGAACGTTATACGTTATACGTTATACGTTATACGTTATACGTTATACGCTGTACGTTATACGTTATACGTTATACGTTATACGTTATACGTTATACGTTATACGTTATACGTTATACGTTATACGTTATACGTTATACGTTATACGTTATACGTTATACGTTGTACGTTGTACGTTATACGTTATAAGTTATACGTTATACGTTATACGATATACGTTACACGTTATACGTTATACGTTATACGCTGTACGTTATACGTTATACGTTATACGTTATACGCTGTACGTTATCCGTTGTACGTTATACGTTATACGTTATACGTTATACTTCATACGTTATACGTTTTACGTTATACGCTGTACGTTATCCGTTGTACGTTATACGTTATACGTTATACGTTATACGTTATACGTTATACGTTATACGTTATACGTTATACGTTATACGTTATACGTTATACGTTATACGTTATACGTTATACGTTATACGTTATACGTTATACGTTATACGTTATACGTTATACGTTATACGTTATACGTTATACGTTATACGTTATACGTTATACGTTATACGTTATACGTTATACGTTATACGTTATACGTTATACGTTATACGTTATACGTTATACGTTATACGATATACGTTATACGTTATACGTTATACGTTATACGTTATACGCTGTACGTTATCCGTTGTACGTTATACGTCATACATTATACTTCATACGTTATACATTTTACGTTATACGCTATACGTTATAAGCTGTACGTTATACGTTATACGTTAACGTTACACGTTGTACGTTGTACGTTGTACGTTATACGTTGAACGTTATACGTTGTACGTTATACGTTATCCGTTAGACGTTTTACGTTATACGTTGTACGTTATACGTATGTACGTTGTACGTTATACGTTGAACGTTATACGTTGTACGTTATACGATATACGTTATACGTTATACGTTATACGTTATACGTTATACGTTATACGCTGTACGTTATCCGTTGTACGTTATACGTCATACATTATACTTCATACGTTATACATTTTACGTTATACGCTATACGTTATAAGCTGTACGTTATACGTTATACGTTAACGTTACACGTTGTACGTTGTACGTTGTACGTTATACGTTGAACGTTATACGTTGTACGTTATACGTTATCCGTTAGACGTTTTACGTTATACGTTATACGTTATACGTTATACGTTGTACGTTGTACGTTGTACGTTATACGTTGTACGTTATACGTTGTACGTTATACGCTGTACGTTATCCGTTGTATGTTATACGTTATACGTTATACGTTATACGTTATACGCTGTACGTTATCCGTTGTACGTTATACGTTATACGTTATACTTCATACGTTATACGTTTTACGTTATACGCTGACGTTATACGCTGTAAGTTATACGCTGTTCGTTATACGTTATACGTTATACGTTATACGGTACACGTTGTACGTTGAACGTTATACGATATACGTTGTACGTTATACGTTGTACGTTATACGTTATACGTTATACGTTTTACGATATACGTTATACGTTATACGTTATACGTTATACGTTATACGTTATACGTTATACGTTATACGCTGTACGTTATACGTTGTACGTTATACGTTATACGTTGTACGTTATACTTTATACGCTGTACGTTATACGTTATACGTTATACCTTATACGTTATACGTTGTACGTTATACGTTATACGTTATACGTTATACGTTATACGTTATACGTTATACGTTATACGTTATACGTTATACGTTATACGTTATACGTTATACGTTATACGTTATACGTTATACGTTATACGTTATACGTTATACGTTATACGTTATACGTTATACGTTATACGTTATACGTTATACGTTATACGTTATACGTTATACGTTATACGTTATACGTTATACGTTATACGTTATACGTTATACGTTATACGTTATATGTTATACGTTATACGTTATACGTTATACGTTATACGTTATACGTTGTACGTTGTACGTTATACGTTATAAGTTATACGTTATACGTTATACGATATACGTTACACGTTATACGTTAACGTTACACGTTGTACGTTGTACGTTGTACGTTATACGTTGAACGTTATACGTTATACGTTATACGTTATACGTTATACGTTATACGTTATACGTTACACGTTATACGTTATACGTTATACGTTATACGTTATACGTTATACGTTATACGTTATACGTTATACGTTATACGTTATACGTTATACGTTATACGTTATACGTTATACGTTATACGTTATACGTTATACGTTATACGTTATACGTTATACGTTATACGTTATACGTTATACGTTATACGTTATACGTTATACGTTATACGTTATACGTTATACGTTATACGTTATACGTTATACATTATACGTTATACGTTATACGTTATACGTTATACGTTATACGATATACGTTATACGTTATACGTTATACGTTATACGTTATACGCTGTACGTTATCCGTTGTACGTTATACGTCATACATTATACTTCATACGTTATACATTTTACGTAATACGTTATAAGCTGTACGTTATACGTTATACGTTAACGTTACACGTTGTACGTTATACGTTATACGTTATACGTTATACGTTATACGTTATACGTTATACGTTATACGTTATACGTTATACGTTATACGTTATACGTTATACGTTTTACGTTATACGTTATACGTTATACGTTATACGTTATACGTTATACGTTATACGTTATACGTTATACGTTATACGTTATACGTTATACGTTATACGTTATACGTTATACGTTATACGTTATACGTTATACGTTATACGTTATACGTTATACGTTATACGTTATACGTTGTACGTTGTACGTTATACGTTATAAGTTATACGTTATACGTTATACGTTATACGATATACGTTACACGTTATACGTTATACGTTATACGCTGTACGTTATACGCTGTACGTTATACGCTGTACGTTATACGTTATACTTTATTCGTTATACGTTATACGTTATACGTTATACGTTATACGTTATACGTTATACGTTATACGTTATAAGTTATACGTTATACGTTATACGTTATACGTTGTACGTTGTACGTTATACGTTCTACGTTATACGTTATACGTTATACGATATACGTTACACGTTATACGTTATACGTTATACGCTGTACGTTATACGCTGTACGTTATACGTTATACGTTATACGTTATACGTTATACGTTATACGTTATACGTTATACGTTATACGTTATACGTTATACGTTATACGTTATACGTTATACGTTATACGTTATACGTTATACGTTATACGTTATACGTTATACGTTATACGGTCTACGTTATACGTTATACGATATACGTTATACGTTATACGTTATACGTTATACGTTATACGCTGTACGTTATCCGTTGTACGTTATACGTCATACATTATACTTCATACATTATACATTTTACGTTATACGCTATACGTTATAAGCTGTACGTTATACGTTATACGTTAACGTTACACGTTGTACGTTGTACGTTGTACGTTATACGTTGAACGTTATACGTTGTACGTTATACGTTATCCGTTAGACGTTTTACGTTATACGTTATACGTTATACGTTATACGTTGTACGTTGTACGTTGTACGTTATACGTTGTACGTTATACGTTGTACGTTATACGCTGTACGTTATCCGTTGTATGTTATACGTTATACGTTATACGTTATACGTTATACGTTATACGCTGTACGTTATCCGTTGTACGTTATACGTTATACGTTATACTTCATACGTTATACGTTTTACGTTATACGCTGACGTTATACGCTGTAAGTTATACGCTGTTCGTTATACGTTATACGTTATACGTTATACGGTACACGTTGTACGTTGAACGTTATACGATATACGTTGTACGTTATACGTTGTACGTTATACGTTATACGTTATACGTTTTACGATATACGTTATACGTTATACGTTATACGTTATACGTTATACGCTGTACGTTATACGCTGTACGTTATACGCTGTACGTTATACGTTGTACGTTATACGTTGTACGTTATACGCTGTACGTTATCCGTTGTATGTTATACGTTATACGTTATACGTTATACGTTATACGTTATACGTTATACGTTATACGCTGTACGTTATCCGTTGTACGTTATACGTTATACGTTATACGTTATACTTCATACGTTATACGTTTTACGTTATACGCTGTACGTTATCCGTTGTATGTTATACGTTATACGTTATACGTTATACGTTATACGTTATACGTTATACGTTATACGTTATACGTTATACGTTATACGTTATACGTTATACGTTATACGTTATACGTTATACGTTATACGTTATACGTTATACGTTATACGTTATACGTTATACGTTATACGTTATACGTTATACGTTATACGTTATACGTTATACGTTATACGTTATACGTTATACGTTATACGTTATACGTTATACGTTATACGTTATACGTTATACGTTATACGTTATACGATATACGTTATACGTTATACGTTATACGTTATACGTTATACGCTGTACGTTATCCGTTGTACGTTATACGTCATACATTATACTTCATACGTTATACATTTTACGTTTACGCTATACGTTATAAGCTGTACGTTATACGTTATACGTTAACGTTACACGTTGTACGTTGTACGTTGTACGTTATACGTTGAACGTTATACGTTGTACGTTATACGTTATCCGTTAGACGTTTTACGTTATACGTTGTACGTTATACGTATGTACGTTGTACGTTATACGTTGAACGTTATACGTTGTACGTTATACGTTGTACGTTATACGTTGTACGTTATACGTTATACGCTGTACGTTATACGTTATACGTTATACGTTATACGTTATACCTTATACGTTATACGTTGTACGTTATACGTTCTACGTTATACGCTGTATGTTATACGTTATACGTTATACGGTACACGTTGTACCTTGAACGTTATACGTTATACGTTATACGTTATACGTTATACGCTGTACGTTATACGTTATACGTTATACGTTATACGTTATACGTTATACGTTATACGTTATACGTTATACGTTATACGTTATACGTTATACGTTATACGTTATACGTTATACGTTATACGTTGTACGTTGTACGTTATACGTTATAAGTTATACGTTATACGTTATACGATATACGTTACACGTTATACGTTATACGTTATACGCTGTACGTTATACGTTATACGTTATACGTTATACGCTGTACGTTATCCGTTGTACGTTATACGTTATACGTTATACGTTATACTTCATACGTTATACGTTTTACGTTATACGCTGTACGTTATCCGTTGTATGTTATACGTTATACGTTATACGTTATACGTTATACGTTATACGTTATACGTTATACGTTATACGTTATACGTTATACGTTTTACGTTATACGTTGTACGTTATACGTATGTACGTTGTACGTTATACGTTGAACGTTATACGTTGTACGTTATACGTTATACGTTATACGTTATACGTTATACGTTATACGTTATACGTTATACGTTATACGTTATACGTTATACGTTATACCTTATACGTTATACGTTGTACGTTATACGTTCTACGTTATACGCTGTATGTTATACGTTATACGTTATACGGTACACGTTGTACCTTGAACGTTATACGTTATACGTTATACGTTATACGCTGTACGTTATCCGTTGTACGTTATACGTCATACATTATACTTCATACGTTATACATTTTACGTTATACGCTATACGTTATAAGCTGTACGTTATACGTTATACGTTAACGTTACACGTTGTACGTTGTACGTTGTACGTTATACGTTGAACGTTATACGTTGTACGTTATACGTTATCCGTTAGACGTTTTACGTTATACGTTGTACGTTATACGTATGTACGTTGTACGTTATACGTTGAACGTTATACGTTGTACGTTATACGATATACGTTATACGTTATACGTTATACGTTATACGTTATACGTTATACGCTGTACGTTATCCGTTGTACGTTATACGTCATACATTATACTTCATACGTTATACATTTTACGTTATACGCTATACGTTATAAGCTGTACGTTATACGTTATACGTTAACGTTACACGTTGTACGTTGTACGTTGTACGTTATACGTTGAACGTTATACGTTGTACGTTATACGTTATCCGTTAGACGTTTTACGTTATACGTTATACGTTATACGTTATACGTTGTACGTTGTACGTTGTACGTTATACGTTGTACGTTATACGTTGTACGTTATACGCTGTACGTTATCCGTTGTATGTTATACGTTATACGTTATACGTTATACGTTATACGCTGTACGTTATCCGTTGTACGTTATACGTTATACGTTATACTTCATACGTTATACGTTTTACGTTATACGCTGACGTTATACGCTGTAAGTTATACGCTGTTCGTTATACGTTATACGTTATACGTTATACGGTACACGTTGTACGTTGAACGTTATACGATATACGTTGTACGTTATACGTTGTACGTTATACGTTATACGTTATACGTTTTACGATATACGTTATACGTTATACGTTATACGTTATACGTTATACGTTATACGTTATACGTTATACGCTGTACGTTATACGTTGAACGTTATACGTTGTACGTCATACGTTATACGTTATACGTTGTACGTTATACTTTATACGCTGTACGTTATACGTTATACGTTATACCTTATACGTTATACGTTGTACGTTATACGTTATACGTTATACGTTATACGTTATACGTTATACGTTATACGTTATACGTTATACGTTATACGTTATACGTTATACGTTATACGTTATACGTTATACGTTATACGTTATACGTTATACGTTATACGTTATACGTTATACGTTATACGTTATACGTTATACGTTATACGTTATACGTTATACGTTATACGTTATACGTTATACGTTATACGTTATACGTTATACGTTATACGTTATACGTTATACGTTATACGTTATACGTTATACGTTATACGTTATACGTTGTACGTTGTACGTTATACGTTATAAGTTATACGTTATACGTTATACGATATACGTTACACGTTATACGTTAACGTTACACGTTGTACGTTGTACGTTGTACGTTATACGTTGAACGTTATACGTTATACGTTATACGTTATACGTTATACGTTATACGTTATACGTTACACGTTATACGTTATACGTTATACGTTATACGTTATACGTTATACGTTATACGTTATACGTTATACGTTATACGTTATACGTTATACGTTATACGTTATACGTTATACGTTATACGTTATACGTTATACGTTATACGTTATACGTTATACGTTATACGTTATACGTTATACGTTATACGTTATACGTTATACGTTATACGTTATACGTTATACGTTATACGTTATACGTTATACATTATACGTTATACGTTATACGTTATACGTTATACGTTATACGATATACGTTATACGTTATACGTTATACGTTATACGTTATACGCTGTACGTTATCCGTTGTACGTTATACGTCATACATTATACTTCATACGTTATACATTTTACGTAATACGCTATACGTTATAAGCTGTACGTTATACGTTATACGTTAACGTTACACGTTGTACGTTATACGTTATACGTTATACGTTATACGTTATACGTTATACGTTATACGTTATACGTTATACGTTATACGTTATACGTTATACGTTATACGTTTTACGTTATACGTTATACGTTATACGTTATACGTTATACGTTATACGTTATACGTTATACGTTATACGTTATACGTTATACGTTATACGTTATACGTTATACGTTATACGTTATACGTTATACGTTATACGTTATACGTTATACGTTATACGTTATACTTTATACGTTATACGTTGTACGTTGTACGTTATACGTTATAAGTTATACGTTATACGTTATACGATATACGTTACACGTTATACGTTATACGTTATACGCTGTACGTTATACGCTGTACGTTATACGCTGTACGTTATACGTTATACTTTATTCGTTATACGTTATACGTTATACGTTATACGTTATACGTTATACGTTATACGTTATACGTTATAAGTTATACGTTATACGTTATACGTTATACGTTGTACGTTGTACGTTATACGTTCTACGTTATACGTTATACGTTATACGATATACGTTACACGTTATACGTTATACGTTATACGCTGTACGTTATACGCTGTACGTTATACGTTATACGTTATACGTTATACGTTATACGTTATACGTTATACGTTATACGTTATACGTTATACGTTATACGTTATACGTTATACGTTATACGTTATACGTTATACGTTATACGTTATACGGTCTACGTTATACGTTATACGATATACGTTATACGTTATACGTTATACGTTATACGTTATACGCTGTACGTTATCCGTTGTACGTTATACGTCATACATTATACTTCATACGTTATACATTTTACGTTATACGCTATACGTTATAAGCTGTACGTTATACGTTATACGTTAACGTTACACGTTGTACGTTGTACGTTGTACGTTATACGTTGAACGTTATACGTTGTACGTTATACGTTATCCGTTAGACGTTTTACGTTATACGTTATACGTTATACGTTATACGTTGTACGTTGTACGTTGTACGTTATACGTTGTACGTTATACGTTGTACGTTATACGCTGTACGTTATCCGTTGTATGTTATACGTTATACGTTATACGTTATACGTTATACGTTATACGCTGTACGTTATCCGTTGTACGTTATACGTTATACGTTATACTTCATACGTTATACGTTTTACGTTATACGCTGACGTTATACGCTGTAAGTTATACGCTGTTCGTTATACGTTATACGTTATACGTTATACGGTACACGTTGTACGTTGAACGTTATACGATATACGTTGTACGTTATACGTTGTACGTTATACGTTATACGTTATACGTTTTACGATATACGTTATACGTTATACGTTATACGTTATACGTTATACGTTATACGCTGTACGTTATACGCTGTACGTTATACGCTGTACGTTATACGTTGTACGTTATACGTTGTACGTTATACGCTGTACGTTATCCGTTGTATGTTATACGTTATACGTTATACGTTATACGTTATACGTTATACGTTATACGTTATACGCTGTACGTTATCCGTTGTACGTTATACGTTATACGTTATACGTTATACTTCATACGTTATACGTTTTACGTTATACGCTGTACGTTATCCGATGTATGTTATACGTTATACGTTATACGTTATACGTTATACGTTATACGTTATACGTTATACGTTATACGTTATACGTTATACGTTATACGTTATACGTTATACGTTATACGTTATACGTTATACGTTATACGTTATACGTTATACGTTATACGTTATACGTTATACGTTATACGTTATACGTTATACGTTATACGTTATACGTTATACGTTATACGTTATACGTTATACGTTATACGTTATACGTTATACGTTATACGTTATACGTTATACGTTATACGTTATACGATATACGTTATAAGTTATACGTTATACGTTATACGTTATACGCTGTACGTTATCCGTTGTACGTTATACGTCATACATTATACTTCATACGTTATACATTTTACGTTTACGCTATACGTTATAAGCTGTACGTTATACGTTATACGTTAACGTTACACGTTGTACGTTGTACGTTGTACGTTATACGTTGAACGTTATACGTTGTACGTTATACGTTATCCGTTAGACGTTTTACGTTATACGTTGTACGTTATACGTATGTACGTTGTACGTTATACGTTGAACGTTATACGTTGTACGTTATACGTTGTACGTTATACGTTGTACGTTATACGTTATACGCTGTACGTTATACGTTATACGTTATACGTTATACGTTATACCTTATACGTTATACGTTGTACGTTATACGTTCTACGTTATACGCTGTATGTTATACGTTATACGTTATACGGTACACGTTGTACCTTGAACGTTATACGTTATACGTTATACGTTATACGTTATACGCTGTACGTTATACGTTATACGTTATACGTTATACGTTATACGTTATACGTTATACGTTATACGTTATACGTTATACGTTATACGTTATACGTTATACGTTATACGTTGTACGTTGTACGTTATACGTTATAAGTTATACGTTATACGTTATACGATATACGTTACACGTTATACGTTATACGTTATACGCTGTACGTTATACGTTATACGTTATACGTTATACGCTGTACGTTATCCGTTGTACGTTATACGTTATACGTTATACGTTATACTTCATACGTTATACGTTTTACGTTATACGCTGTACGTTATCCGTTGTATGTTATACGTTATACGTTATACGTTATACGTTATACGTTATACGTTATACGTTATACGTTATACGTTATACGTTATACGTTTTACGTTATACGTTGTACGTTATACGTATGTACGTTGTACGTTATACGTTGAACGTTATACGTTGTACGTTATACGTTGTACGTTATACGTTGTACGTTATACGTTATACGCTGTACGTTATACGTTATACGTTATACGTTATACGTTATACCTTATACGTTATACGTTGTACGTTATACGTTCTACGTTATACGCTGTATGTTATACGTTATACGTTATACGGTACACGTTGTACCTTGAACGTTATACGTTATACGTTATACGTTATACGTTATACGTTATACGCTGTACGTTATACGTTATACGTTATACGTTATACGTTATACGTTATACGTTATACGTTATACGTTATACGTTATACGTTATACGTTATACGTTATACGTTATACGTTATACGTTATACGTTATACGTTGTACGTTGTACGTTATACGTTATAAGTTATACGTTATACGTTATACGATATACGTTACACGTTATACGTTATACGTTATACGCTGTACGTTATACGTTATACGTTATACGTTATACGCTGTACGTTATCCGTTGTACGTTATACGTTATACGTTATACGTTATACGTTATACGTTATACGTTATACGTTATACGTTATACGTTTTACGTTATACGTTGTACGTTATACGTATGTACGTTGTACGTTATACGTTGAACGTTATACGTTGTACGTTATACGTTGTACGTTATACGTTGTACGTTATACGTTATACGCTGTACGTTATACGTTATACGTTATACGTTATACGTTATACCTTATACGTTATACGTTGTACGTTATACGTTCTACGTTATACGCTGTATGTTATACGTTATACGTTATACGGTACACGTTGTACCTTGAACGTTATACGTTATACGTTATACGTTATACGTTATACGTTATACGCTGTACGTTATACGTTATACGTTATACGTTATACGTTATACGTTATACGTTATACGTTATACGTTATACGTTATACGTTATACGTTATACGTTATACGTTATACGTTATACGTTATACGTTATACGTTGTACGTTGTACGTTATACGTTATAAGTTATACGTTATACGTTATACGATATACGTTACACGTTATACGTTATACGTTATACGCTGTACGTTATACGTTATACGTTATACGTTATACGCTGTACGTTATCCGTTGTACGTTATACGTTATACGTTATACGTTATACTTCATACGTTATACGTTTTACGTTATACGCTGTACGTTATCCGTTGTATGTTATACGTTATACGTTATACGTTATACGTTATACGTTATACGTTATACGTTATACGTTATACGTTATACGTTATACGTTATACGTTATACGTTATACGTTATACGTTATACGTTATACGTTATACGTTATACGTTATACGTTATACGTTATACGTTATACGTTATACGTTATACGTTATACGTTATACGTTATACGTTATACGTTATACGTTATACGTTATACGTTATACGTTATACGTTATACGTTATACGTTATACGTTATACGTTATACGTTATACGTTATACGATATACGTTATACGTTATACGTTATACGTTATACGTTATACGCTGTACGTTATCCGTTGTACGTTATACGTCATACATTATACTTCATACGTTATACATTTTACGTTATACGCTATACGTTATAAGCTGTACGTTATACGTTATACGTTAACGTTACACGTTGTACGTTGTACGTTGTACGTTATACGTTGAACGTTATACGTTGTACGTTATACGTTATCCGTTAGACGTTTTACGTTATACGTTGTACGTTATACGTATGTACGTTGTACGTTATACGTTGAACGTTATACGTTGTACGTTATACGATATACGTTATACGTTATACGTTATACGTTATACGTTATACGTTATACGCTGTACGTTATCCGTTGTACGTTATACGTCATACATTATACTTCATACGTTATACATTTTACGTTATACGCTATACGTTATAAGCTGTACGTTATACGTTATACGTTAACGTTACACGTTGTACGTTGTACGTTGTACGTTATACGTTGAACGTTATACGTTGTACGTTATACGTTATCCGTTAGACGTTTCACGTTATACGTTATACGTTATACGTTATACGTTGTACGTTGTACGTTGTACGTTATACGTTGTACGTTATACGTTGTACGTTATACGCTGTACGTTATCCGTTGTATGTTATACGTTATACGTTATACGTTATACGTTATACGTTATACGCTGTACGTTATCCGTTGTACGTTATACGTTATACGTTATACTTTATACGTTATACGTTTTACGTTATACGCTGACGTTATACGCTGTAAGTTATACGCTGTTCGTTATACGTTATACGTTATACGTTATACGGTACACGTTGTACGTTGAACGTTATACGATATACGTTGTACGTTATACGTTGTACGTTATACGTTATACGTTATACGTTTTACGATATACGTTATACGTTATACGTTATACGTTATACGTTTTACGATATACGTTATACGTTATACGTTATACGTTATACGTTATACGTTATACGTTATACGTTATACGCTGTACGTTATACGTTGAACGTTATACGTTGTACGTCATACGTTGTACGTTATACGTTGTACGTTATACTTTATACGCTGTACGTTATACGTTATACGTTATACCTTATACGTTATACGTTGTACGTTATACGTTATACGTTATACGTTATACGTTATACGTTATACGTTATACGTTATACGTTATACGTTATACGTTATACGTCATACGTTATACGTTATACGTTATACGTTATACGTTATACGTTATACGTTATACGTTATACGTTATACGTTATACGTTATACGTTATACGTTATACGTTATACGTTATACGTTATACGTTATACGTTATACGTTATACGTTATACGTTATACGTTATACGTTATACGTTGTACGTTGTACGTTATACGTTATAAGTTATACGTTATACGTTATACGATATACGTTACACGTTATACGTTAACGTTACACGTTGTACGTTGTACGTTGTACGTTATACGTTGAACGTTATACGTTATACGTTATACGTTATACGTTATACGTTATACGTTATACGTTACACGTTATACGTTATACGTTATACGTTATACGTTATACGTTATACGTTATACGTTATACGTTATACGTTATACGTTATACGTTATACGTTATACGTTATACGTTATACGTTATACGTTATACGTTATACGTTATACGTTATACGTTATACGTTATACGTTATACGTTATACGTTATACGTTATACGTTATACGTTATACGTTATACGTTATACGTTATACGTTATACGTTATACGTTATACGTTATACATTATACGTTATACGTTATACGTTATACGTTATACGTTATACGATATACGTTATACGTTATACGTTATACGTTATACGTTATACGCTGTACGTTATCCGTTGTACGTTATACGTCATACATTATACTTCATACGTTATACATTTTACGTTATACGCTATACGTTATAAGCTGTACGTTATACGTTAACGTTACACGTTGTACGTTATACGTTATACGTTATACGTTATACGTTATACGTTATACGTTATACGTTATACGTTATACGTTATACGTTATACGTTATACGTTATACGTTTTACGTTATACGTTATACGTTATACGTTATACGTTATACGTTATACGTTATACGTTATACGTTATACGTTATACGTTATACGTTATACGTTATACGTTATACGTTATACGTTATACGTTATACGTTATACGTTATACGTTATACGTTATACGTTATACGTTATACGTTATACGTTATACGTTATACGTTGTACGTTGTACGTTATACGTTATAAGTTATACGTTATACGTTATACGATATACGTTACACGTTATACGTTATACGTTATACGCTGTACGTTATACGCTGTACGTTATACGCTGTACGTTATACGTTATACTTTATTCGTTATACGTTATACGTTATACGTTATACGTTATACGTTATACGCTGTACGTTATCCGTTGTACGTTATACGTCATACATTATACTTCATACGTTATACATTTTACGTTATACGCTATACGTTATAAGCTGTACGTTATACGTTATACGTTAACGTTACACGTTGTACGTTGTACGTTGTACGTTATACGTTGAACGTTATACGTTGTACGTTATACGTTATCCGTTAGACGTTTTACGTTATACGTTATACGTTATACGTTATACGTTGTACGTTGTACGTTGTACGTTATACGTTGTACGTTATACGTTGTACGTTATACGCTGTACGTTATCCGTTGTATGTTATACGTTATACGTTATACGTTATACGTTATACGTTATACGCTGTACGTTATCCGTTGTACGTTATACGTTATACGTTATACTTCATACGTTATACGTTTTACGTTATACGCTGACGTTATACGCTGTAAGTTATACGCTGTTCGTTATACGTTATACGTTATACGTTATACGGTACACGTTGTACGTTGAACGTTATACGATATACGTTGTACGTTATACGTTGTACGTTATACGTTATACGTTATACGTTTTACGATATACGTTATACGTTATACGTTATACGTTATACGTTATACGTTATACGCTGTACGTTATACGCTGTACGTTATACGCTGTACGTTATACGTTGTACGTTATACGTTGTACGTTATACGCTGTACGTTATCCGTTGTATGTTATACGTTATACGTTATACGTTATACGTTATACGTTATACGTTATACGTTATACGTTATACGCTGTACGTTATCCGTTGTACGTTATACGTTATACGTTATACGTTATACTTCATACGTTATACGTTTTACGTTATACGCTGTACGTTATCCGTTGTATGTTATACGTTATACGTTATACGTTATACGTTATACGTTATACGTTATACGTTATACGTTATACGTTATACGTTATACGTTATACGTTATACGTTATACGTTATACGTTATACGTTATACGTTATACGTTATACGTTATACGTTATACGTTATACGTTATACGTTATACGTTATACGTTATACGTTATACGTTATACGTTATACGTTATACGTTATACGTTATACGTTATACGTTATACGTTATACGTTATACGATATACGTTATACGTTATACGTTATACGTTATACGTTATACGCTGTACGTTATCCGTTGTACGTTATACGTCATACATTATACTTCATACGTTATACATTTTACGTTTACGCTATACGTTATAAGCTGTACGTTATACGTTATACGTTAACGTTACACGTTGTACGTTGTACGTTGTACGTTATACGTTGAACGTTATACGTTGTACGTTATACGTTATCCGTTAGACGTTTTACGTTATACGTTGTACGTTATACGTATGTACGTTGTACGTTATACGTTGAACGTTATACGTTGTACGTTATACGTTGTACGTTATACGTTGTACGTTATACGTTATACGCTGTACGTTATACGTTATACGTTATACGTTATACGTTATACCTTATACGTTATACGTTGTACGTTATACGTTCTACGTTATACGCTGTATGTTATACGTTATACGTTATACGGTACACGTTGTACCTTGAACGTTATACGTTATACGTTATACGTTATACGTTATACGTTATACGCTGTACGTTATACGTTATACGTTATACGTTATACGTTATACGTTATACGTTATACGTTATACGTTATACGTTATACGTTATACGTTATACGTTATACGTTATACGTTGTACGTTGTACGTTATACGTTATAAGTTATACGTTATACGTTATACGATATACGTTACACGTTATACGTTGTACGTTATACGCTGTACGTTATACGTTATACGTTATACGTTATACGCTGTACGTTATCCGTTGTACGTTATACGTTATACGTTATACGTTATACTTCATACGTTATACGTTTTACGTTATACGCTGTACGTTATCCGTTGTACGTTATACGTTATACGTTATACGTTATACGTTATACGTTATACGTTATACGTTATACGTTATACGTTATACGTTATACGTTATACGTTATACGTTATACGTTATACGTTATACGTTATCCGTTATACGTTATACGTTATACGTTATACGTTATACGTTATACGTTATACGTTATACGTTATACGTTATACGTTATACGTTATACGTTATACGTTATACGTTATACGTTATACGATATACGTTATACGTTATACGTTATACGTTATACGTTATACGTTATACGCTGTACGTTATCCGTTGTACGTTATACGTCATACATTATACTTCATACGTTATACATTTTACGTTATACGCTATACGTTATAAGCTGTACGTTATACGTTATACGTTAACGTTACACGTTGTACGTTGTACGTTGTACGTTATACGTTGAACGTTATACGTTGTACGTTATACGTTATCCGTTAGACGTTTTACGTTATACGTTGTACGTTATACGTATGTACGTTGTACGTTATACGTTGAACGTTATACGTTGTACGTTATACGATATACGTTATACGTTATACGTTATACGTTATACGTTATACGTTATACGTTATACGCTGTACGTTATCCGTTGTACGTTATACGTCATACATTATACTTCATACGTTATACATTTTACGTTATACGCTATACGTTATAAGCTGTACGTTATACGTTATACGTTAACGTTACACGTTGTACGTTGTACGTTGTACGTTATACGTTGAACGTTATACGTTGTACGTTATACGTTATCCGTTAGACGTTTTACGTTATACGTTATACGTTATACGTTATACGTTGTACGTTGTACGTTGTACGTTATACGTTGTACGTTATACGTTGTACGTTATACGCTGTACGTTATCCGTTGTATGTTATACGTTATACGTTATACGTTATACGTTATACGTTATACGCTGTACGTTATCCGTTGTACGTTATACGTTATACGTTATACTTCATACGTTATACGTTTTACGTTATACGCTGACGTTATACGCTGTAAGTTATACGCTGTTCGTTATACGTTATACGTTATACGTTATACGTTACACGTTGTACGTTGAACGTTATACGATATACGTTGTACGTTATACGTTGTACGTTATACGTTATACGTTATACGTTATACGATATACGTTATACGTTATACGTTATACGTTATACGTTATACGTTATACGTTATACGTTATACGCTGTACGTTATCCGTTGTACGTTATACGTTATACGTTATACGTTATACGTTGTACGTTATACGTTATACGTTATACGTTATACGTTATACGTTATACGTTATACGTTATACGTTATACGTTATACGTTATACGTTATACGTTATACGTTATACGTTGTACGTTATACGTTGTACGTTATACGTTGTACGTTATACGCTGTACGTTATCCGTTGTATGTTATACGTTATACGTTATACGTTATACGTTATACGTTATACGTTATACGTTATACGTTATACGTTATACGTTATACGTTATACGTTATACGTTATACGTTATACGTTATACGTTATACGTTATACGTTATACGTTATACGTTATACGTTATACGTTATACGTTATACGTTATACGTTATACGTTATACGTTATACGTTATACGTTATACGTTATACGTTATACGTTATACGTTATACGTTATACGTTATACGTTATACGTTATACGTTATACGTTATACGTTATACGTTATACGTTATACGTTATACGTTGAACGTTATACGTTGAACGTTATACGTTGTACGTCATACGTTGTACGTTATACGTTGTACGTTATACTTTATACGCTGTACGTTATACGTTATACGTTATACCTTATACGTTATACGTTGTACGTTATACGTTATACGTTATACGCTGTATGTTATACGTTATACGTTATACGGTACACGTTGTACGTGGAACGTTATACGCTGTACGTTATACGCTGTACGTTATACGCTGTACGTTATACGTTATACGTTATACGTTACACGTTGTACGTTACACGTTGTACGTTGTACGTTGTACGTTATACGTTGAACGTTATACGTTGTACGTCATACGTTGTACGTTATACGTTGTACGTTATACTTTCTACGCTGTACGTTATACGTTATACGTTATACCTTATACGTTATACGTTGTACGTTATACGTTATACGTTATACGCTGTACGTTATCCGTTGTACGTTATACGTTATACGTTATACGTTATACGCTGTACGTTATACGCTGTACGTTATAAGCTGTACGTTATACGTTATACGTTATACGTTATACGTTACACGTTGTACGTTATACGCTGTACGTTACACGCGGTACGTTATACGCTGTACGTTATACGATATACGTTATACGTTATACGTTATACGTTATACGTTATACGTTATACGTTATACGTTATACGTTATACGTTATACGTTATACGTTATACGTTATACGTTATACGTTATACGTTATACGTTATACGTTATACGTTATACGTTATACGTTATACGTTATACGTTATACGTTATACGTTATACGTTATACGTTATACGTTATACGTTATACGTTATACGTTATACGTTATACGTTATACGTTATACGTTATACGTTATACGTTATACGTTATACGTTATACGTTATACGTTATACGTTATACGTTATACGTTATACGTTATACGTTATACGTTATACGTTATACGTTATACGTTATACGTTATACGTTATACGTTATACGTTATACGTTATACGTTATACGTTATACGTTATACGTTATACGTTATACGTTATACGTTATACGTTATACGTTATACGTTATACGTTATACGTTATACGTTATACGTTATACGTTATACGTTATACGTTATACGTTATACGTTATACGTTATACGTTATACGTTATACGTTATACGTTATACGTTATACGTTATACGTTATACGTTATACGTTATACGTTATACGTTATACGTTATACGTTATACGTTATACGTTATACGTTATACGTTATACGTTATACGTTATACGTTATACGTTATACGTTATACGTTATACGTTATACGTTATACGTTATACGTTATACGTTATACGTTATACGTTATACGTTATACGTTATACGTTATACGTTATACGTTATACGTTATACGTTATACGTTATACGTTATACGTTATACGTTATACGTTATACGTTATACGTTATACGTTATACGTTATACGTTATACGTTATACGTTATACGTTATACGTTATACGTTATACGTTATACGTTATACGTTATACGTTATACGTTATACGTTATACGTTATACGTTATACGTTATACGTTATACGTTATACGTTATACGTTATACGTTATACGTTATACGTTATACGTTATACGTTATACGTTATACGTTATACGTTATACGTTATACGTTATACGTTATACGTTATACGTTCTACGTTACACGTTGTACGTTACACGCTGTACGTTACACGCGGTACGTTATACGCTGTACGTTATACGATATACGTTATACGTTATACGTTATACGTTATACGTTATACGTTATACGTTATACGTTATACGTTATACGTTATACGTTATACGTTATACGTTATACGTTATACGTTATACGTTATACGTTATACGTTATACGTTATACGTTATACGTTATACGTTATACGTTATACGTTATACGTTATACGTTATACGTTATACGTTATACGTTATACGTTATACGTTATACGTTATACGTTATACGTTATACGTTATACGTTATACGTTATACGTTATACGTTATACGTTATACGTTATACGTTATAAGTTATACGTTATACGTTATACGATATACGTTACACGTTATACGTTATACGTTATACGCTGTATGTTATACGCTGTACGTTATACGCTGTACGTTATACGTTATACTTTATTCGTTATACGTTATACGTTATACGTTATACGTTATACGTTATACGTTATACGTTATACGTTATACGTTATACGTTATACGTTATACGTTATACGTTATACGTTATACGTTATACGTTATACGTTATACGTTATACGTTATACGTTATACGTTATACGTTATACGTTATACGTTATACGTTATACGTTATACGTTATACGTTATACGTTATACGTTATACGTTATACGTTATACGTTATACGTTATACGTTATACGTTATACGTTATACGTTATACGTTATACGTTATACGTTATACGTTATACGTTATACGTTATACGTTATACGTTATACGTTATACGTTATACGTTATACGTTATACGTTATACGTTATACGTTATACGTTATACGTTATACGTTATACGTTATACGTTATACGTTATACGTTATACGTTATACGTTATACGTTATACGTTATACGTTATACGTTATACGTTATACGCTGTACGTTATCCGTTGTACGTTATACGTCATACATTATACTTCATACGTTATACATTTTACGTTATACGCTATACGTTATAAGCTGTACGTTATACGTTATACGTTAACGTTACACGTTGTACGTTGTACGTTGTACGTTATACGTTATACGTTATACGTTATACGTTATACGCTGTACATTATCCGTTGTACGTTATACGTTATACGTTATACGTTATACGTTATACGTTATACCATATACGTTATACGTTATACGTTATACGTTATACGTTATACGCTGTACGTTATCCGTTGTACGTTATACGTCGTACATTATACTTAATACGTTATACATTTTACGTTATACGCTATACGTTATAAGCTGTACGTTATACGTTATACGTTATACGTTAACGTTACACGTTATACGTTATACGTTATACGTTATACGTTATACGTTATACGTTATACGTTATACGTTATACGTTATACGTTATACGTTATACGTTATACGTTATACGTTATACGTTATACGTTACGTTGTACGTTGTACGTTATACGTTATAAGTTATACGTTATACGTTATACGATATACGTTACACGTTATACGTTATACGTTATACGCTGTACGTTATACGCTGTACGTTATACGCTGTACGTTATACGTTATACTTTATTCGTTATACGTTATACGTTATACGTTATACGTTATACGTTATACGTTATACGTTATACGTTATACGTTATAAGTTATACGTTATACGTTATACGTTATACGTTGTACGTTGTACGTTATACGTTATCCGTTAGACGTTTTACGTTATACGTTATACGTTATACGTTATACGTTGTACGTTGTACGTTGTACGTTATACGTTGTACGTTATACGTTGTACGTTATACGCTGTACGTTATCCGTTGTATGTTATACGTTATACGTTATACGTTATACGTTATACGTTATACGCTGTACGTTATCCGTTGTACGTTATACGTTATACGTTATACTTCATACGTTATACGTTTTACGTTATACGCTGACGTTATACGCTGTAAGTTATACGCTGTTCGTTATACGTTATACGTTATACGTTATACGGTACACGTTGTACGTTGAACGTTATACGATATACGTTGTACGTTATACGTTGTACGTTATACGTTATACGTTATACGTTATACGATATACGTTATACGTTATACGTTATACGTTATACGTTATACGTTATACGTTATACGTTATACGCTGTACGTTATCCGTTGTACGTTATACGTTATACGTTATACGTTATACGTTGTACGTTATACGTTATACGTTATACGTTATACGTTATACGTTATACGTTATACGTTATACGTTATACGTTATACGTTATACGTTATACGTTATACGTTATACGTTATACGTTATACGTTATACGTTGTACGTTATACGTTGTACGTTATACGTTGTACGTTATACGCTGTACGTTATCCGTTGTATGTTATACGTTATACGTTATACGTTATACGTTATACGTTATACGTTATACGTTATACGTTATACGTTATACGTTATACGTTATACGTTATACGTTATACGTTATACGTTATACGTTATACGTTATACGTTATACGTTATACGTTATACGTTATACGTTATACGTTATACGTTATACGTTATACGTTATACGTTATACGTTATACGTTATACGTTATACGTTATACGTTATACGTTATACGTTATACGTTATACGTTATACGTTATACGTTATACGTTATACGTTATACGTTATACGTTATACGTTGAACGTTATACGTTGAACGTTGAACGTTATACGTTGTACGTCATACGTTGTACGTTATACGTTGTACGTTATACTTTATACGCTGTACGTTATACGTTATACGTTATACCTTATACGTTATACGTTGTACGTTATACGTTATACGTTATACGCTGTATGTTATACGTTATACGTTATACGGTACACGTTGTACGTTGAACGTTATACGCTGTACGTTATACGCTGTACGTTATACGCTGTACGTTATACGTTATACGTTATACGTTACACGTTGTACGTTACACGTTGTACGTTGTACGTTGTACGTTATACGTTGAACGTTATACGTTGTACGTCATACGTTGTACGTTATACGTTGTACGTTATACTTTCTACGCTGTACGTTATACGTTATACGTTATACCTTATACGTTATACGTTATACGTTATACGCTGTACGTTATCCGTTGTACGTTATACGTTATACGTTATACGTTATACGCTGTACGTTATACGCTGTACGTTATAAGCTGTACGTTATACGTTATACGTTATACGTTATACGTTACACGTTGTACGTTATACGCTGTACGTTACACGCGGTACGTTATACGCTGTACGTTATACGATATACGTTATACGTTATACGTTATACGTTATACGTTATACGTTATACGTTATACGTTATACGTTATACGTTATACGTTATACGTTATACGTTATACGTTATACGTTATACGTTATACGTTATACGTTATACGTTATACGTTATACGTTATACGTTATACGTTATACGTTATACGTTATACGTTATACGTTATACGTTATACGTTATACGTTATACGTTATACGTTATACGTTATACGTTATACGTTATACGTTATACGTTATACGTTATACGTTATACGTTATACGTTATACGTTATACGTTATACGTTATACGTTATACGTTATACGTTATACGTTATACGTTATACGTTATACGTTATACGTTATACGTTATACGTTATACGTTATACGTTATACGTTATACGTTATACGTTATACGTTATACGTTATACGTTATACGTTATACGTTATACGTTATACGTTATACGTTATACGTTATACGTTATACGTTATACGTTATACGTTATACGTTATACGTTATACGTTATACGTTATACGTTATACGTTATACGTTATACGTTATACGTTATACGTTATACGTTATACGTTATACGTTATACGTTATACGTTATACGTTATACGTTATACGTTATACGTTATACGTTATACGTTATACGTTATACGTTATACGTTATACGTTATACGTTATACGTTATACGTTATACGTTATACGTTATACGTTATACGTTATACGTTATACGTTATACGTTATACGTTATACGTTATACGTTATACGTTATACGTTATACGTTATACGTTATACGTTATACGTTATACGTTATACGTTATACGTTATACGTTATACGTTATACGTTATACGTTATACGTTATACGTTATACGTTATACGTTATACGTTATACGTTATACGTTATACGTTATACGTTATACGTTATACGTTATACGTTATACGTTATACGTTATACGTTATACGTTATACGTTATACGTTATACGTTATACGTTATACGTTATACGTTATACGTTATACGTTATACGTTATACGTTATACGTTATACGTTATACGTTATACGTTATACGTTATACGTTATACGTTATACGTTATACGTTATACGTTATACGTTATACGTTATACGTTATACGTTATACGTTATACGTTATACGTTATACGTTATACGTTATACGTTATACGTTATACGTTATACGTTATACGTTATACGTTATACGTTATACGTTATACGTTATACGTTATACGTTATACGTTATACGTTATACGTTATACGTTATACGTTATACGTTATACGTTATACGTTATACGTTATACGTTATACGTTATACGTTATACGTTATACGTTATACGTTATACGTTATACGTTATACGTTATACGTTATACGTTATACGTTATACGTTATACGTTATACGTTATACGTTATACGTTATACGTTATACGTTATACGTTATACGTTATACGTTATACGTTACACGTTGTACGTTATACGCTGTACGTTACACGCGGTACGTTATACGCTGTACGTTACACGCGGTACGTTATACGCTGTACGTTATACGATATACGCTGTACGTTATAAGCTGTACGTTATACGTTATACGTTATACGTTATACGTTATACGTTGTACGTTATACGCTGTACGTTATACGTTATACGTTATACGTTATACGTTATACGTTATACGTTATACGTTATACGTTATACGTTATACGTTATACGTTATACGTTATACGTTATACGTTATACGTTATACGTTATACGTTATACGTTATACGTTATACGTTATACGTTATACGTTATACGTTATACGTTATACGTTATACGTTATACGTTATACGTTATACGTTATACGTTATACGTTATACGTTATACGTTATACGTTATACGTTATACGTTATACGTTATACGTTATACGTTATACGTTATACGTTATACGTTATACGTTATACGTTATACGTTATACGTTATACGTTATACGTTATACGTTATACGTTATACGTTATACGTTATACGTTATACGTTATACGTTATACGTTATACGTTATACGTTATACGTTATACGTTATACGTTATACGTTATACGTTATACGTTATACGTTATACGTTATACGTTATACGTTATACGTTATACGTTATACGTTATACGTTATACGTTATACGTTATACGTTATACGTTATACGTTATACGTTATACGTTATACGTTATACGTTATACGTTATACGTTATACGTTATACGTTATACGTTATACGTTATACGTTATACGTTATACGTTATACGTTATACGTTATACGTTATACGTTATACGTTATACGTTATACGTTATACGTTATACGTTATACGTTATACGTTATACGTTATACGTTATACGTTATACGTTATACGTTATACGTTATACGTTATACGTTATACGTTATACGTTATACGTTATACGTTATACGTTATACGTTATACGTTATACGTTATACGTTATACGTTATACGTTATACGTTATACGTTATACGTTATACGTTATACGTTATACGTTATACGTTATACGTTATACGTTATACGTTATACGTTATACGTTATACGTTACACGTTGTACGTTACACGTTGTACGTTACACGCTGTACGTTACACGCTGTACGTTACACGCGGTACGTTATACGCTGTACGTTATACGATATACGTTATACGTTATACGTTATACGTTATACGTTATACGTTATACGTTATACGTTATACGTTATACGTTATACGTTCTACGTTACACGTTGTACGTTACACGCTGTACGTTACACGCGGTACGTTATACGCTGTACGTTATACGATATACGTTATACGTTATACGTTATACGTTATACGTTATACGTTATACGTTATACGTTATACGTTATACGTTATACGTTATACGTTATACGTTATACGGTATACGTTATACGTTATACGTTATACGTTATACGTTATACGTTATACGTTATACGTTATACGTTATACGTTATACGCTATACGTTATACGTTATACGTTATACGTTATACGTTATACGTTATACGTTATACGTTATACGTTATACGTTATACGTTATACGTTATACATTATACGTTATACGTTATACGTTATACGTTATACGTTATACGATATACGTTATACGTTATACGTTATACGTTATACGTTATACGTTATACGTTATACGCTGTACGTTATCCGTTGTACGTTATACGTCATACATTATACTTCATACGTTATACATTTTACGTTATACGCTATACGTTATAAGCTGTACGTTATACGTTATACGTTAACGTTACACGTTGTACGTTGTACGTTATACGTTATAAGTTATACGTTATACGTTATACGATATATGTTACACGTTATACGTTATACGTTATACGCTGTATGTTATACGCTGTACGTTATACGCTGTACGTTATACGTTATACTTTATTCGTTATACGTTATACGTTATACGTTATACGTTATACGTTATACGTTATACGTTATACGTTATACGTTATACGTTATACGTTATACGTTATACGTTATACGTTATACGTTATACGTTATACGTTATACGTTATACGTTATACGTTATACGTTATACGTTATACGTTATACGTTATACGTTATACGTTATACGTTATACGTTATACGTTATACGTTATACGTTATACGTTATACGTTATACGTTATACGTTATACGTTATACGTTATACGTTATACGTTATACGTTATACGTTATACGTTATACGTTATACGTTATACGTTATACGTTATACGTTATACGTTATACGTTATACGTTATACGTTATACGTTATACGTTATACGTTATACGTTATACGTTATACGTTATACGTTATACGTTATACGTTATACGTTATACGTTATACGTTATACGTTATACGTTATACGTTATACGTTATACGTTATACGTTATACGTTATACGTTATACGTTATACGTTATACGTTATACGTTATACGTTATACGTTATACGTTATACGTTATACGTTATACGTTATACGTTATACGTTATACGTTATACGTTATACGTTATACGTTATACGTTATACGTTATACGTTATACGTTATACGTTATACGTTATACGTTATACGTTATACGTTATACGTTATACGTTATACGTTATACGTTATACGTTATACGTTATACGTTATACGTTATACGTTATACGTTATACGTTATACGTTATACGTTATACGTTATACGTTATACGTTATACGTTATACGTTATACGTTATACGTTATACGTTATACGTTATACGTTATACGTTATACGTTATACGTTATACGTTATACGTTATACGTTATACGTTATACGTTATACGTTATACGTTATACGTTATACGTTATACGTTATACGTTATACGTTATACGTTATACGTTATACGTTATACGTTATACGTTATACGTTATACGTTATACGTTATACGTTATCCGTTGTACGTTATACGTTATACGTTATACGTTATACGCTGTACGTTATACGCTGTACGTTATAAGCTGTACGTTATACGTTATACGTTATACGTTATACGTTACACGTTGTACGTTATACGCTGTACGTTACACGCGGTACGTTATACGCTGTACGTTATACGATATACGTTATACGTTATACGTTATACGTTATACGTTATACGTTATACGTTATACGTTATACGTTATACGTTATACGTTATACGTTATACGTTATACGTTATACGTTATACGTTATACGTTATACGTTATACGTTATACGTTATACGTTATACGTTATACGTTATACGTTATACGTTATACGTTATACGTTATACGTTATACGTTATACGTTATACGTTATACGTTATACGTTATACGTTATACGTTATACGTTATACGTTATACGTTATACGTTATACGTTATACGTTATACGTTATACGTTATACGTTATACGTTATACGTTATACGTTATACGTTATACGTTATACGTTATACGTTATACGTTATACGTTATACGTTATACGTTATACGTTATACGTTATACGTTATACGTTATACGTTATACGTTATACGTTATACGTTATACGTTATACGTTATACGTTATACGTTATACGTTATACGTTATACGTTATACGTTATACGTTATACGTTATACGTTATACGTTATACGTTATACGTTATACGTTATACGTTATACGTTATACGTTATACGTTATACGTTATACGTTATACGTTATACGTTATACGTTATACGTTATACGTTATACGTTATACGTTATACGTTATACGTTATACGTTATACGTTATACGTTATACGTTATACGTTATACGTTATACGTTATACGTTATACGTTATACGTTATACGTTATACGTTATACGTTATACGTTATACGTTATACGTTATACGTTATACGTTATACGTTATACGTTATACGTTATACGTTATACGTTATACGTTATACGTTATACGTTATACGTTATACGTTATACGTTATACGTTATACGTTATACGTTATACGTTATACGTTATACGTTATACGTTATACGTTATACGTTATACGTTATACGTTATACGTTATACGTTATACGTTATACGTTATACGTTATACGTTATACGTTATACGTTATACGTTATACGTTATACGTTATACGTTATACGTTATACGTTATACGTTATACGTTATACGTTATACGTTACACGTTGTACGTTACACGTTGTACGTTACACGCTGTACGTTACACGCGGTACGTTATACGCTGTACGTTATACGATATACGTTATACGTTATACGTTATACGTTATACGTTATACGTTATACGTTATACGTTATACGTTATACGTTATACGTTCTACGTTACACGTTGTACGTTACACGCTGTACGTTACACGCGGTACGTTATACGCTGTACGTTATACGATATACGTTATACGTTATACGTTATACGTTATACGTTATACGTTATACGTTATACGTTATACGTTATACGTTATACGTTATACGTTATACGTTATACGGTATACGTTATACGTTATACGTTATACGTTATACGTTATACGTTATACGTTATACGTTATACGTTATACGTTATACGCTATACGTTATACGTTATACGTTATACGTTATACGTTATACGTTATACGTTATACGTTATACGTTATACGTTATACGTTATACGTTATACATTATACGTTATACGTTATACGTTATACGTTATACGTTATACGATATACGTTATACGTTATACGTTATACGTTATACGTTATACGTTATACGTTATACGCTGTACGTTATCCGTTGTACGTTATACGTCATACATTATACTTCATACGTTATACATTTTACGTTATACGCTATACGTTATAAGCTGTACGTTATACGTTATACGTTAACGTTACACGTTGTACGTTGTACGTTATACGTTATAAGTTATACGTTATACGTTATACGATATATGTTACACGTTATACGTTATACGTTATACGCTGTATGTTATACGCTGTACGTTATACGCTGTACGTTATACGTTATACTTTATTCGTTATACGTTATACGTTATACGTTATACGTTATACGTTATACGTTATACGTTATAAGTTATACGTTATACGTTATACGTTATACGTTGTACGTTGTACGTTATACGTTCTACGTTATACGTTATACGTTATACGTTATACGATATACGTTACACGTTATACGTTATACGTTATACGCTGTACGTTATACGCTGTACGTTATACGTTATACGTTTTACGTTATACGTTATACGTTATACGTTATACGTTATACGTTATACGTTATACGTTATACGTTATACGTTATACGTTATACGTTATACGTTATACGTTATACGTTATACGTTATACGTTATACGTTACACGTTATACGTTATACGTTATAAGTTATACGTTATACGTTATACGATATACGTTACACGTTATACGTTATACGTTATACGCTGTATGTTATACGCTGTACGTTATACGCTGTACGTTATACGTTATACTTTATTCGTTATACGTTATACGTTATACGTTATACGTTATACGTTATACGTTATACGTTATACGTTATACGTTATACGTTATACGTTATACGTTATACGTTATACGTTATACGTTATACGTTATACGTTATACGTTATACGTTATACGTTATACGTTATACGTTATACGTTATACGTTATACGTTATACGTTATACGTTATACGTTATACGTTATACGTTATACGTTATACGTTATACGTTATACGTTATACGTTATACGTTATACGTTATACGTTATACGTTATACGTTATACGTTATACGTTATACGTTATACGTTATACGTTATACGTTATACGTTATACGTTATACGTTATACGTTATACGTTATACGTTATACGCTGTACGTTATCCGTTGTACGTTATACGTCATACATTATACTTCATACGTTATACATTTTACGTTATACGCTATACGTTATAAGCTGTACGTTATACGTTATACGTTAACGTTACACGTTGTACGTTGTACGTTGTACGTTATACGTTATACGTTATACGTTATACGCTGTACATTATCCGTTGTACGTTATACGTTATACGTTATACGTTATACGTTATACGTTATACCATATACGTTATACGTTATACGTTATACGTTATACGTTATACGCTGTACGTTATCCGTTGTACGTTATACGTCGTACATTATACTTAATACGTTATACATTTTACGTTATACGCTATACGTTATAAGCTGTACGTTATACGTTATACGTTATACGTTAACGTTACACGTTATACGTTATACGTTATACGTTATACGTTATACGTTATACGTTATACGTTATACGTTATACGTTATACGTTATACGTTATACGTTATACGTTATACGTTGTACGTTGTACGTTATACGTTATAAGTTATACGTTATACGTTATACGTTATACGTTGTACGTTGTACGTTATACGTTCTACGTTATACGTTATACGTTATACGATATACGTTACACGTTATACGTTATACGTTATACGCTGTACGTTATACGCTGTACGTTATACGTTATACGTTATACGTTATACGTTATACGTTATACGTTATACGTTATACGTTATACGTTATACGTTATACGTTATACGTTATACGTTATACGTTATACGTTATACGATATACGTTATACGTTATACGTTATACGTTATACGTTATACGCTGTACGTTATCCGTTGTACGTTATACGTCATACATTATACTTCATACGTTATACATTTTACGTTATACGCTATACGTTATAAGCTGTACGTTATACGTTATACGTTATACGTTAACGTTACACGTTGTACGTTGTACGTTGTACGTTATACGTTGAACGTTATACGTTGTACGTTATACGTTATCCGTTAGACGTTTTACGTTATACATTATACGTTATACGTTATACGTTGTACGTTGTACGTTGTACGTTATACGTTGTACGTTATACGTTGTACGTTATACGCTGTACGTTATCCGTTGTATGTTATACGTTATACGTTATACGTTATACGTTATACGTTATACGTTATACGTTATACGTTATACGTTATACGTTATACGTTATACGTTATACGTTATACGTTATACGTTATACGTTATACGTTATACGTTATACGTTATACGTTATACGTTATACGTTGTACGTTATACGTTGTACGTTATACGTTGTACGTTATACGCTGTACGTTATCCGTTGTATGTTATACGTTATACGTTATACGTTATACGTTATACGTTATACGTTATACGTTATACGTTATACGTTATACGTTATACGTTATACGTTATACGTTATACGTTATACGTTATACGTTATACGTTATACGTTATACGTTATACGTTATACGTTATACGTTATACGTTATACGTTATACGTTATACGTTATACGTTATACGTTATGCGTTATACGTTATACGTTATACGTTATACGTTATACGTTATACGTTATACGTTATACGTTATACGTTATACGATATACGTTATACGTTATACGTTATACGTTATACGTTATACGCTGTACGTTATCCGTTGTACGTTATACGTTATACGTTATACGTTATACGTTATAAGTTATACGTTATACGTTATACGTTATACGTTGTACGTTGTACGTTATACGTTATACGTTATACGTTATACGTTATACGTTATACGTTATACGTTATACGTTATACGCTGTACGTTATCCGTTGTACGTTATACGTCGTACATTATACTTAATACGTTATACATTTTACGTTATACGCTATACGTTATAAGCTGTACGTTATACGTTATACGTTATACGTTAACGTTACACGTTATACGTTATACGTTATACGTTATACGTTATACGTTATACGTTATACGTTATACGTTATACGTTATACGTTATACGTTATACGTTATACGTTATACGTTATACGTTATACGTTGTACGTTGTACGTTATACGTTATAAGTTATACGTTATACGTTATACGATATACGTTACACGTTATACGTTATACGTTATACGCTGTACGTTATACGCTGTACGTTATACGCTGTACGTTATACGTTATACTTTATTCGTTATACGTTATACGTTATACGTTATACGTTATACGTTATACGTTATACGTTATACGTTATACGTTATAAGTTATACGTTATACGTTATACGTTATACGTTGTACGTTGTACGTTATACGTTATCCGTTAGACGTTTTACGTTATACGTTATACGTTATACGTTATACGTTGTACGTTGTACGTTGTACGTTATACGTTGTACGTTATACGTTGTACGTTATACGCTGTACGTTATCCGTTGTATGTTATACGTTATACGTTATACGTTATACGTTATACGTTATACGCTGTACGTTATCCGTTGTACGTTATACGTTATACGTTATACTTCATACGTTATACGTTTTACGTTATACGCTGACGTTATACGCTGTAAGTTATACGCTGTTCGTTATACGTTATACGTTATACGTTATACGGTACACGTTGTACGTTGAACGTTATACGATATACGTTGTACGTTATACGTTGTACGTTATACGTTATACGTTATACGTTTTACGATATACGTTATACGTTATACGTTATACGTTATACGTTATACGTTATACGTTATACGTTATACGCTGTACGTTATCCGTTGTACGTTATACGTTATACGTTATACGTTATACGTTGTACGTTATACGTTATACGTTATACGTTATACGTTATACGTTATACGTTATACGTTATACGTTATACGTTATACGTTATACGTTATACGTTATACGTTATACGTTATACGTTATACGTTATACGTTGTACGTTATACGTTGTACGTTATACGTTGTACGTTATACGCTGTACGTTATCCGTTGTATGTTATACGTTATACGTTATACGTTATACGTTATACGTTATACGTTATACGTTATACGTTATACGTTATACGTTATACGTTATACGTTATACGTTATACGTTATACGTTATACGTTATACGTTATACGTTATACGTTATACGTTATACGTTATACGTTATACGTTATACGTTATACGTTATACGTTATACGTTATACGTTATACGTTATACGTTATACGTTATACGTTATACGTTATACGTTATACGTTATACGTTATACGTTATACGTTATACGTTATACGTTATACGTTATACGTTATACGTTATACGTTATACGTTATACGTTATACGTTATACGTTATACGTTATACGTTATACGTTATACGTTATACGTTATACGTTATACGTTATACGTTGAACGTTATACGTTGAACGTTGAACGTTATACGTTGTACGTCATACGTTGTACGTTATACGTTGTACGTTATACTTTATACGCTGTACGTTATACGTTATACGTTATACCTTATACGTTATACGTTGTACGTTATACGTTATACGTTATACGCTGTATGTTATACGTTATACGTTATACGGTACACGTTGTACGTTGAACGTTATACGCTGTACGTTATACGCTGTACGTTATACGCTGTACGTTATACGTTATACGTTATACGTTACACGTTGTACGTTACACGTTGTACGTTGTACGTTGTACGTTATACGTTGAACGTTATACGTTGTACGTCATACGTTGTACGTTATACGTTGTACGTTATACTTTCTACGCTGTACGTTATACGTTATACGTTATACCTTATACGTTATACGTTATACGTTATACGCTGTACGTTATCCGTTGTACGTTATACGTTATACGTTATACGTTATACGCTGTACGTTATACGCTGTACGTTATAAGCTGTACGTTATACGTTATACGTTATACGTTATACGTTACACGTTGTACGTTATACGCTGTACGTTACACGCGGTACGTTATACGCTGTACGTTATACGATATACGTTATACGTTATACGTTATACGTTATACGTTATACGTTATACGTTATACGTTATACGTTATACGTTATACGTTATACGTTATACGTTATACGTTATACGTTATACGTTATACGTTATACGTTATACGTTATACGTTATACGTTATACGTTATACGTTATACGTTATACGTTATACGTTATACGTTATACGTTATACGTTATACGTTATACGTTATACGTTATACGTTATACGTTATACGTTATACGTTATACGTTATACGTTATACGTTATACGTTATACGTTATACGTTATACGTTATACGTTATACGTTATACGTTATACGTTATACGTTATACGTTATACGTTATACGTTATACGTTATACGTTATACGTTATACGTTATACGTTATACGTTATACGTTATACGTTATACGTTATACGTTATACGTTATACGTTATACGTTATACGTTATACGTTATACGTTATACGTTATACGTTATACGTTATACGTTATACGTTATACGTTATACGTTATACGTTATACGTTATACGTTATACGTTATACGTTATACGTTATACGTTATACGTTATACGTTATACGTTATACGTTATACGTTATACGTTATACGTTATACGTTATACGTTATACGTTATACGTTATACGTTATACGTTATACGTTATACGTTATACGTTATACGTTATACGTTATACGTTATACGTTATACGTTATACGTTATACGTTATACGTTATACGTTATACGTTATACGTTATACGTTATACGTTATACGTTATACGTTATACGTTATACGTTATACGTTATACGTTCTACGTTACACGTTGTACGTTACACGCTGTACGTTACACGCGGTACGTTATACGCTGTACGTTATACGATATACGTTATACGTTATACGTTATACGTTATACGTTATACGTTATACGTTATACGTTATACGTTATACGTTATACGTTCTACGTTACACGTTGTACGTTACACGCTGTACGTTACACGCGGTACGTTATACGCTGTACGTTATACGATATACGTTATACGTTATACGTTATACGTTATACGTTATACGTTATACGTTATACGTTATACGTTATACGTTATACGTTATACGTTATACGTTATACGGTATACGTTATACGTTATACGTTATACGTTATACGTTATACGTTATACGTTATACGTTATACGTTATACGTTATACGCTATACGTTATACGTTATACGTTATACGTTATACGTTATACGTTATACGTTATACGTTATACGTTATACGTTATACGTTATACGTTATACATTATACGTTATACGTTATACGTTATACGTTATACGTTATACGATATACGTTATACGTTATACGTTATACGTTATACGTTATACGTTATACGTTATACGCTGTACGTTATCCGTTGTACGTTATACGTCATACATTATACTTCATACGTTATACATTTTACGTTATACGCTATACGTTATAAGCTGTACGTTATACGTTATACGTTAACGTTACACGTTGTACGTTGTACGTTATACGTTATAAGTTATACGTTATACGTTATACGATATATGTTACACGTTATACGTTATACGTTATACGCTGTATGTTATACGCTGTACGTTATACGCTGTACGTTATACGTTATACTTTATTCGTTATACGTTATACGTTATACGTTATACGTTATACGTTATACGTTATACGTTATAAGTTATACGTTATACGTTATACGTTATACGTTGTACGTTGTACGTTATACGTTCTACGTTATACGTTATACGTTATACGTTATACGATATACGTTACACGTTATACGTTATACGTTATACGCTGTACGTTATACGCTGTACGTTATACGTTATACGTTTTACGTTATACGTTATACGTTATACGTTATACGTTATACGTTATACGTTATACGTTATACGTTATACGTTATACGTTATACGTTATACGTTATACGTTATACGTTATACGTTATACGTTATACGTTATACGTTATACGTTATACGTTACACGTTATACGTTATACGTTATAAGTTATACGTTATACGTTATACGATATACGTTACACGTTATACGTTATACGTTATACGCTGTATGTTATACGCTGTACGTTATACGCTGTACGTTATACGTTATACTTTATTCGTTATACGTTATACGTTATACGTTATACGTTATACGTTATACGTTATACGTTATACGTTATACGTTATACGTTATACGTTATACGTTATACGTTATACGTTATACGTTATACGTTATACGTTATACGTTATACGTTATACGTTATACGTTATACGTTATACGTTATACGTTATACGTTATACGTTATACGTTATACGTTATACGTTATACGTTATACGTTATACGTTATACGTTATACGTTATACGTTATACGTTATACGTTATACGTTATACGTTATACGTTATACGTTATACGTTATACGTTATACGTTATACGTTATACGTTATACGTTATACGTTATACGTTATACGTTATACGTTATACGTTATACGTTATACGTTATACGTTATACGTTATACGTTATACGTTATACGTTATACGTTATACGTTATACGTTATACGTTATACGTTATACGCTGTACGTTATCCGTTGTACGTTATACGTCATACATTATACTTCATACGTTATACATTTTACGTTATACGCTATACGTTATAAGCTGTACGTTATACGTTATACGTTAACGTTACACGTTGTACGTTGTACGTTGTACGTTATACGTTATACGTTATACGTTATACGCTGTACATTATCCGTTGTACGTTATACGTTATACGTTATACGTTATACGTTATACGTTATACCATATACGTTATACGTTATACGTTATACGTTATACGTTATACGCTGTACGTTATCCGTTGTACGTTATACGTCGTACATTATACTTAATACGTTATACATTTTACGTTATACGCTATACGTTATAAGCTGTACGTTATACGTTATACGTTATACGTTAACGTTACACGTTATACGTTATACGTTATACGTTATACGTTATACGTTATACGTTATACGTTATACGTTATACGTTATACGTTATACGTTATACGTTATACGTTATACGTTGTACGTTGTACGTTATACGTTATAAGTTATACGTTATACGTTATACGTTATACGTTGTACGTTGTACGTTATACGTTCTACGTTATACGTTATACGTTATACGATATACGTTACACGTTATACGTTATACGTTATACGCTGTACGTTATACGCTGTACGTTATACGTTATACGTTATACGTTATACGTTATACGTTATACGTTATACGTTATACGTTATACGTTATACGTTATACGTTATACGTTATACGTTATACGTTATACGTTATACGTTATACGATATACGTTATACGTTATACGTTATACGTTATACGTTATACGCTGTACGTTATCCGTTGTACGTTATACGTCATACATTATACTTCATACGTTATACATTTTACGTTATACGCTATACGTTATAAGCTGTACGTTATACGTTATACGTTATACGTTAACGTTACACGTTGTACGTTGTACGTTGTACGTTATACGTTGAACGTTATACGTTGTACGTTATACGTTATCCGTTAGACGTTTTACGTTATACATTATACGTTATACGTTATACGTTGTACGTTGTACGTTGTACGTTATACGTTGTACGTTATACGTTGTACGTTATACGCTGTACGTTATCCGTTGTATGTTATACGTTATACGTTATACGTTATACGTTATACGTTATACGTTATACGTTATACGTTATACGTTATACGTTATACGTTATACGTTATACGTTATACGTTATACGTTATACGTTATACGTTATACGTTATACGTTATACGTTATACGTTATACGTTGTACGTTATACGTTGTACGTTATACGTTGTACGTTATACGCTGTACGTTATCCGTTGTATGTTATACGTTATACGTTATACGTTATACGTTATACGTTATACGTTATACGTTATACGTTATACGTTATACGTTATACGTTATACGTTATACGTTATACGTTATACGTTATACGTTATACGTTATACGTTATACGTTATACGTTATACGTTATACGTTATACGTTATACGTTATACGTTATACGTTATACGTTATACGTTATGCGTTATACGTTATACGTTATACGTTATACGTTATACGTTATACGTTATACGTTATACGTTATACGTTATACGATATACGTTATACGTTATACGTTATACGTTATACGTTATACGCTGTACGTTATCCGTTGTACGTTATACGTCATACATTATACTTCATACGTTATACGTTATACGTTATACGTTATACGTTATACGTTATACGTTATACGTTATACGTTATACGTTATACGTTATACGTTATACGTTATACGTTATACGTTATACGTTATACGTTATACGTTATACGTTATACGTTATACGTTATACGTTATACGTTATACGTTATACGTTATACGTTATACGTTATACGTTATACGTTATACGTTATACGTTATACGTTATACGTTATACGTTATACGTTATACGTTATACGTTATACGTTATACGTTATACGTTATACGTTATACGTTATACGTTATACGTTATACGTTATACGTTATACGTTATACGTTATACGTTATACGTTATACGTTATACGTTATACGTTATACGTTATACGTTATACGTTATACGTTATACGTTATACGTTATACGTTATACGTTATACGTTATACGTTATACGTTATACGTTATACGTTATACGTTATACGTTATACGTTATACGTTATACGTTATACGTTATACGTTATACGTTGTACGTTGTACGTTATACGTTATAAGTTATACGTTATACGTTATACGTTATACGTTATACGTTATACGTTAACGTTACACGTTGTACGTTGTACGTTGTACGTTATACGTTGAACGTTATACGTTATACGTTATACGTTATACGTTATACGTTATACGTTATACGTTATACGTTATACGTTATACGTTATACGTTATACGTTATACGTTATACGTTATACGTTATACGTTATACGTTATACGTTATACGTTATACGTTATACGTTATACGTTATACGTTATACGTTATACGTTATACGTTATACGTTATACGTTATACGTTATACGTTATACGTTATACGTTATACGTTATACGTTATACGTTATACGTTATACGTTATACGTTATACGTTATACGTTATACGTTATACGTTATACGTTATACGTTATACGTTATACGTTATACGTTATACGTTATACGTTATACGTTATACGTTATACGTTATACGTTATACGTTATACGTTATACGTTATACGTTATACATTATACGTTATACGTTATACGTTATACGTTATACGTTATACGATATACGTTATACGTTATACGTTATACGTTATACGTTATACGCTGTACGTTATCCGTTGTACGTTATACGTCATACATTATACTTCATACGTTATACATTTTACGTTATACGCTATACGTTATAAGCTGTACGTTATACGTTATACGTTAACGTTACACGTTGTACGTTGTACGTTGTACGTTATACGTTGAACGTTATACGTAGTAGGTTATACGTTATCCGTAAGACGTTTTACGTTATACGTTATACGTTATACGTTATACGTTATACGTTATACGTTATACGTTATACGTTATACGTTATACGTTATACGTTATACGTTATACGTTATACGTTATACGTTATACGTTATACGTTATACGTTATACGTTATACGTTATACGTTGTACGTTGTACGTTATACGTTATAAGTTATACGTTATACGTTATACGATATACGTTACACGTTATACGTTGTACGTTATACGTTATCCGTTAGACGTTTTACGTTATACGTTATACGTTATACGTTATACGTTATACGTTGTACGTTGTACGTTGTACGTTATACGTTGTACGTTATACGTTGTACGTTATACGCTGTACGTTATCCGTTGTATGTTATACGTTATACGTTATACGTTATACGTTATACGTTATACGCTGTACGTTATCCGTTGTACGTTATACGTTATACGTTATACGTTATACGTTATACGTTATACGTTATACGTTATACGTTATACGTTATACGTTATACGTTATACGTTATACGTTATACGTTATACGTTATACGTTATACGTTATACGTTATACGTTATACGTTATACGTTATACGTTATACGTTATACGTTATACGTTATACGTTATACGTTATACGATATACGTTATACGTTATACGTTATACGTTATACGTTATACGCTGTACGTTATCCGTTGTACGTTATACGTCATACATTATACTTCATACGTTATACGTTATACGTTATACGTTATACGTTATACGTTATACGTTATACGTTATACGTTATACGTTATACGTTATACGTTATACGTTATACGTTATACGTTATACGTTATACGTTATACGTTATACGTTATACGTTATACGTTATACGTTATACGTTATACGTTATACGTTATACGTTATACGTTATACGTTATACGTTATACGTTATACGTTATACGTTATACGTTATACGTTATACGTTATACGTTGTACGTTATACGTTATACGTTATACGCTGTACGTTATCCGTTGTACGTTATACGTCATACATTATACTTCATACGTTATACATTTTACGTTATACGCTATACGTTATAAGCTGTACGTTATACGTTATACGTTAACGTTACACGTTGTACGTTATACGTTGTACGTTATACGCTGAACGTTATCCGTTGTATGTTATACGTTATACGTTATACGTTATACGTTATACGTTATACGCTGTACGTTATCCGTTGTACGTTATACGTTATACGTTATACTTCATACGTTATACGTTTTACGTTATACGCTGACGTTATACGCTGTAAGTTATACGCTGTTCGTTATACGTTATACGTTATACGTTATACGGTACACGTTGTACGTTGAACGTTATACGATATACGTTGTACGTTATACGTTATACGTTATACGTTATACGTTATACGCTGTACGTTATACGCTGTACGTTATACGCTGTACGTTATACGTTGTACGTTATACGTTGTACGTTATACGCTGTACGTTATCCGTTGTATGTTATACGTTATACGTTATACGTTATACGTTATACGTTATACGTTATACGCTGTACGTTATCCGTTCTACGTTATACGTTATACGTTATACGTTATACTTCATACGTTATACGTTTTACGTTATACGCTGTACGTTATCCGTTGTATGTTATACGTTATACGTTATACGTTATACGTTATACGTTATACGTTATACGTTATACGTTATACGTTATACGTTATACGTTATACGTTATACGTTATACGTTATACGTTATACGTTATACGTTATACGTTATACGTTATACGTTATACGTTATACGTTATACGATATACGTTATACGTTATACGTTATACGTTATACGTTATACGCTGTACGTTATCCGTTGTACGTTATACGTCATACATTATACTTCATACGTTATACATTTTACGTTATACGCTATACGTTATAAGCTGTACGTTATACGTTATACGTTAACGTTACACGTTGTACGTTGTACGTTGTACGTTATACGTTGAACGTTATACGTTGTACGTTATACGTTATCCGTTAGACGTTTTACGTTATACGTTGTACGTTATACGTATGTACGTTGTACGTTATACGTTGAACGTTATACGTTGTACGTTATACGTTGTACGTTATACGTTGTACGTTATACGTTATACGCTGTACGTTATACGTTATACGTTATACGTTATACGTTATACCTTATACGTTATACGTTGTACGTTATACGTTCTACGTTATACGCTGTATGTTATACGTTATACGTTATACGGTACACGTTGTACCTTGAACGTTATACGTTATACGTTATACGTTATACGTTATACGTTATACGCTGTACGTTATACGTTATACGTTATACGTTATACGTTATACGTTATACGTTATACGTTATACGTTATACGTTATACGTTATACGTTATACGTTATACGTTGTACGTTGTACGTTATACGTTATAAGTTATACGTTATACGTTATACGATATACGTTACACGTTATACGTTATACGTTATACGCTGTACGTTATACGTTATACGTTATACGTTATACGCTGTACGTTATCCGTTGTACGTTATACGTTATACGTTATACGTTATACTTCATACGTTATACGTTTTACGTTATACGCTGTACGTTATCCGTTGTATGTTATACGTTATACGTTATACGTTATACGTTATCCGTTGTATGTTATACGTTATACGTTATACGTTATACGTTATACGTTATACGTTATACGTTATACGTTATACGTTATACGTTATACGTTATACGTTATACGTTATACGTTATACGTTATACGTTATACGTTATACGTTATACGTTATACGTTATACGTTATACGTTATACGTTATACGTTATACGTTATACGTTATACGTTATACGTTATACGTTATACGTTATACGTTATACGTTATACGTTATACGTTATACGTTATACGTTATACGTTATACGTTATACGATATACGTTATACGTTATACGTTATACGTTATACGTTATACGTTATACGCTGTACGTTATCCGTTGTACGTTATACGTCATACATTATACTTCATACGTTATACATTTTACGTTATACGCTATACGTTATAAGCTGTACGTTATACGTTATACGTTAACGTTACACGTTGTACGTTGTACGTTGTACGTTATACGTTGAACGTTATACGTTGTACGTTATACGTTGTACGTTATACGTTATCCGTTAGACGTTTAACGTTATACGTTGTACGTTATACGTATGTACGTTGTACGTTATACGTTGAACGTTATACGTTGTACGTTATACGATATACGTTATACGTTATACGTTATACGTTATACGTTATACGCTGTACGTTATCCGTTGTACGTTATACGTCATACATTATACTTCATACGTTATACATTTTACGTTATACGCTACACGTTATAAGCTGTACGTTATACGTTATACGTTAACGTTACACGTTGTACGTTGTACGTTGTACGTTATACGTTGAACGTTATACGTTGTACGTTATACGTTATCCGTTAGACGTTTTACGTTATACGTTATACGTTATACGTTATACGTTGTACGTTGTACGTTGTACGTTATACGTTGTACGTTATACGTTGTACGTTATACGCTGTACGTTATCCGTTGTATGTTATACGTTATACGTTATACGTTATACGTTATACGTTATACGCTGTACGTTATCCGTTGTACGTTATACGTTATACGTTATACTTCATACGTTATACGTTTTACGTTATACGCTGACGTTATACGCTGTAAGTTATACGCTGTTCGTTATACGTTATACGTTATACGTTATACGTTATACGTTATACGCTGTACGTTATTCGTTCTACGTTATACGTTATACGTTATACTTCATACGTTATACGTTTTACGTTATACGCTGTACGTTATCCGTTGTATGTTATACGTTATACGTTATACGTTATACGTTATACGTTATACGTTATACGTTATACGTTATACGTTATACGTTATACGTTATACGTTATACGTTATACGTTATACGTTATACGTTATACGATATACGTTATACGTTATACGTTATACGTTATACGTTATACGCTGTACGTTATCCGTTGTACGTTATACGTCATACATTATACTTCATACGTTATACATTTTACGTTATACGCTATACGTTATAAGCTGTACGTTATACGTTATACGTTAACGTTACACGTTGTACGTTGTACGTTGTACGTTATACGTTGAACGTTATACGTTGTACGTTATACGTTATCCGTTAGACGTTTTACGTTATACGTTGTACGTTATACGTATGTACGTTGTACGTTATACGTTGAACGTTATACGTTGTACGTTATACGTTGTACGTTATACGTTGTACGTTATACGTTATACGCTGTACGTTATACGTTATACGTTATACGTTATACGTTATACCTTATACGTTATACGTTGTACGTTATACGTTCTACGTTATACGCTGTATGTTATACGTTATACGTTATACGGTACACGTTGTACCTTGAACGTTATACGTTATACGTTATACGTTATACGTTATACGTTATACGCTGTACGTTATACGTTATACGTTATACCTTATACGTTATACGTTATACGTTATACGTTATACGTTATACGTTATACGTTATACGTTATACGTTATACGTTATACGTTGTACGTTGTACGTTATACGTTATAAGTTATACGTTATACGTTATACGATATACGTTATACGTTATACGTTATACGTTATACGCTGTACGTTATACGTTATACGTTATACGTTATACGCTGTACGTTATCCGTTGTACGTTATACGTTATACGTTATACGTTATACTTCATACGTTATACGTTTTACGTTATACGCTGTACGTTATCCGTTGTATGTTATACGTTATACGTTATACGTTATACGTTATACGTTATACGTTATACGTTATACGTTATACGTTATACGTTATACGTTATACGTTATACGTTATACGTTATCCGTTATACGTTATACGTTATACGTTATACGTTATACGTTATACGTTATACGTTATACGTTATACGTTATACGTTATACGTTATACGTTATACGATATACGTTATACGTTATACGTTATACGTTATACGTTATACGCTGTACGTTATCCGTTGTACGTTATACGTCATACATTATACTTCATACGTTATACATTTTACGTTATACGCTATACGTTATAAGCTGTACGTTATACGTTATACGTTAACGTTACACGTTGTACGTTGTACGTTGTACGTTATACGTTGAACGTTATACGTTGTACGTTATACGTTATCCGTTAGACGTTTTACGTTATACGTTGTACGTTATACGTATGTACGTTGTACGTTATACGTTGAACGTTATACGTTGTACGTTATACGATATACGTTATACGTTATACGTTATACGTTATACGTTATACGCTGTACGTTATCCGTTGTACGTTATACGTCATACATTATACTTCATACGTTATACATTTTACGTTATACGCTACACGTTATAAGCTGTACGTTATACGTTATACGTTAACGTTACACGTTGTACGTTGTACGTTGTACGTTATACGTTGAACGTTATACGTTGTACGTTATACGTTATCCGTTAGACGTTTTACGTTATACGTTATACGTTATACGTTATACGTTGTACGTTGTACGTTGTACGTTATACGTTGTACGTTATACGTTGTACGTTATACGCTGTACGTTATCCGTTGTATGTTATACGTTATACGTTATACGTTATACGTTATACGTTATACGCTGTACGTTATCCGTTGTACGTTATACGTTATACGTTATACTTCATACGTTATACGTTTTACGTTATACGCTGACGTTATACGCTGTAAGTTATACGCTGTTCGTTATACGTTATACGTTATACGTTATACGGTACACGTTGTACGTTGAACGTTATACGATATACGTTGTACGTTATACGTTGTACGTTATACGTTATACGTTATACGTTTTACGATATACGTTATACGTTATACGTTATACGTTATACGTTATACGTTATACGTTATACGTTATACGTTATACGCTGTACGTTATCCGTTGTACGTTATACTTTATACGTTATACGTTATACGTTGTACGTTATACGTTATACGTTATACGTTATACGTTATACGTTATACGTTATACGTTATACGTTATACGTTATACGTTATACGTTATACGTTATACGTTATACGTTATACGTTATACGTTATACGTTATACGTTGTACGTTATACGTTGTACGTTATACGTTGTACGTTATACGCTGTACGTTATCCGTTGTATGTTATACGTTATACGTTATACGTTATACGTTATACGTTATACGTTATACGTTATACGTTATACGTTATACGTTATACGTTATACGTTATACGTTATACGTTATACGTTATACGTTATACGTTATACGTTATACGTTATACGTTATACGTTATACGTTATACGTTATACGTTATACGTTATACGTTATACGTTATACGTTATACGTTATACGTTATACGTTATACGTTATACGTTATACGTTATACGTTATACGTTATACGTTATACGTTATACGTTATACATTATACGTTATACGTTATACGTTATACGTTATACGTTATACGTTATACGTTATACGTTATACGTTATACGTTATACGTTATACGTTATACGTTATACGCTGTACGTTATCCGTTGTACGTTATACGTCATACATTATACTTCATACGTTATACATTTTACGTTATACGCTATACGTTATAAGCTGTACGTTATACGTTATACGTTAACGTTACACGTTGTACGTTGTACGTTGTACGTTATACGTTGAACGTTATACGTTGTACGTTATACGTTATCCGTTAGACGTTTTACGTTATACGTTATACGTTATACGTTATACGTTATACGTTATACGTTATACGTTATACGTTATACGTTATACGTTATACGTTATACGCTATACGTTATACGTTATACGTTATACGTTATACGTTATACGTTATACGTTATACGTTATACGTTATACGTTATACGTTATACGTTATACGTTATACGTTATACGTTATACGTTATACGTTATACGTTATACGTTGTACGTTATACGTTATACGTTATACGTTATACGTTATACGTTATACGTTGTACGTTGTACGTTATACGTTATAAGTTATACGTTATACGTTATACGATATACGTTACACGTTATACGTTAACGTTACACGTTGTACGTTGTACGTTGTACGTTATACGTTGAACGTTATACGTTATACGTTATACGTTATACGTTATACGTTATACGTTATACGTTATACGTTATACGTTATACGTTATACGTTATACGTTATACGTTATACGTTATACGTTATACGTTATACGTTATACGTTATACGTTATACGTTATACGTTAAACGTTATACGTTATACGTTATACGTTATGCGTTATACGTTATACGTTATACGTTATACGTTATACGTTATACGTTATACGTTATACGTTATACGTTATACGTTATACGTTATACGTTATACGTTATACGTTATACGTTATACGTTATACGTTATACGTTATACGTTATACGTTATACGTTATACGTTATACGTTATACGTTATACGTTATACGTTACACGTTATACGTTAACGTTACACGTTGTACGTTGTACGTTGTACGTTATACGTTGAACGTTATACGTTATACGTTATACGTTATACGTTATACGTTATACGTTATACGTTATACGATATACGTTATACGTTATACGTTATACGTTATACGTTATACGTTATACGATATACGTTATACGTTATACGTTATACGTTATACGTTATACGCTGTACGTTATCCGTTGTACGTTATACGTCATACATTATACTTCATACGTTATACATTTTACGTTATACGCTATACGTTATAAGCTGTACGTTATACGTTATACGTTAACGTTACACGTTGTACGTTGTACGTTGTACGTTATACGTTGAACGTTATACGTTGTACGTTATACGTTGTACGTTATACGTTATCCGTTAGACGTTTAACGTTATACGTTGTACGTTATACGTATGTACGTTGTACGTTATACGTTGAACGTTATACGTTGTACGTTATACGTTATACGTTATACGTTATACGTTATACGTTATACGTTATACGTTATACGTTATACGTTATACGTTATACGTTATACGTTATACGTTATACGTTATACGTTATACGTTATACGTTATACGCTGTACGTTATCCGTTGTATGTTATACGTTATACGTTATACGTTATACGTTATACGTTATACGTTATACGTTATACGTTATACGTTATACGTTATACGTTATACGTTATACGTTATACGTTATACGTTATACGTTATCCGTTATACGTTATACGTTATACGTTATACGTTATACGTTATACGTTATACGTTATACGTTATACGTTATACGTTATACGTTATACGATATACGTTATACGTTATACGTTATACGTTATACGTTATACGCTGTACGTTATCCGTTGTACGTTATACGTCATACATTATACTTCATACGTTATACATTTTACGTTATACGCTATACGTTATAAGCTGTACGTTATACGTTATACGTTAACGTTACACGTTGTACGTTGTACGTTGTACGTTATACGTTGAACGTTATACGTTGTACGTTATACGTTATCCGTTAGACGTTTTACGTTATACGTTGTACGTTATACGTATGTACGTTGTACGTTATACGTTGAACGTTATACGTTGTACGTTATACGATATACGTTATACGTTATACGTTATACGTTATACGTTATACGCTGTACGTTATCCGTTGTACGTTATACGTCATACATTATACTTCATACGTTATACATTTTACGTTATACGCTACACGTTATAAGCTGTACGTTATACGTTATACGTTAACGTTACACGTTGTACGTTGTACGTTGTACGTTATACGTTGAACGTTATACGTTGTACGTTATACGTTATCCGTTAGACGTTTTACGTTATACGTTATACGTTATACGTTATACGTTGTACGTTGTACGTTGTACGTTATACGTTGTACGTTATACGTTGTACGTTATACGCTGTACGTTATCCGTTGTATGTTATACGTTATACGTTATACGTTATACGTTATACGTTATACGCTGTACGTTATCCGTTGTACGTTATACGTTATACGTTATACTTCATACGTTATACGTTTTACGTTATACGCTGACGTTATACGCTGTAAGTTATACGCTGTTCGTTATACGTTATACGTTATACGTTATACGGTACACGTTGTACGTTGAACGTTATACGATATACGTTGTACGTTATACGTTGTACGTTATACGTTATACGTTATACGTTTTACGATATACGTTATACGTTATACGTTATACGTTATACGTTATACGTTATACGTTATACGTTATACGTTATACGTTATACGCTGTACGTTATCCGTTGTACGTTATACGTTATACGTTATACGTTATACGTTGTACGTTATACGTTATACGTTATACGTTATACGTTATACGTTATACGTTATACGTTATACGTTATACGTTATACGTTATACGTTATACGTTATACGTTATACGTTATACGTTATACGTTATACGTTATACGTTGTACGTTATACGTTGTACGTTATACGTTGTACGTTATACGCTGTACGTTATCCGTTGTATGTTATACGTTATACGTTATACGTTATACGTTATACGTTATACGTTATACGTTATACGTTATACGTTATACGTTATACGTTATACGTTATACGTTATACGTTATACGTTATACGTTATACGTTATACGTTATACGTTATACGTTATACGTTATACGTTATACGTTATACGTTATACGTTATACGTTATACGTTATACGTTATACGTTATACGTTATACGTTATACGTTATACGTTATACGTTATACGTTATACGTTATACGTTATACGTTATACGTTATACGTTATACGTTATACGTTATACGTTATACGTTATACGTTATACGTTATACGTTATACGTTATACGATATACGTTATACGTTATACGTTATACGTTATACGTTATACGCTGTACGTTATCCGTTGTACGTTATACGTCATACATTATACTTCATACGTTATACATTTTACGTTATACGCTATACGTTATAAGCTGTACGTTATACGTTATACGTTAACGTTACACGTTGTACGTTGTACGTTGTACGTTATACGTTGAACGTTATACGTTGTACGTTATACGTTATCCGTTAGACGTTTTACGTTATACGTTATACGTTATACGTTATACGTTATACGTTATACGTTATACGTTATACGTTATACGTTATACGTTATACGTTATACGCTATACGTTATACGTTATACGTTATACGTTATACGTTATACGTTATACGTTATACGTTATACGTTATACGTTATACGTTATACGTTATACGTTATACGTTATACGTTATACGTTATACGTTATACGTTATACGTTGTACGTTGTACGTTATACGTTATACGTTATACGTTATACGTTATACGTTATACGTTGTACGTTGTACGTTATACGTTATAAGTTATACGTTATACGTTATACGATATACGTTACACGTTATACGTTAACGTTACACGTTGTACGTTGTACGTTGTACGTTATACGTTGAACGTTATACGTTATACGTTATACGTTATACGTTATACGTTATACGTTATACGTTATACGTTATACGTTATACGTTATACGTTATACGTTATACGTTATACGTTATACGTTATACGTTATACGTTATACGTTATACGTTATACGTTAAACGTTATACGTTATACGTTATACGTTATGCGTTATACGTTATACGTTATACGTTATACGTTATACGTTATACGTTATACGTTATACGTTATACGTTATACGTTATACGTTATACGTTATACGTTATACGTTATACGTTATACGTTATACGTTATACGTTATACGTTATACGTTATACGTTATACGTTATACGTTATACGTTATACGTTATACGTTACACGTTATACGTTAACGTTACACGTTGTACGTTGTACGTTGTACGTTATACGTTGAACGTTATACGTTATACGTTATACGTTATACGTTATACGTTATACGTTATACGTTATACGATATACGTTATACGTTATACGTTATACGTTATACGTTATACGTTATACGATATACGTTATACGTTATACGTTATACGTTATACGTTATACGCTGTACGTTATCCGTTGTACGTTATACGTCATACATTATACTTCATACGTTATACATTTTACGTTATACGCTATACGTTATAAGCTGTACGTTATACGTTATACGTTAACGTTACACGTTGTACGTTGTACGTTGTACGTTATACGTTGAACGTTATACGTTGTACGTTATACGTTGTACGTTATACGTTATCCGTTAGACGTTTAACGTTATACGTTGTACGTTATACGTATGTACGTTGTACGTTATACGTTGAACGTTATACGTTGTACGTTATACGATATACGTTATACGTTATACGTTATACGTTATACGTTATATGCTGTACGTTATCCGTTGTACGTTATACGTCATACATTATACTTCATACGTTATACATTTTACGTTATACGCTACACGTTATAAGCTGTACGTTATACGTTATACGTTAACGTTACACGTTGTACGTTGTACGTTGTACGTTATACGTTGAACGTTATACGTTGTACGTTATACGTTATCCGTTAGACGTTTTACGTTATACGTTATACGTTATACGTTATACGTTGTACGTTGTACGTTGTACGTTATACGTTGTACGTTATACGTTGTACGTTATACGCTGTACGTTATCCGTTGTATGTTATACGTTATACGTTATACGTTATACGTTATACGTTATACGCTGTACGTTATCCGTTGTACGTTATACGTTATACGTTATACTTCATACGTTATACGTTTTACGTTATACGCTGACGTTATACGCTGTAAGTTATACGCTGTTCGTTATACGTTATACGTTATACGTTATACGTTATACGTTATACGCTGTACGTTATTCGTTCTACGTTATACGTTATACGTTATACTTCATACGTTATACGTTTTACGTTATACGCTGTACGTTATCCGTTGTATGTTATACGTTATACGTTATACGTTATACGTTATACGTTATACGTTATACGTTATACGTTATACGTTATACGTTATACGTTATACGTTATACGTTATACGTTATACGTTATACGTTATACGTTATACGTTATACGATATACGTTATACGTTATACGTTATACGTTATACGTTATACGCTGTACGTTATCCGTTGTACGTTATACGTCATACATTATACTTCATACGTTATACATTTTACGTTATACGCTATACGTTATAAGCTGTACGTTATACGTTATACGTTAACGTTACACGTTGTACGTTGTACGTTGTACGTTATACGTTGAACGTTATACGTTGTACGTTATACGTTATCCGTTAGACGTTTTACGTTATACGTTGTACGTTATACGTATGTACGTTGTACGTTATACGTTGAACGTTATACGTTGTACGTTATACGTTGTACGTTATACGTTGTACGTTATACGTTATACGCTGTACGTTATACGTTATACGTTATACGTTATACGTTATACCTTATACGTTATACGTTGTACGTTATACGTTCTACGTTATACGCTGTATGTTATACGTTATACGTTATACGGTACACGTTGTACCTTGAACGTTATAGGTTATACGTTATACGTTATACGTTATACGTTATACGCTGTACGTTATACGTTATACGTTATACGTTATACGTTATACGTTATACGTTATACGTTATACGTTATACGTTATACGTTATACGTTATACGTTATACGTTATACGTTGTACGTTGTACGTTATACGTTATAAGTTATACGTTATACGTTATACGATATACGTTACACGTTATACGTTATACGTTATACGCTGTACGTTATACGTTATACGTTATACGTTATACGCTGTACGTTATCCGTTGTACGTTATACGTTATACGTTATACGTTATACTTCATACGTTATACGTTTTACGTTATACGCTGTACGTTATCCGTTGTATGTTATACGTTATACGTTATACGTTATACGTTATACGTTATACGTTATACGTTATACGTTATACGTTATACGTTATACGTTATACGTTATACGTTATACGTTATACGTTATACGTTATCCGTTATACGTTATACGTTATACGTTATACGTTATACGTTATACGTTATACGTTATACGTTATACGTTATACGTTATACGTTATACGTTATACGATATACGTTATACGTTATACGTTATACGTTATACGTTATACGCTGTACGTTATCCGTTGTACGTTATACGTCATACATTATACTTCATACGTTATACATTTTACGTTATACGCTATACGTTATAAGCTGTACGTTATACGTTATACGTTAACGTTACACGTTGTACGTTGTACGTTGTACGTTATACGTTGAACGTTATACGTTGTACGTTATACGTTATCCGTTAGACGTTTTACGTTATACGTTGTACGTTATACGTATGTACGTTGTACGTTATACGTTGAACGTTATACGTTGTACGTTATACGATATACGTTATACGTTATACGTTATACGTTATACGTTATACGCTGTACGTTATCCGTTGTACGTTATACGTCATACATTATACTTCATACGTTATACATTTTACGTTATACGCTACACGTTATAAGCTGTACGTTATACGTTATACGTTATACGTTAACGTTACACGTTGTACGTTGTACGTTGTACGTTATACGTTGAACGTTATACGTTGTACGTTATACGTTATCCGTTAGACGTTTTACGTTATACGTTATACGTTATACGTTATACGTTGTACGTTGTACGTTGTACGTTATACGTTGTACGTTATACGTTGTACGTTATACGCTGTACGTTATCCGTTGTATGTTATACGTTATACGTTATACGTTATACGTTATACGTTATACGCTGTACGTTATCCGTTGTACGTTATACGTTATACGTTATACTTCATACGTTATACGTTTTACGTTATACGCTGACGTTATACGCTGTAAGTTATACGCTGTTCGTTATACGTTATACGTTATACGTTATACGGTACACGTTGTACGTTGAACGTTATACGATATACGTTGTACGTTATACGTTGTACGTTATACGTTATACGTTATACGTTTTACGATATACGTTATACGTTATACGTTATACGTTATACGTTATACGTTATACGTTATACGTTATACGTTATACGCTGTACGTTATCCGTTGTACGTTATACGTTATACGTTATACGTTATACGTTGTACGTTATACGTTATACGTTATACGTTATACGTTATACGTTATACGTTATACGTTATACGTTATACGTTATACGTTATACGTTATACGTTATACGTTATACGTTATACGTTATACGTTATACGTTATACGTTGTACGTTATACGTTGTACGTTATACGTTGTACGTTATACGCTGTACGTTATCCGTTGTATGTTATACGTTATACGTTATACGTTATACGTTATACGTTATACGTTATACGTTATACGTTATACGTTATACGTTATACGTTATACGTTATACGTTATACGTTATACGTTATACGTTATACGTTATACGTTATACGTTATACGTTATACGTTATACGTTATACGTTATACGTTATACGTTATACGTTATACGTTATACGTTATACGTTATACGTTATACGTTATACGTTATACGTTATACGTTATACGTTATACGTTATACGTTATACGTTATACGTTATACGTTATACGTTATACGTTATACGTTATACGTTATACGATATACGTTATACGTTATACGTTATACGTTATACGTTATACGCTGTACGTTATCCGTTGTACGTTATACGTCATACATTATACTTCATACGTTATACATTTTACGTTATACGCTATACGTTATAAGCTGTACGTTATACGTTATACGTTAACGTTACACGTTGTACGTTGTACGTTGTACGTTATACGTTGAACGTTATACGTTGTACGTTATACGTTATCCGTTAGACGTTTTACGTTATACGTTATACGTTATACGTTATACGTTATACGTTATACGTTATACGTTATACGTTATACGTTATACGTTATACGCTATACGTTATACGTTATACGTTATACGTTATACGTTATACGTTATACGTTATACGTTATACGTTATACGTTATACGTTATACGTTATACGTTATACGTTATACGTTATACGTTATACGTTATACGTTATACGTTATACGTTATACGTTATACGTTATACGTTGTACGTTGTACGTTATACGTTATAAGTTATACGTTATACGTTATACGATATACGTTACACGTTATACGTTAACGTTACACGTTGTACGTTGTACGTTGTACGTTATACGTTGAACGTTATACGTTATACGTTATACGTTATACGTTATACGTTATACGTTATACGTTATACGTTATACGTTATACGTTATACGTTATACGTTATACGTTATACGTTATACGTTATACGTTATACGTTATACGTTATACGTTATACGTTATACGTTATACGTTATACGTTATACGTTATACGTTATACGTTATACGTTATACGTTATACGTTATACGTTATACGTTATACGTTATACGTTATACGTTATACGTTATACGTTATACGTTATACGTTATACGTTATACGTTATACGTTATACGTTATACGTTATACGTTATACGTTATACGTTATACGTTATACGTTATACGTTATACGTTATACGTTATACGTTATACGTTACACGTTATACGTTAACGTTACACGTTGTACGTTGTACGTTGTACGTTATACGTTGAACGTTATACGTTATACGTTATACGTTATACGTTATACGTTATACATTATACGTTATACGTTATACGTTATACGTTATACGTTATACGATATACGTTATACGTTATACGTTATACGTTATACGTTATACGCTGTACGTTATCCGTTGTACGTTATACGTCATACATTATACTTCATACGTTATACATTTTACGTTATACGCTATACGTTATAAGCTGTACGTTATACGTTATACGTTAACGTTACACGTTGTACGTTGTACGTTGTACGTTATACGTTGAACGTTATACGTTGTACGTTATACGTTATCCGTAAGACGTTTTACGTTATACGTTATACGTTATACGTTATACGTTATACGTTATACGTTATACGTTATACGTTATACGTTATACGTTATACGTTATACGTTATACGTTATACGTTATACGTTGTACGTTGTACGTTATACGTTATAAGTTATACGTTATACGTTATACGATATACGTTACACGTTATACGTTATACGTTATACGCTGTACGTTATACGCTGTACGTTATACGCTGTACGTTATACGTTATACTTTATTCGTTATACGTTATACGTTATACGTTATACGTTATACGTTATACGTTATACGTTATACGTTATACGTTATACGTTATACGTTATACGTTATACGTTATACGTTATACGTTTTACGTTATACGCTGTACGTTATACGCTGTAAGTTATACGCTGTTCGTTATACGTTATACGTTATACGTTATACGGTACACGTTGTACGTTGAACGTTATACGTTATACGTTGTACGTTATACGTTATACGTTGTACGTTATACGTTATACGTTATACGCTGTACGTTATACGCTGTACGTTATACGCTGTACGTTATACGTTATACGTTGTACGTTATACGTTATACGTTATACGTTATACGTTATACGTTATACGTTATACGTTATACGTTATACGTTATACGTTATACGTTATACGTTATACGTTATACGTTGTACGTTGTACGTTATACGTTATAAGTTATACGTTATACGTTATACGATATACGTTACACGTTATACGTTATACGTTATACGCTGTACGTTATACGCTGTACGTTATACGCTGTACGTTATACGTTATACTTTATTCGTTATACGTTATACGTTATACGTTATACGTTATACGTTATACGTTATACGTTATACGTTATACGTTATAAGTTATACGTTATACGTTATACGTTATACGTTGTACGTTGTACGTTGTACGTTATACGTTCTACGTTATACGTTATACGTTATACGATATACGTTACACGTTATACGTTATACGTTATACGCTGTACGTTATACGCTGTACGTTATACGTTATACGTTATACGTTATACGTTATACGTTATACGTTATACGTTATACGTTATACGTTATACGTTATACGTTATACGTTATACGTTATACGTTATACGTTATACGTTATACGTTATACGTTATACGTTATACGTTATACGTTCTACGTTATACGTTATACGATATACGTTATACGTTATACGTTATACGTTATACGTTATACGCTGTACGTTATCCGTTGTACGTTATACGTCATACATTATACTTCATACGTTATACATTTTACGTTATACGCTATACGTTATAAGCTGTACGTTATACGTTATACGTTAACGTTACACGTTGTACGTTGTACGTTGTACGTTATACGTTGAACGTTATACGTTGTACGTTATACGTTATATGTTAGACGTTTTACGTTATACGTTATACGTTATACGTTATACGTTGTACGTTGTACGTTGTACGTTATACGTTGTACGTTATACGTTGTACGTTATACGCTGTACGTTATCCGTTGTATGTTATACGTTATACGTTATACGTTATACGTTATACGTTATACGCTGTACGTTATCCGTTGTACGTTATACGTTATACGTTATACTTCATACGTTATACGTTTTACGTTATACGCTGACGTTATACGCTGTAAGTTATACGCTGTTCGTTATACGTTATACGTTATACGGTACACGTTGTACGTTGAACGTTATACGATATACGTTGTACGTTATACGTTGTACGTTATACGTTATACGTTATACGTTTTACGATATACGTTATACGTTATACGTTATACGTTATACGTTATACGTTATACGCTGTACGTTATACGCTGTACGTTATACGCTGTACGTTATACGTTGTACGTTATACGTTGTACGTTATACGCTGTACGTTATCCGTTGTATGTTATACGTTATACGTTATACGTTATACGTTATACGTTATACGTTATACGTTATACGCTGTACGTTATCCGTTGTACGTTATACGTTATACGTTATACGTTATACTTCATACGTTATACGTTTTACGTTATACGCTGTACGTTATACGCTGTAAGTTATACGCTGTTCGTTATACGTTATACGTTATACGTTATACGCTGTACGTTATCCGTTGTACGTTATACGTTATACGTTATACGTTATACTTCATACGTTATACGTTTTACGTTATACGCTGTACGTTATACGCTGTAAGTTATACGCTGTTCGTTATACGTTATACGTTATACGTTATACGGTACACGTTGTACGTTGAACGTTATACGTTATACGTTGTACGTTATACGTTATACGTTGTACGTTATACGTTATACGTTATACGCTGTACGTTATACGCTGTACGTTATACGCTGTACGTTATACGTTATACGTTATACGTTATACGATGTACGTTATACGCTGTACGTTATACGCTGTACGTTATACGTTATACGTTATACGTTACACGTTGTACGTTGTACGTTGTACGTTATACGTTGTACGTTATACGTTATACGTTATACGTTACACGTTGTACGTTGTACGTTATACGTATGTACGTTGTACGTTATACGTTGAACGTTATACGTTGTACGTTATACGTTGTACGTTATACGTTGTACGTTATACGTTATACGCTGTACGTTATACGTTATACGTTATACGTTATACGTTATACGCTGTACGTTATACGCTGTACGTTATACGCTGTACGTTATACGTTATACGTTATACGTTACACGTTGTACGTTGTACGTTGTACGTTATACGTTATAAGTTATACGTTATACGTTATACGATATACGTTACACGTTATACGTTATACGTTATACGCTGTACGTTATACGCTGTACGTTATAAGCTGTGCGTTATACGTTATACTTTATTCGTTATACGTTATACGTTATACGTTATACGTTATACGTTATACGTTATACGTTATACGTTATACGTTATACGTTATACGTTATACGTTATACGTTATACGTTATACGTTATAAGTTATACGTTATACGTTATACGTTATACGCTGTACGTTATCCGTTGTACGTTATACGTCATACATTATACTTCATACGTTATACATTTTACGTTATACGCTATACGTTATAAGCTGTACGTTATACGTTATACGTTAACGTTACACGTTGTACGTTGTACGTTGTACGTTATACGTTGAACGTTATACGTTGTACGTTATACGTTATCCGTAAGACGTTTTACGTTATACGTTATACGTTATACGTTATACGTTATACGTTATACGTTATACGTTATACGTTATACGTTATACGTTATACGTTATGCGTTATACGTTATACGTTATACGTTGTACGTTGTACGTTATACGTTATAAGTTATACGTTATACGTTATACGATATACGTTACACGTTATACGTTATACGTTATACGCTGTACGTTATACGCTGTACGTTATACGTTATACGTTATACGTTACACGTTGTACATTGTACGTTGTACGTTATACGTTGTACGTTATACGTTATACGTTATACGTTACACGTTGTACGTTGTACGTTATACGAATGTACGTTGTACGTTATACGTTGAACGTTATACGTTGTACGTTATACGTTGTACGTTATACGTTGTACGTTGTACGTTATACGTTATACGCTGTACGTTATACGTTATACGTTATACGTTATACGTTATACCTTATACGTTATACGATGTACGTTATACGTTCTACGTTATACGCTGTATGTTATACGTTATACGTTATACGGTACACGTTGTACCTTGAACGTTATACGTTATACGTTATACGTTATACGTTATACGTTATACGTTATACGCTGTACGTTATACGCTGTACGTTATACGCTGTACGTTATACGTTATACGTTATACGTTACACGTTGTACGTTACACGTTGTACGTTGTACGTTGTACGTTATACGTTGAACGTTATACGTTATACGTTATACTTCATACGTTATACGTTTTACGTTATACGCTGTACGTTATACGCTGTAAGTTATACGCTGTTCGTTATACGTTATACGTTATACGTTATACGGTACACGTTGTACGTTGAACGTTATACGATATACGTTGTACGTTATACGTTGTACGTTATACGTTATACGTTATACGTTATACGATATACGTTATACGTTATACGTTATACGTTATACGTTATACGTTATACGCTGTACGTTATACGCTGTACGTTATACGCTGTACGTTATACGTTGTACGTTATACGTTGTACGTTATACGCTGTACGTTATCCGTTGTATGTTATACGTTATACGTTATACGTTATACGTTATACGTTATACGTTATACGTTATACGCTGTACGTTATCCGTTGTACGTTATACGTTATACGTTATACGTTATACTTCATACGTTATACGTTTTACGTTATACGCTGTACGTTATACGCTGTAAGTTATACGCTGTTCGTTATACGTTATACGTTATACGTTATACGCTGTACGTTATCCGTTATACGTTATACGTTATACGTTATACGTTATACTTCATACGTTATACGTTTTACGTTATACGCTGTACGTTATACGCTGTAAGTTATACGCTCTTCGTTATACGTTATACGTTATACGTTATACGGTACACGTTGTACGTTGAACGTTATACGTTATACGTTGTACGTTATACGTTATACGTTGTACGTTATACGTTATACGTTATACGCTGTACGTTATACGCTGTACGTTATACGCTGTACGTTATACGTTATACGTTATACGTTATACGCTGTACGTTATACGCTGTACGTTATACGCTGTACGTTATACGTTATACGTTATACGTTACACGTTGTACGTTGTACGTTGTACGTTATACGTTGTACGTTATACGTTATACGTTATACGTTACACGTTGTACGTTGTACGTTATACGTATGTACGTTGTACGTTATACGTTGAACGTTATACGTTGTACGTTATACGTTGTACGTTATACGTTGTACGTTATACGTTGTACGTTATACGTTATACGCTGTACGTTATACGTTATACGTTATACGTTATACGTTATACCTTATACGTTATACGTTGTACGTTATACGTTCTACGTTATACGCTGTATGTTATACGTTATACGTTATACGGTACACGTTGTACCTTGAACGTTATACGTTATACGTTATACGTTATACGTTATACGTTATACGCTGTACGTTATACGTTATACGTTATACGTTATACGTTATACGTTATACGTTATACGTTATACGTTATACGTTATACGTTATACGTTATACGTTGTACGTTGTACGTTATACGTTATAAGTTATACGTTATACGTTATACGATATACGTTACACGTTATACGTTATACGTTATACGCTGTACGTTATACGCTGTACGTTATACGCTGTACGTTATACGTTATACTTTATTCGTTATACGTTATACGTTATACGTTATACGTTATACGTTATACGTTATACGTTATAAGTTATACGTTATACGTTATACGTTATACGTTGTACGTTGTACGTTATACGTTCTACGTTATACGTTATACGTTATACGATATACGTTACACGTTATACGTTATACGTTATACGCTGTACGTTATACGCTGTACGTTATACGTTATACGTTAGACGTTATACGTTATACGTTATACGTTATACGTTATACGTTATACGTTATACGTTATACGTTATACGTTATACGTTATACGTTATACGTTATACGTTATACGTTATACGTTATACGTTATACGTTATACGTTATACGTTATACGTTATACGTTATACGTTATACGATATACGTTATACGTTATACGCTGTACGTTATACGTTGTACGTTATACGTTGTACGTTATACGCTGTACGTTATCCGTTGTATGTTATACGTTATACGTTATACGTTATACGTTATACGTTATACGTTATACGTTATACGCTGTACGTTATCCGTTGTACGTTATACGTTATACGTTATACGTTATACTTCATACGTTATACGTTTTACGTTATACGCTGTACGTTATACGCTGTAAGTTATACGCTGTTCGTTATACGTTATACGTTATACGTTATACGTTGTACGTTATCCGTTGTACGTTATACGTTATACGTTATACGTTATACTTCATACGTTATACGTTTTACGTTATACGCTGTACGTTATACGCTGTAAGTTATACGCTGTTCGTTATACGTTATACGTTATACGTTATACGGTACACGTTGTACGTTGAACGTTATACGTTATACGTTGTACGTTATACGTTATACGTTGTACGTTATACGTTATACGTTATACGCTGTACGTTATACGCTGTACGTTATACGCTGTACGATATACGTTACACGTTATACGTTAACGTTACACGTTGTACGTTGTACGTTGTACGTTATACGTTGAACGTTATACGTTATACGTTATACGTTATACGTTATACGTTATACGTTATACGTTATACGTTATACGTTATACGTTATACGTTATACGTTATACGTTATACGTTATACGTTATACGTTATACGTTATACGTTATACGTTATACGTTATACGTTATACGTTATACGTTATACGTTATACGTTATACGTTATACGTTATACGTTATACGCTGTACGTTATCCGTTGTACGTTATACGTCATACATTATACTTCATACGTTATACATTTTACGTTATACGCTATACGTTATAAGCTGTACGTTATACGTTATACGTTATACGTTATACGTTATACGTTATACGTTATACGTTATACGTTATACGTTATACGTTATACGTTATACGTTATACGTTATACGTTATACGTTATACGTTATACGTTATACGTTATACGTTATACGTTATACGTTATACGTTATACGTTATACGTTATACGTTATACGTTATACGTTATACGTTATACGCTGTACGTTATCCGTTGTACGTTATACGTCATACATTATACTTCATACGTTATACATTTTACGTTATACGCTATACGTTATAAGCTGTACGTTATACGTTATACGTTAACGTTACACGTTGTACGTTGTACGTTGTACGTTATACGTTGAACGTTATACGTTGTACGTTATACGTTATCCGTAAGACGTTTTACGTTATACGTTATACGTTATACGATATACGTTACACGTTATACGTTATACGTTATACGCTGTACGTTATACGCTGTACGTTATACGCTGTACGTTATACGTTATACTTTATTCGTTATACGTTATACGTTATACGTTATACGTTATACGTTATACGATATACGTTATACGTTGTACGTTATACGTTATACGTTATAAGTTATACGTTATACGTTATACGTTATACGCTGTACGTTATCCGTTGTACGTTATACGTCATACATTATACTTCATACGTTATACATTTTACGTTATACGCTATACGTTATAAGCTGTACGTTATACGTTATACGTTAACGTTACACGTTGTACGTTGTACGTTGTACGTTATACGTTGAACGTTATACGTTGTACGTTATACGTTATCCGTAAGACGTTTTACGTTATACGTTATACGTTATACGTTATACGTTATACGTTATACGTTATACGTTATACGTTATACGTTATACGTCATACGTTATACGTTATACGTTGTACGTTGTACGTTATACGTTATAAGTTATACGTTATACGTTATACGATATACGTTACACGTTATACGTTATACGTTATACGCTGTACGTTATACGCTGTACGTTATACGTTATACGTTATACGTTACACGTTGTACGTTGTACGTTGTACGTTATACGTTGTACGTTATACGTTATACGTTATACGTTACACGTTGTACGTTGTACGTTATACGTATGTACGTTGTACGTTATACGTTGAACGTTATACGTTGTACGTTATACGTTGTACGTTATACGTTGTACGTTATACGTTATACGCTGTACGTTATACGTTATACGTTATACGTTATACGTTATACGTTGTACGTTATACGTTATACGTTGTACGTTATACGTTATACGTTATACGCTGTATGTTATACGTTATACGTTATACGGTACACGTTGTACGTTGAACGTTATACGTTATACGTTATACGTTATACGCTGTACGTTATACGCTGTACGTTATACGCTGTACGTTATACGTTATACGTTATACGTTACACGTTGTACGTTACACGTTGTACGTTGTACGTTGTACGTTATACGTTGAACGTTATACGTTGTACGTCATACGTTGTACGTTATACGTTGTACGTTATACTTTCTACGCTGTACGTTATACGTTATACGTTATACCTTATACGTTATACGTTGTACATTATACGTTATACGTTATACGCTGTACGTTATCCGTTGTACGTTATACGTTATACGTTATACGTTATACGCTGTACGTTATACGCTGTACGTTATAAGCTGTACGTTATACGTTATACGTTATACGTTACACGTTGTACGTTATACGCTGTACGTTACACGCGGTACGTTATACGCTGTACGTTATACGATATACGTTATACGTTATACGTTACACGTTATACGTTATACCTTATACGTTATACGTTGTATGTTATACGTTATACGTTATACGTTATACGTTATACGTTATACGATATACGTTATACGTTATACGTTATACGTTATACGTTATACGCTGTACGTTATCCGTTGTACGTTATACGTCATACATTATACTTCATACGTTATACATTTTACGTTATACGCTATACGTTATAAGCTGTACGTTATACGTTATACGTTAACGTTACACGTTGTACGTTGTACGTTGTACGTTATACGTTGAACGTTATACGTTGTACGTTATACGTTATCCGTAAGACGTTTTACGTTATACGTTATACGTTATACGTTATACGTTATACGTTATACGTTATACGTTATACGTTATACGTCATACGTTATACGTTATACGTTGTACGTTGTACGTTATACGTTATAAGTTATACGTTATACGTTATACGATATACGTTACACGTTATACGTTATACGTTATACGCTGTACGTTATACGCTGTACGTTATACGTTATACGTTATACGTTACACGTTGTACGTTGTACGTCGTACGTTATACGTTGTACGTTATACGTTATACGTTATACGTTACACGTTGTACGTTGTACGTTATACGTATGTACGTTGTACGTTATACGTTGAACGTTATACGTTGTACGTTATACGTTGTACGTTATACGTTGTACGTTATACGTTATACGCTGTACGTTATACGTTATACGTTATACGTTATACGTTATACCTTATACGTTATACGTTGTACGTTATACGTTCTACGTTATACGCTGTATGTTATACGTTATACGTTATACGGTACACGTTGTACCTTGAACGTTATACGTTATACGTTATACGTTATACGTTATACGCTGTACGTTATACGCTGTACGTTATACGCTGTACGTTATACGTTATACGTTATACGTTACACGTTGTACGTTACACGTTGTACGTTGTACGTTGTACGTTATACGTTGAACGTTATACGTTGTAAGTCATACGTTGTACGTTATACGTTGTACGTTATACTTTCTACGCTGTACGTTATACGTTATACGTTATACCTTATACGTTATACGTTGTACATTATACGTTATACGTTATACGCTGTACGTTATCCGTTGTACGTTATACGTTATACGTTATACGTTATACGCTGTACGTTATACGCTGTACGTTATAAGCTGTACGTTATACGTTATACGTTATACGTTACACGTTGTACGTTATACGCTGTACGTTACACGCGGTACGTTATACGCTGTACGTTATACGATATACGTTATACGTTATACGTTATACGTTATACGTTATACCTTATACGTTATACGTTGTATGTTATACGTTATACGTTATACGTTATACGTTATACGTTATACGATATACGTTATACGTTATACGTTATACGTTATACGTTATACGTTATACGCTGTACGTTATCCGTTGTACGTTATACGTCATACATTATACTTCATACGTTATACATTTTACGTTATACGCTATACGTTATAAGCTGTACGTTATACGTTATACGTTAACGTTACACGTTGTACGTTGTACGTTGTACGTTATACGTTGAACGTTATACGTTGTACGTTATACGTTATCCGTTATACGTTATACGTTATACGCTGTACGTTATCCGTTGTACGTTATACGTTATACGTTACACTTCATACGTTATACGTTTTACGTTATACGCTGTACGTTATACGCTGTAAGTTATACGCTGTTCGTTATACGTTATACGTTATACGTTATACGTTATACGTTATACGATATACGTTACACGTTATACGTTATACGTTATACGCTGTACGTTATACGCTGTACGTTATACGCTGTACGTTATACGTTATACTTTATTCGTTATACGTTATACGTTATACGTTATACGTTATACGTTATACGTTATACGTTATACGTTATATGTTATACGTTATAAGTTATACGTTATACGTTATACGTTATACGTTGTACGTTGTACGTTATACGTTCTACGTTATACGTTATACGATATACGTTACACGTTATACGTTATACGTTATACGCTGTACGTTATACGCTGTACGTTATACGTTATACGTTATACGTTATACGTTATACGTTATACGTTATACGTTATACGTTATACGTTATACGTTATACGTTATACGTTATACGTTATACGTTATACGTTATACGTTATACGTTATACGTTATACGTTATACGTTCTACGTTCTACGTTATACGTTATACGTTATACGTTATACGTTATACGTTATACGTTATACGTTATACGTTATACGTTATACGTTATACGTTATACGTTATACGTTATACGTTATACGTTATACGTTATACGTTATACGTTATACGTTATACGTTATACGTTATACGTTATACGTTATACGTTATACGTTATACGTTATACGTTATACGTTATACGTTATACGTTATACGTTATACGTTATACGTTATACGTTATACGTTATACGTTATACGTTATACGTTATACGTTATACGTTATACGTTATACGTTATACGTTATACGTTATACGTTATACGTTATACGTTATACGTTATACGTTATACGTTATACGTTGTACGTTGTACGTTATCCGTTGTACGTTATACGTTATACGTTATACGTTATACTTCATACGTTATACGTTTTACGTTATACGCTGTACGTTATACGCTGTAAGTTATACGCTGTTCGTTATACGTTATACGTTATACGTTATACGTTATACGGTACACGTTGTACGTTGAACGTTATACGTTATACGTTGTACGTTATACGTTGTACGTTATACGTTATACGTTATACGTTATACGATATACGTTATACGTTATACGTTATACGTTATACGTTATACGTTATACGTTATACGCTGTACGTTATACGCTGTACGTTATACGCTGTACGTTATACGTTGTACGTTATACGTTGTACGTTATACGCTGCACGTTATCCGTTGTATGTTATACGTTATACGTTATACGTTATACGTTATACGTTATACGCTGTACGTTATCCGTTGTACGTTATACGTTATACGTTACACTTCATACGTTATACGTTTCACGTTATACGCTGTACGTTATACGCTGTAAGTTATACGCTGTTCGTTATACGTTATACGTTATACGTTATACGTTATACGGTACACGTTGTACGTTGAACGTTATACGATATACGTTGTACGTTATACGCTGTACGTTATACGTTGTACGTTATACGTTATACGCTGTACGTTATACGCTGTACGTTATACGCTGTACGTTATACGTTATACGTTATAAGTTACACGGTGTACGTTGTACGTTATACGTTATACGTTATGCGATATACGTTATACGTTATACGTTATACGTTATACGTTATACGTTATACGTTATACGATATACGTTATACGTTGTACGTTGTACGTTATACGTTCTACGTTATACGTTATACGTTATACGATATACGTTACACGTTATACGTTATATGTTATACGTTGTACGTTATACGTTATACGTTGTACGTTATACCTTATACGTTATACGTTGTATGTTATACGTTATACGTTTTACGTTATACGCTGTACGTTATACGCTGTAAGTTATACGCTGTTCGTTATACGTTATACGTTATACGTTATACGGTACACGTTGTACGTTGAACGTTATACGATATACGTTGTACGTTATACGTTGTACGTTATACGTTATACGTTATACGTTATACGATATACGTTATACGTTATACGTTATACGTTATACGTTATACGCTGTACGTTATACGCTGTACGTTATACGCTGTACGTTATACGTTGTACGTTATACGTTGTACGTTATACGCTGTACGTTATCCGTTGTATGTTCTACGTTATACGTTATACGTTATACGTTATACGTTATACGTTATACGCTGTACGTTATCCGTTGTACGTTATACGTTATACGTTATACGTTATACTTCATACGTTATACGTTTTACGTTATACGCTGTACGTTATACGCTGTAAGTTATACGCTGTTCGTTATACGTTATACGTTATACGTTATACGCTGTACGTTATCCGTTGTACGTTATACGTTATACGTTATACGTTATACTTCATACGTTATACGTTTTACGTTATACGCTGTACGTTATACGCTGTAAGTTATACGCTGTTCGTTATACGTTATACGTTATACGTTATACGGTACACGTTGTACGTTGAACGTTATACGTTATACGTTGTACGTTATACGTTATACGTTGTACGTTATACCTTATACGTTATACGTTGTATGTTATACGTTTTACGCTGTACGTTATACGTTATACGTTATACGCTGTACGTTATACGCTGTACGTTATACGCTGTACGTTATACGTTATACTTTATTCGTTATACGTTATACGTTATACGTTATACGTTATACGTTATACGTTATACGTTATACGTTATAAGTTATACCTTATACGTTATACGTTATACGTTGTACGTTGTACGTTATACGTTCTACGTTATACGTTATACGTTATACGATATACGTTACACGTTATACGTTATACGTTATACGCTGTACGTTATACGCTGTACGTTATACGTTATACGTTATACGTTATACGTTATACGTTATACGTTATACGTTATACGTTATACGTTATACGTTATACGTTATACGTTATACGTTATACGTTATACGTTATACGTTATACGTTATACGTTATACGTTATACGATATACGTTATACGTTATACGTTATACGTTATACGTTATACGCTGTACGTTATCCGTTGTACGTTATACGTCATACATTATACTTCATACGTTATACATTTTACGTTATACGCTATACGTTATAAGCTGTACGTTATACGTTATACGTTAACGTTACACGTTGTACGTTGTACGTTGTACGTTATACGTTGAACGTTATACGTTGTACGTTATACGTTATACGTTAGACGTTTTACGTTATACGTTATACGTTATACGTTATACGTTGTACGTTGTACGTTGTACGTTATACGTTGTACGTTATACGTTGTACGTTATACGCTGTACGTTATCCGTTGTATGTTATACGTTATACGTTATACGTTATACGTTATACGTTATACGCTGTACGTTATCCGTTGTACGTTATACGTTATACGTTATACTTCATACGTTATACGTTTTACGTTATACGCTGTACGTTATACGCTGTAAGTTATACGCTGTTCGTTATACGTTATACGTTATACGTTATACGGTACACGTTGTACGTTGAACGTTATACGATATACGTTGTACGTTATACGTTGTACGTTATACGTTATACGTTATACGTTATACGATATACGTTATACGTTATACGTTATACGTTATACGTTATACGCTGTACGTTATACGCTGTACGTTATACGCTGTACGTTATACGTTGTACGTTATACGTTGTACGTTATACGCTGTACGTTATCCGTTGTATGTTATACGTTATACGTTATACGTTATACGTTATACGTTATACGTTATACGCTGTACGTTATCCGTTGTACGTTATACGTTATACGTTATACGTTATACTTCATACGTTATACGTTTTACGTTATACGCTGTACGTTATACGCTGTAAGTTATACGCTGTTCGTTATACGTTATACGTTATACGTTATACGCTGTACGTTATCCGTTGTACGTTATACGTTATACGTTATACGTTATACTTCATACGTTATACGTTTTACGTTATACGCTGTACGTTATACGCTGTAAGTTATACGCTGTTCGTTATACGTTATACGTTATACGTTATACGGTACACGTTGTACGTTGAACGTTATACGTTATACGTTGTACGTTATACGTTATACGTTGTACGTTATACGTTATACGTTATACGTTATACGTTATACATTATACGTTATACGTTATACGTTATACGTTATACGTTATACGATATACGTTATACGTTATACGTTATACGTTATACGTTATACGCTGTACGTTATCCGTTGTACGTTATACGTCATACATTATACTTCATACGTTATACATTTTACGTTATACGCTATACGTTATAAGCTGTACGTTATACGTTATACGTTAACGTTACACGTTGTACGTTGTACGTTGTACGTTATACGTTGAACGTTATACGTTGTACGTTATACGTTATCCGTAAGACGTTTTACGTTATACGTTATACGTTATACGTTATACGTTATACGTTATACGTTATACGTTATACGTTATACGTTATACGTTATACGTTATACGTTATACGTTATACGTTATACGTTATACGTTATACGTTATACGTTATACGTTATACGTTATACGTTATACGTTATACGTTGTACGTTGTACGTTATACGTTATAAGTTATACGTTATACGTTATACGATATACGTTACACGTTATACGTTATACGTTATACGCTGTACGTTATACGCTGTACGTTATACGCTGTACGTTATACGTTATACTTTATTCGTTATACGTTATACGTTATACGTTATACGTTATACGTTATACGTTATACGTTATACGTTATACGTTATACGTTATACGTTATAAGTTATACGTTATACGTTATACGTTATACGTTATACGTTATACGTTATACGTTATACGTTATACGTTATACGTTATACGTTATACCTTATACGTTATACGTTATACGTTATACGTTATACGTTATACGTTATACGTTATACGTTATACGTTATACGTTATACGTTATACGTTATACGTTATACGTTATACGTTATACGTTATACGTTATACGTTATACGTTATACGTTATACGTTATACGTTATACGTTATACGTTATACGTTATACGTTATACGTTATACGTTATACGTTATACGTTATACGTTATACGTTATACGTTATACGTTATACGTTATACGTTATACGTTATACGTTATACGTTATACGTTATACGTTATACGTTATACGTTATACGTTATACGTTATACGTTATACGTTATACGTTATACGTTATACGTTATACGTTATACGTTATACGTTATACGTTATACGTTATACGCTGTACGTTATACGCTGTACGTTATACGCTGTACGTTATACGTTGTACGTTATACGTTGTACGTTATACGCTGTACGTTATCCGTTGTATGTTATACGTTATACGTTATACGTTATACGTTACACGTTACACGTTGTACGTTGTACGTTATACGTTATACGTTACACGTTGTACGTTGTACGTTGTACGTTGTACGTTGTACGTTATACGTTGTACGTTATACGTTGTACGTTATACGCTGTACGTTATACGCTGTACGTTATCCGTTGTACGTTATACGTTATACGTTATACGTTATACTTCATACGTTATACGTTTTACGTTATACGCTGTACGTTATACGCTGTAAGTTATACGCTGTTCGTTATACGTTATACGTTATACGTTATACGTTATACGTTATACGTTATACGTTATACGTTATACGTTATACGTTATACGTTATACGTTATACGTTATACGTTATACGTTATACGTTATACGTTATACGTTATACGTTATACGTTATACGTTATACGTTATACGTTATACGTTATACGTTATACGTTATACGTTATACGTTATACGTTATACGTTATACGTTATACGTTATACGTTATACGTTATACGTTATACGTTATACGTTATACGTTATACGTTATACGTTATACGTTATACGTTATACGTTATACGTTATCCGTTAGACGTTTTACGTTATACGTTATACGTTATACGTTATACGTTGTACGTTATACGTTATACGTTGTACGTTATACGTTATACGTTATACGTTATACTTCATACGTTATACGTTTTACGTTATACGCTGTACGTTATACGCTGTAAGTTATACGCTGTTCGTTATACGTTATACGTTATACGTTATACGTTATACGGTACACGTTGTACGTTGAACGTTATACGTTATACGTTGTACGTTATACGTTGTACGTTATACGTTATACGTTATACGTTATACGATATACGTTATACGTTATACGTTATACGTTATACGTTATACGTTATACGTTATACGCTGTACGTTATACGCTGTACGTTATACGCTGTACGTTATACCTTGTACGTTATACGTTGTACGTTATACGCTGCACGTTATCCGTTGTATGTTATACGTTATACGTTATACGTTATACGTTATACGTTATACGCTGTACGTTATCCGTTGTACGTTATACGTAATACGTTACACTTCATACGTTATACGTTTTACGTTATACGCTGTACGTTATACGCTGTAAGTTATACGCTGTTCGTTGTACGTTATACGTTATAAGTTATACGTTATACGTTATACGATATACGTTACACGTTATACGTTATACGTTATACGCTGTACGTTATACGCTGTACGTTATACGCTGTACGTTATACGTTATACTTTATTCGTTATACGTTATACGTTATACGTTATACGTTATACGTTATACGTTATACGTTATACGTTATACGTTATACGTTATACGTTATAAGTTATACGTTATACGTTATACGTTATACGTTGTACGTTGTACGTTATACGTTCTACGTTATACGTTATACGATATACGTTACACGTTATACGTTATACGTTATACGCTGTACGTTATACGCTGTACGTTATACGTTATACGTTATACGTTATACGTTATACGTTATACGTTATACGTTATACGTTATACGTTATACGTTATACGTTATACGTTATACGTTATACGTTATACGTTATACGTTATACGTTATACGTTATACGTTATACGTTATACGTTCTACGTTCTACGTTATACGTTATACGTTATACGTTATACGTTATACGTTATACGTTATACGTTATACGTTATACGTTATACGTTATACGTTATACGTTATACGTTATACGTTATACGTTATACGTTATACGTTATACGTTATACGTTATACGTTATACGTTATACGTTATACGTTATACGTTATACGTTATACGTTATACGTTATACGTTATACGTTATACGTTATACGTTATACGTTATACGTTATACGTTATACGTTATACGTTATACGTTATACGTTATACGTTATACGTTATACGTTATACGTTATACGTTATACGTTATACGTTATACGTTATCCGTTAGACGTTTTACGTTATACGTTATACGTTATACGTTATACGTTGTACGTTGTACGTTATCCGTTGTACGTTATACGTTATACGTTATACGTTATACTTCATACGTTATACGTTTTACGTTATACGCTGTACGTTATACGCTGTAAGTTATACGCTGTTCGTTATACGTTATACGTTATACGTTATACGTTATACGGTACACGTTGTACGTTGAACGTTATACGATATACGTTGTACGTTATACGTTGTACGTTATACGTTATACGTTATACGTTATACGATATACGTTATACGTTATACGTTATACGTTATACGTTATACGTTATACGTTATACGCTGTACGTTATACGCTGTACGTTATACGCTGTACGTTATACCTTGTACGTTATACGTTGTACGTTATACGCTGCACGTTATCCGTTGTATGTTATACGTTATACGTTATACGTTATACGTTATACGTTATACGCTGTACGTTATCCGTTGTACGTTATACGTTATACGTTACACTTCATACGTTATACGTTTTACGTTATACGCTGTACGTTATACGCTGTAAGTTATACGCTGTTCGTTATACGTTATACGTTATACGTTATACGTTATACGGTACACGTTGTACGTTGAACGTTATACGTTATACGTTGTACGTTATACGCTGTACGTTATACGTTATACGTTATACGTTATACGCTGTACGTTATACGCTGTACGTTATACGCTGTACGTTATACGTTATACGTTATAAGTTACACGGTGTACGTTGTACGTTGTACGTTATACGTTGTTCGTTATACGTTATACGTTATACGTTATACGTTATACGTTATACGTTATACGTTATACGATATACGTTATACGTTGTACGTTGTACGTTATACGTTCTACGTTATACGTTATACGTTATACGATATACGTTACACGTTATACGTTATATGTTATACGTTGTACGTTATACGTTATACGTTGTACGTTATACCTTATACGTTATACGTTGTATGTTATACGTTATACGTTTTACGTTATACGCTGTACGTTATACGCTGTAAGTTATACGCTGTTCGTTATACGTTATACGTTATACGTTATACGGTACACGTTGTACGTTGAACGTTATACGATATACGTTGTACGTTATACGTTGTACGTTATACGTTATACGTTATACGTTATACGATATACGTTATACGTTATACGTTATACGTTATACGTTATACGCTGTACGTTATACGCTGTACGTTATACGCTGTACGTTATACGTTGTACGTTATACGTTGTACGTTATACGCTGTACGTTATCCGTTGTATGTTATACGTTATACGTTATACGTTATACGTTATACGTTATACGTTATACGCTGTACGTTATCCGTTGTACGTTATACGTTATACGTTATACGTTATACTTCATACGTTATACGTTTTACGTTATACGCTGTACGTTATACGCTGTAAGTTATACGCTGTTCGTTATACGTTATACGTTATACGTTATACGCTGTACGTTATCCGTTGTACGTTATACGTTATACGTTATACGTTATACTTCATACGTTATACGTTTTACGTTATACGCTGTACGTTATACGCTGTAAGTTATACGCTGTTCGTTATACGTTATACGTTATACGTTATACGGTACACGTTGTACGTTGTACGTTATACGTTATACGTTGTACGTTATACGTTATACGTTGTACGTTATACCTTATACGTTATACGTTGTATGTTATACGTTTTACGCTGTACGTTATACGTTATACGTTATACGCTGTACGTTATACGCTGTACGTTATACGCTGTACGTTATACGTTATACTTTATTCGTTATACGTTATACGTTATACGTTATACGTTATACGTTATACGTTATACGTTATACGTTATAAGTTATACGTTATACGTTATACGTTATACGTTGTACGTTGTACGTTATACGTTCTACGTTATACGTTATACGTTATACGATATACGTTACACGTTATACGTTATACGTTATACGCTGTACGTTATACGCTGTACGTTATACGTTATACGTTATACGTTATACGTTATACGTTATACGTTATACGTTATACGTTATACGTTATACGTTATACGTTATACGTTATACGTTATACGTTATACGTTATACGTTATACGTTATACGTTATACGTTATACGATATACGTTATACGTTATACGTTATACGTTATACGTTATACGCTGTACGTTATCCGTTGTACGTTATACGTCATACATTATACTTCATACGTTATACATTTTACGTTATACGCTATACGTTATAAGCTGTACGTTATACGTTATACGTTAACGTTACACGTTGTACGTTGTACGTTGTACGTTATACGTTGAACGTTATACGTTGTACGTTATACGTTATCCGTTAGACGTTTTACGTTATACGTTATACGTTATACGTTATACGTTATACGTTATACGTTGTACGTTATACGTTGTACGTTATACGTTGTACGTTATACGCTGTACGTTATCCGTTGTATGTTATACGTTATACGTTATACGTTATACGTTATACGTTATACGCTGTACGTTATCCGTTGTACGTTATACGTTATACGTTATACTTCATACGTTATACGTTTTACGTTATACGCTGTACGTTATACGCTGTAAGTTATACGCTGTACGTTATACGTTATACGGTACACGTTGTACGTTGAACGTTATACGATATACGTTGTACGTTATACGTTGTACGTTATACGTTATACGTTATACGTTATACGATATACGTTATACGTTATACGTTATACGTTATACGTTATACGCTGTACGTTATACGCTGTACGTTATACGCTGTACGTTATACGTTGTACGTTATACGTTGTACGTTATACGCTGTACGTTATCCGTTGTATGTTATACGTTATACGTTATACGTTATACGTTATACGTTATACGTTATACGCTGTACGTTATCCGTTGTACGTTATACGTTATACGTTATACGTTATACTTCATACGTTATACGTTTTACGTTATACGCTGTACGTTATACGCTGTAAGTTATACGCTGTTCGTTATACGTTATACGTTATACGTTATACGCTGTACGTTATCCGTTGTACGTTATACGTTATACGTTATACGTTATACTTCATACGTTATACGTTTTACGTTATACGCTGTACGTTATACGCTGTAAGTTATACGCTGTTCGTTATACGTTATACGTTATACGTTATACGGTACACGTTGTACGTTGAACGTTATACGTTATACGTTGTACGTTATACGTTATACGTTGTACGTTATACCTTATACGTTATACGTTGTATGTTATACGTTATACGTTATACGTTATACGTTATACGTTATACGTTGTACGTTGTACGTTATACGTTATAAGTTATACGTTATACGTTATACGATATACGTTACACGTTATACGTTAACGTTACACGTTGTACGTTGTACGTTGTACGTTATACGTTGAACGTTATACGTTATACGTTATACGTTATACGTTATACGTTATACGTTATACGTTATACGTTATACGTTATACGTTATACGTTATACGTTATACGTTATACGTTATAAGTTATACGTTATACGTTATACGTTATACGCTGTACGTTATCCGTTGTACGTTATACGTCATACATTATACTTCATACGTTATACATTTTACGTTATACGCTATACGTTATAAGCTGTACGTTATACGTTATACGTTAACGTTACACGTTGTACGTTGTACGTTGTACGTTATACGTTGAACGTTATACGTTGTACGTTATACGTTATACGCTGTACGTTATACGTTATACGTTATACGTTATACGTTATACGATGTACGTTATACGCTGTACGTTATACGCTGTACGTTATACGTTATACGTTATACGTTACACGTTGTACGTTGTACGTTGTACGTTATACGTTATAAGTTATACGTTATACGTTATACGATATACGTTACACGTTATACGTTATACGTTATACGCTGTACGTTATACGCTGTACGTTATAAGCTGTGCGTTATACGTTATACTTTATTCGTTATACGTTATACGTTATACGTTATACGTTATACGTTATACGTTATACGTTATACGTTATACGTTATACGTTATACGTTATACGTTATACGTTATACGTTATACGTTATACGTTATACGTTATACGTTATAAGTTATACGTTATACGTTATACGTTATACGCTGTACGTTATCCGTTGTACGTTATACGTCATACATTATACTTCATACGTTATACATTTTACGTTATACGCTATACGTTATAAGCTGTACGTTATACGTTATACGTTAACGTTACACGTTGTACGTTGTACGTTGTACGTTATACGTTGAACGTTATACGTTGTACGTTATACGTTATCCGTAAGACGTTTTACGTTATACGTTATACGTTATACGTTATACGTTATACGTTATACGTTATACGTTATACGTTATACGTTATACGTTATGCGTTATACGTTATACGTTATACGTTGTACGTTGTACGTTATACGTTATAAGTTATACGTTATACGTTATACGATATACGTTACACGTTATACGTTATACGTTATACGCTGTACGTTATACGCTGTACGTTATACGTTCTACGTTATACGCTGTATGTTATACGTTATACGTTATACGGTACACGTTGTACCTTGAACGTTATACGTTATACGTTATACGTTATACGTTATACGTTATACGTTATACGCTGTACGTTATACGCTGTACGTTATACGCTGTACGTTATACGTTATACGTTATACGTTACACGTTGTACGTTACACGTTGTACGTTGTACGTTGTACGTTATACGTTGAACGTTATACGTTATACGTTATACTTCATACGTTATACGTTTTACGTTATACGCTGTACGTTATACGCTGTAAGTTATACGCTGTTCGTTATACGTTATACGTTATACGTTATACGGTACACGTTGTACGTTGAACGTTATACGATATACGTTGTACGTTATACGTTGTACGTTATACGTTATACGTTATACGTTATACGATATACGTTATACGTTATACGTTATACGTTATACGTTATACGTTATACGCTGTACGTTATACGCTGTACGTTATACGCTGTACGTTATACGTTGTACGTTATACGTTGTACGTTATACGCTGTACGTTATCCGTTGTATGTTATACGTTATACGTTATACGTTATACGTTATACGTTATACGTTATACGTTATACGCTGTACGTTATCCGTTGTACGTTATACGTTATACGTTATACGTTATACTTCATACGTTATACGTTTTACGTTATACGCTGTACGTTATACGCTGTAAGTTATACGCTGTTCGTTATACGTTATACGTTATACGTTATACGCTGTACGTTATCCGTTATACGTTATACGTTATACGTTATACGTTATACTTCATACGTTATACGTTTTACGTTATACGCTGTACGTTATACGCTGTAAGTTATACGCTCTTCGTTATACGTTATACGTTATACGTTATACGGTACACGTTGTACGTTGAACGTTATACGTTATACGTTGTACGTTATACGTTATACGTTGTACGTTATACGTTATACGTTATACGCTGTACGTTATACGCTGTACGTTATACGCTGTACGTTATACGTTATACGTTATACGTTATACGATGTACGTTATACGCTGTACGTTATACGCTGTACGTTATACGTTATACGTTATACGTTACACGTTGTACGTTGTACGTTGTACGTTATACGTTGTACGTTATACGTTATACGTTATACGTTACACGTTGTACGTTGTACGTTATACGTATGTACGTTGTACGTTATACGTTGAACGTTATACGTTGTACGTCATACGTTGTACGTTATACGTTGTACGTTATACGTTGTACGTTATACGTTATACGCTGTACGTTATACGTTATACGTTATACGTTATACGTTATACCTTATACGTTATACGTTGTACGTTATACGTTCTACGTTATACGCTGTATGTTATACGTTATACGTTATACGGTACACGTTGTACCTTGAACGTTATACGTTATACGTTATACGTTATACGTTATACGTTATACGCTGTACGTTATACGTTATACGTTATACGTTATACGTTATACGTTATACGTTATACGTTATACGTTATACGTTATACGTTATACGTTATACGTTGTACGTTGTACGTTATACGTTATAAGTTATACGTTATACGTTATACGATATACGTTACACGTTATACGTTATACGTTATACGCTGTACGTTATACGCTGTACGTTATACGCTGTACGTTATACGTTATACTTTATTCGTTATACGTTATACGTTATACGTTATACGTTATACGTTATACGTTATACGTTATAAGTTATACGTTATACGTTATACGTTATACGTTGTACGTTGTACGTTATACGTTCTACGTTATACGTTATACGTTATACGATATACGTTACACGTTATACGTTATACGTTATACGCTGTACGTTATACGCTGTACGTTATACGTTATACGTTAGACGTTATACGTTATACGTTATACGTTATACGTTATACGTTATACGTTATACGTTATACGTTATACGTTATACGTTATACGTTATACGTTATACGTTATACGTTATACGTTATACGTTATACGTTATACGTTATACGTTATACGTTATACGTTATACGTTATACGATATACGTTATACGTTATACGCTGTACGTTATACGTTGTACGTTATACGTTGTACGTTATACGCTGTACGTAATCCGTTGTATGTTATACGTTATACGTTATACGTTATACGTTATACGTTATACGTTATACGTTATACGCTGTACGTTATCCGTTGTACGTTATACGTTATACGTTATACGTTATACTTCATACGTTATACGTTTTACGTTATACGCTGTACGTTATACGCTGTAAGTTATACGCTGTTCGTTATACGTTATACGTTATACGTTATACGCTGTACGTTATCCGTTGTACGTTATACGTTATACGTTATACGTTATACTTCATACGTTATACGTTTTACGTTATACGCTGTACGTTATACGCTGTAAGTTATACGCTGTTCGTTATACGTTATACGTTATACGTTATACGGTACACGTTGTACGTTGAACGTTATACGTTATACGTTGTACGTTATACGTTATACGTTGTACGTTATACGTTATACGTTATACGCTGTACGTTATACGCTGTACGTTATACGCTGTACGATATACGTTATACGTTATACGTTAACGTTACACGTTGTACGTTGTACGTTGTACGTTATACGTTGAACGTTATACGTTATACGTTATACGTTATACGTTATACGTTATACGTTATACGTTATACGTTATACGTTATACGTTATACGTTATACGTTATACGTTATACGTTATACGTTATACGTTATACGTTATACGTTATACGTTATACGTTATACGTTATACGTTATACGTTATACGTTATACGTTATACGTTATACGTTATACGTTATACGCTGTACGTTATCCGTTGTACGTTATACGTCATACATTATACTTCATACGTTATACATTTTACGTTATACGCTATACGTTATAAGCTGTACGTTATACGTTATACGTTATACGTTATACGTTATACGTTATACGTTATACGCTGTACGTTATCCGTTGTACGTTATACGTCATACATTATACTTCATACGTTATACATTTTACGTTATACGCTATACGTTATAAGCTGTACGTTATACGTTATACGTTAACGTTACACGTTGTACGTTGTACGTTGTACGTTATACGTTATACGTTATACGTTATACGTTATACGTTATACGTTATACGATATACGTTACACGTTATACGTTATACGTTATACGCTGTACGTTATACGCTGTACGTTATACGCTGTACGTTATACGTTATACTTTATTCGTTATACGTTATACGTTATACGTTATACGTTATACGTTATACGTTATACGTTATACGTTGTACGTTATACGTTATACGTTATAAGTTATACGTTATACGTTATACGTTATACGCTGTACGTTATCCGTTGTACGTTATACGTCATACATTATACTTCATACGTTATACATTTTACGTTATACGCTATACGTTATAAGCTGTACGTTATACGTTATACGTTAACGTTACACGTTGTACGTTGTACGTTGTACGTTATACGTTGAACGTTATACGTTGTACGTTATACGTTATCCGTAAGACGTTTTACGTTATACGTTATACGTTATACGTTATACGTTATACGTTATACGTTATACGTTATACGTTATACGTCATACGTTATACGTTATACGTTGTACGTTGTACGTTATACGTTATAAGTTATACGTTATACGTTATACGATATACGTTACACGTTATACGTTATACGTTATACGCTGTACGTTATACGCTGTACGTTATACGTTATACGTTATACGTTACACGTTGTACGTTGTACGTTGTACGTTATACGTTGTACGTTATACGTTATACGTTATACGTTACACGTTGTACGTTGTACGTTATACGTATGTACGTTGTACGTTATACGTTGAACGTTATACGTTGTACGTTATACGTTGTACGTTATACGTTGTACGTTATACGTTATACGCTGTACGTTATACGTTATACGTTATACGTTATACGTTATACGTTATACCTTATACGTTATACGTTGTACGTTATACGTTCTACGTTATACGCTGTATGTTATACGTTATACGTTATACGGTACACGTTGTACCTTGAACGTTATACGTTATACGTTATACGTTATACGCTGTACGTTATACGCTGTACGTTATACGCTGTACGTTATACGTTATACGTTATACGTTACACGTTGTACGTTACACGTTGTACGTTGTACGTTGTACGTTATACGTTGAACGTTATACGTTGTACGTCATACGTTGTACGTTATACGTTGTACGTTATACTTTCTACGCTGTACGTTATACGTTATACGTTATACCTTATACGTTATACGTTGTACATTATACGTTATACGTTATACGCTGTACGTTATCCGTTGTACGTTATACGTTATACGTTATACGTTATACGCTGTACGTTATACGCTGTACGTTATAAGCTGTACGTTATACGTTATACGTTATACGTTACACGTTGTACGTTATACGCTGTACGTTACACGCGGTACGTTATACGCTGTACGTTATACGATATACGTTATACGTTATACGTTACACGTTATACGTTATACCTTATACGTTATACGTTGTATGTTATACGTTATACGTTATACGTTATACGTTATACGTTATACGATATACGTTATACGTTATACGTTATACGTTATACGTTATACGCTGTACGTTATCCGTTGTACGTTATACGTCATACATTATACTTCATACGTTATACATTTTACGTTATACGCTATACGTTATAAGCTGTACGTTATACGTTATACGTTAACGTTACACGTTGTACGTTGTACGTTGTACGTTATACGTTGAACGTTATACGTTGTACGTTATACGTTATCCGTAAGACGTTTTACGTTATACGTTATACGTTATACGTTATACGTTATACGTTATACGTTATACGTTATACGTTATACGTCATACGTTATACGTTATACGTTGTACGTTGTACGTTATACGTTATAAGTTATACGTTATACGTTATACGATATACGTTACACGTTATACGTTATACGTTATACGCTGTACGTTATACGCTGTACGTTATACGTTATACGTTATACGTTACACGTTGTACGTTGTACGTCGTACGTTATACGTTGTACGTTATACGTTATACGTTATACGTTACACGTTGTACGTTGTACGTTATACGTATGTACGTTGTACGTTATACGTTGAACGTTATACGTTGTACGTTATACGTTGTACGTTATACGTTGTACGTTATACGTTATACGCTGTACGTTATACGTTATACGTTATACGTTATACGTTATACCTTATACGTTATACGTTGTACGTTATACGTTCTACGTTATACGCTGTATGTTATACGTTATACGTTATACGGTACACGTTGTACCTTGAACGTTATACGTTATACGTTATACGTTATACGTTATACGCTGTACGTTATACGCTGTACGTTATACGCTGTACGTTATACGTTATACGTTATACGTTACACGTTGTACGTTACACGTTGTACGTTGTACGTTGTACGTTATACGTTGAACGTTATACGTTGTAAGTCATACGTTGTACGTTATACGTTGCACGTTATACTTTCTACGCTGTACGTTATACGTTATACGTTATACCTTATACGTTATACGTTGTACATTATACGTTATACGTTATACGCTGTACGTTATCCGTTGTACGTTATACGTTATACGTTATACGTTATACGCTGTACGTTATACGCTGTACGTTATAAGCTGTACGTTATACGTTATACGTTATACGTTACACGTTGTACGTTATACGCTGTACGTTACACGCGGTACGTTATACGCTGTACGTTATACGATATACGTTATACGTTATACGTTATACGTTATACGTTATACCTTATACGTTATACGTTGTATGTTATACGTTATACGTTATACGTTATACGTTATACGTTATACGATATACGTTATACGTTATACGTTATACGTTATACGTTATACGTTATACGCTGTACGTTATCCGTTGTACGTTATACGTCATACATTATACTTCATACGTTATACATTTTACGTTATACGCTATACGTTATAAGCTGTACGTTATACGTTATACGTTAACGTTACACGTTGTACGTTGTACGTTGTACGTTATACGTTGAACGTTATACGTTGTACGTTATACGTTATCCGTTATACGTTATACGTTATACGCTGTACGTTATCCGTTGTACGTTATACGTTATACGTTACACTTCATACGTTATACGTTTTACGTTATACGCTGTACGTTATACGCTGTAAGTTATACGCTGTTCGTTATACGTTATACGTTATACGTTATACGTTATACGTTATACGATATACGTTACACGTTATACGTTATACGTTATACGCTGTACGTTATACGCTGTACGTTATACGCTGTACGTTATACGTTATACTTTATTCGTTATACGTTATACGTTATACGTTATACGTTATACGTTATACGTTATACGTTATACGTTATACGTTATACGTTATACGTTATAAGTTATACGTTATACGTTATACGTTATACGTTGTACGTTGTACGTTATACGTTCTACGTTATACGTTATACGATATACGTTACACGTTATACGTTATACGTTATACGCTGTACGTTATACGCTGTACGTTATACGTTATACGTTATACGTTATACGTTATACGTTATACGTTATACGTTATACGTTATACGTTATACGTTATACGTTATACGTTATACGTTATACGTTATACGTTATACGTTATACGTTATACGTTATACGTTATACGTTATACGTTCTACGTTCTACGTTATACGTTATACGTTATACGTTATACGTTATACGTTATACGTTATACGTTATACGTTATACGTTATACGTTATACGTTATACGTTATACGTTATACGTTATACGTTATACGTTATACGTTATACGTTATACGTTATACGTTATACGTTATACGTTATACGTTATACGTTATACGTTATACGTTATACGTTATACGTTATACGTTATACGTTATACGTTATACGTTATACGTTATACGTTATACGTTATACGTTATACGTTATACGTTATACGTTATACGTTATACGTTATACGTTATACGTTATACGTTATACGTTATACGTTATACGTTATCCGTTAGTCGTTTTACGTTATACGTTATACGTTATACGTTATACGTTGTACGTTGTACGTTATCCGTTGTACGTTATACGTTATACGTTATACGTTATACTTCATACGTTATACGTTTTACGTTATACGCTGTACGTTATACGCTGTAAGTTATACGCTGTTCGTTATACGTTATACGTTATACGTTATACGTTATACGGTACACGTTGTACGTTGAACGTTATACGTTATACGTTGTACGTTATACGTTGTACGTTATACGTTATACGTTATACGTTATACGATATACGTTATACGTTATACGTGATACGTTATACGTTATACGTTATACGTTATACGCTGTACGTTATACGCTGTACGTTATACGCTGTACGTTATACCTTGTACGTTATACGTTGTACGTTATACGCTGCACGTTATCCGTTGTATGTTATACGTTATACGTTATACGTTATACGTTATACGTTATACGCTGTACGTTATCCGTTGTACGTTATACGTTATACGTTACACTTCATACGTTATACGTTTTACGTTATACGCTGTACGTTATACGCTGTAAGTTATACGCTGTTCGTTATACGTTATACGTTATACGTTATACGTTATACGGTACACGTTGTACGTTGAACGTTATACGTTATACGCTGTACGTTATACGCTGTACGTTATACGTTATACGTTATACGTTATACGCTGTACGTTATACGCTGTACGTTATACGCTGTACGTTATACGTTATACGTTATAAGTTACACGGTGTACGTTGTACGTTGTACGTTATACGTTGTTCGTTATACGTTATACGTTATACGTTATACGTTATACGTTATACGTTATACGTTATACGATATACGTTATACGTTGTACGTTGTACGTTATACGTTCTACGTTATACGTTATACGTTATACGATATACGTTACACGTTATACGTTATATGTTATACGTTGTACGTTATACGTTATACGTTGTACGTTATACCTTATACGTTATACGTTGTACGTTATACGTTATACGTTTTACGTTATACGCTGTACGTTATACGCTGTAAGTTATACGCTGTTCGTTATACGTTATACGTTATACGTTATACGGTACACGTTGTACGTTGAACGTTATACGATATACGTTGTACGTTATACGTTGTACGTTATACGTTATACGTTATACGTTATACGATATACGTTATACGTTATACGTTATACGTTATACGTTATACGCTGTACGTTATACGCTGTACGTTATACGCTGTACGTTATACGTTGTACGTTATACGTTGTACGTTATACGCTGTACGTTATCCGTTGTATGTTATACGTTATACGTTATACGTTATACGTTATACGTTATACGTTATACGCTGTACGTTATCCGTTGTACGTTATACGTTATACGTTATACGTTATACTTCATACGTTATACGTTTTACGTTATACGCTGTACGTTATACGCTGTAAGTTATACGCTGTACGTTATACGTTATACGTTATACGTTATACGCTGTACGTTATCCGTTGTACGTTATACGTTATACGTTATACGTTATACTTCATACGTTATACGTTTTACGTTATACGCTGTACGTTATACGCTGTAAGTTATACGCTGTTCGTTATACGTTATACGTTATACGTTATACGGTACACGTTGTACGTTGAACGTTATACGTTATACGTTGTACGTTATACGTTATACGTTGTACGTTATACCTTATACGTTATACGTTGTATGTTATACGTTTTACGCTGTACGTTATACGTTATACGTTATACGCTGTACGTTATACGCTGTACGTTATACGCTGTACGTTATACGTTATACTTTATTCGTTATACGTTATACGTTATACGTTATACGTTATACGTTATACGTTATACGTTATACGTTATAAGTTATACCTTATACGTTATACGTTATACGTTGTACGTTGTACGTTATACGTTCTACGTTATACGTTATACGTTATACGATATACGTTACACGTTATACGTTATACGTTATACGCTGTACGTTATACGCTGTACGTTATACGTTATACGTTATACGTTATACGTTATACGTTATACGTTATACGTTATACGTTATACGTTATACGTTATACGTTATACGTTATACGTTATACGTTATACGTTATACGTTATACGTTATACGATATACGTTATACGTTATACGTTATACGTTATACGTTATACGCTGTACGTTATCCGTTGTACGTTATACGTCATACATTATACTTCATACGTTATACATTTTACGTTATACGCTATACGTTATAAGCTGTACGTTATACGTTATACGTTAACGTTACACGTTGTACGTTGTACGTTGTACGTTATACGTTGAACGTTATACGTTGTACGTTATACGTTATCCGTTAGACGTTTCACGTTATACGTTATACGTTATACGTTATACGTTGTACGTTGTACGTTGTACGTTATACGTTGTACGTTATACGTTGTACGTTATACGCTGTACGTTATCCGTTGTATGTTATACGTTATACGTTATACGTTATACGTTATACGTTATACGCTGTACGTTATCCGTTGTACGTTATACGTTATACGTTATACTTCATACGTTATACGTTTTACGTTATACGCTGTACGTTATACGCTGTAAGTTATACGCTGTTCGTTATACGTTATACGTTATACGTTATACGGTACACGTTGTACGTTGAACGTTATACGTATGTACGTTGTACGTTATACGTTGTACGTTATACGTTATACGTTATACGTTATACGATATACGTTATACGTTATACGTTATACGTTATACGTTATACGTTATACGTTATACGCTGTACGTTATACGCTGTACGTTATACGCTGTACGTTATACGTTGTACGTTATACGCTGTACGTTATCCGTTGTATGTTATACGTTATACGTTATACGTTATACGTTATACGTTATACGTTATACGCTGTACGTTATCCGTTGTACGTTATACGTTATACGTTATACGTTATACTTCATACGTTATACGTTTTACGTTATACGCTGTACGTTATACGCTGTAAGTTATACGCTGTTCGTTATACGTTATACGTTATACGTTGTACGTTGTACGTTATACGTTGTACGTTATACGTTATACGTTATACGTTATACTTCATACGTTATACGTTTTACGTTATACGCTGTACGTTATACGCTGTAAGTTATACGCTGTACGTTATACGTTATACGTTACACGTTGTACGTTGTACGTTATACGTATGTACGTTGTACGTTATACGTTATACGTTGTACGTTATACCTTATACGTTATACGTTGTATGTTATACGTTATACGTTATACGTTATACGTTATACGTTATACGTTGTACGTTGTACGTTATACGTTATAAGTTATACGTTATACGTTATACGATATACGTTACACGTTATACGTTAACGTTACACGTTGTACGTTGTACGTTGTACGTTATACGTTGAACGTTATACGTTATACGTTATACGTTATACGTTATACGTTATACGTTATACGTTATACGTTATACGTTATACGTTATACGTTATACGTTATACGTTATACGTTATACGTTATACGTTATACGTTATACGTTATACGTTATACGTTATACGTTATACGTTATACGTTATACGTTATACGTTATACGTTATACGTTATACGTTATACGTTATACGTTATACGTTATACGTTATACGTTATACGTTACACGTTATACGTTATACGTTATACGTTATACGTTATACGTTATACGTTATACGTTATACATTATACGTTATACGTTATACGTTATACGTTATACGTTATACGATATACGTTATACGTTATACGTTATACGTTATACGTTATACGCTGTACGTTATCCGTTGTACGTTATACGTCATACATTATACTTCATACGTTATACATTTTACGTTATACGCTATACGTTATAAGCTGTACGTTATACGTTATACGTTAACGTTACACGTTGTACGTTGTACGTTGTACGTTATACGTTGAACGTTATACGTTGTACGTTATACGTTATCCGTTAAACGTTTTACGTTATACGTTATACGTTATACGTTATACGTTATACGTTATACGTTATACGTTATACGTTATACGTTATACGTTATACGTTATACGTTATACGTTATACGTTATACGTTATACGTTATACGTTATACGTTATACGTTGTACGTTGTACGTTATACGTTATAAGTTATACGTTATACGTTATACGATATACGTTACACGTTATACGTTATACGTTATACGCTGTACGTTATACGCTGTACGTTATACGCTGTACGTTATACGTTATACTTTATTCGTTATACGTTATACGTTATACGTTATACGTTATACGTTATACGTTATACGTTATACGTTATACGTTATACGTTATACGTTATACGTTATAAGTTATACGTTATACGTTATACGTTATACGTTATACGTTATACGTTATACGTTATACGTTATACGTTATACGTTATACCTTATACGTTATACGTTATACGTTATACGTTATACGTTATACGTTATACGTTATACGTTATACGTTATACGTTATACGTTATACGTTATACGTTATACGTTATACGTTATACGTTATACGTTATACGTTATACGTTATACGTTATACGTTATACGTTATACGTTATACGTTATACGTTATACGTTATACGTTATACGTTATACGTTATACGTTATACGTTATACGTTATACGTTATACGTTATACGTTATACGTTATACGTTATACGTTATACGTTATACGTTATACGTTATACGTTATACGTTATACGTTATACGTTATACGTTATACGTTATACGTTATACGTTATACGTTATACGTTATACGCTGTACGTTATACGCTGTACGTTATACGCTGTACGTTATACGTTGTACGTTATACGTTGTACGTTATACGCTGTACGTTATCCGTTGTATGTTATACGTTATACGTTATACGTTATACCTTATACGTTATACGCTGTACGTTGTACGTTATACGTTATACGTTACACGTTGTACGTTGTACGTTGTACGTTGTACGTTGTACGTTATACGTTGTACGTTATACGTTGTACGTTATACGCTGTACGTTATACGCTGTACATTATCCGTTGTACGTTATACGTTATACGTTATACGTTATACTTCATACGTTATACGTTTTACGTTATACGCTGTACGTTATACGCTGTAAGTTATACGCTGTTCGTTATACGTTATACGTTATACGTTATACGTTATACGTTATACGTTATACGTTATACGTTATACGTTATACGTTATACGTTATACGTTATACGTTATACGTTATACGTTATACGTTATACGTTATACGTTATACGTTATACGTTATACGTTATACGTTATACGTTATACGTTATACGTTATACGTTATACGTTATACGTTATACGTTATACGTTATACGTTATACGTTATACGTTATACGTTATACGTTATACGTTATACGTTATACGTTATACGTTATACGTTATACGTTATACGTTATACGTTATCCGTTAGACGTTTTACGTTATACGTTATACGTTATACGTTATACGTTGTACGTTGTACGTTATCCGTTGTACGTTATACGTTATACGTTATACGTTATACTTCATACGTTATACGTTTTACGTTATACGCTGTACGTTATACGCTGTAAGTTATACGCTGTTCGTTATACGTTATACGTTATACGTTATACGTTATACGGTACACGTTGTACGTTGAACGTTATACGATATACGTTGTACGTTATACGTTGTACGTTATACGTTATACGTTATACGTTATACGATATACGTTATACGTTATACGTTATACGTTATACGTTATACGTTATACGTTATACGCTGTACGTTATACGCTGTACGTTATACGCTGTACGTTATACCTTGTACGTTATACGTTGTACGTTATACGCTGCACGTTATCCGTTGTATGTTATACGTTATACGTTATACGTTATACGTTATACGTTATACGCTGTACGTTATCCGTTGTACGTTATACGTTATACGTTACACTTCATACGTTATACGTTTTACGTTATACGCTGTACGTTATACGCTGTAAGTTATACGCTGTTCGTTGTACGTTATACGTTATAAGTTATACGTTATACGTTATACGATATACGTTACACGTTATACGTTATACGTTATACGCTGTACGTTATACGCTGTACGTTATACGCTGTACGTTATACGTTATACTTTATTCGTTATACGTTATACGTTATACGTTATACGTTATACGTTATACGTTATACGTTATACGTTATACGTTATACGTTATACGTTATAAGTTATACGTTATACGTTATACGTTATACGTTGTACGTTGTACGTTATACGTTCTACGTTATACGTTATACGATATACGTTACACGTTATACGTTATACGTTATACGCTGTACGTTATACGCTGTACGTTATACGTTATACGTTATACGTTATACGTTATACGTTATACGTTATACGTTATACGTTATACGTTATACGTTATACGTTATACGTTATACGTTATACGTTATACGTTATACGTTATACGTTATACGTTATACGTTATACGTTATACGTTATACGTTATACGTTATACGTTCTACGTTCTACGTTATACGTTATACGTTATACGTTATACGTTATACGTTATACGTTATACGTTATACGTTATACGTTATACGTTATACGTTATACGTTATACGTTATACGTTATACGTTATACGTTATACGTTATACGTTATACGTTATACGTTATACGTTATACGTTATACGTTATACGTTATACGTTATACGTTATACGTTATACGTTATACGTTATACGTTATACGTTATACGTTATACGTTATACGTTATACGTTATACGTTATACGTTATACGTTATACGTTATACGTTATACGTTATACGTTATACGTTATACGTTATACGTTATACGTTATCCGTTAGACGTTTTACGTTATACGTTATACGTTATACGTTATACGTTGTACGTTGTACGTTATCCGTTGTACGTTATACGTTATACGTTATACGTTATACTTCATACGTTATACGTTTTACGTTATACGCTGTACGTTATACGCTGTAAGTTATACGCTGTTCGTTATACGTTATACGTTATACGTTATACGTTATACGGTACACGTTGTACGTTGAACGTTATACGTTATACGTTGTACGTTATACGTTGTACGTTATACGTTATACGTTATACGTTATACGATATACGTTATACGTTATACGTTATACGTTATACGTTATACGTTATACGTTATACGCTGTACGTTATACGCTGTACGTTATACGCTGTACGTTATACCTTGTACGTTATACGTTGTACGTTATACGCTGCACGTTATCCGTTGTATGTTATACGTTATACGTTATACGTTATACGTTATACGCTGTACGTTATCCGTTGTACGTTATACGTTATACGTTACACTTCATACGTTATACGTTTTACGTTATACGCTGTACGTTATACGCTGTAAGTTATACGCTGTTCGTTATACGTTATACGTTATACGTTATACGTTATACGGTACACGTTGTACGTTGAACGTTATACGTTATACGCTGTACGTTATACGCTGTACGTTATACGTTATACGTTATACGTTATACGCTGTACGTTATACGCTGTACGTTATACGCTGTACGTTATACGTTATACGTTATAAGTTACACGGTGTACGTTGTACGTTGTACGTTATACGTTGTTCGTTATACGTTATACGTTATACGTTATACGTTATACGTTATACGTTATACGTTATACGTTATACGATATACGTTATACGTTGTACGTTGTACGTTATACGTTCTACGTTATACGTTATACGTTATACGATATACGTTACACGTTATACGTTATATGTTATACGTTGTACGTTATACGTTATACGTTGTACGTTATACCTTATACGTTATACGTTGTATGTTATACGTTATACGTTTTACGTTATACGCTGTACGTTATACGCTGTAAGTTATACGCTGTTCGTTATACGTTATACGTTATACGTTATACGGTACACGTTGTACGTTGAACGTTATACGATATACGTTGTACGTTATACGTTGTACGTTATACGTTATACGTTATACGTTATACGATATACGTTATACGTTATACGTTATACGTTATACGTTATACGCTGTACGTTATACGCTGTACGTTATACGCTGTACGTTATACGTTGTACGTTATACGTTGTACGTTATACGCTGTACGTTATCCGTTGTATGTTATACGTTATACGTTATACGTTATACGTTATACGTTATACGTTATACGCTGTACGTTATCCGTTGTACGTTATACGTTATACGTTATACGTTATACTTCATACGTTATACGTTTTACGTTATACGCTGTACGTTATACGCTGTAAGTTATACGCTGTTCGTTATACGTTATACGTTATACGTTATACGCTGTACGTTATCCGTTGTACGTTATACGTTATACGTTATACGTTATACTTCATACGTTATACGTTTTACGTTATACGCTGTACGTTATACGCTGTAAGTTATACGCTGTTCGTTATACGTTATACGTTATACGTTATACGGTACACGTTGTACGTTGAACGTTATACGTTATACGTTGTACGTTATACGTTATACGTTGTACGTTATACCTTATACGTTATACGTTGTATGTTATACGTTTTACGCTGTACGTTATACGTTATACGTTATACGCTGTACGTTATACGCTGTACGTTATACGCTGTACGTTATACGTTATAGTTTATTCGTTATACGTTATACGTTATACGTTATACGTTATACGTTATACGTTATACGTTATACGTTATAAGTTATACCTTATACGTTATACGTTATACGTTGTACGTTGTACGTTATACGTTCTACGTTATACGTTATACGTTATACGATATACGTTACACGTTATACGTTATATGTTATACGCTGTACGTTATACGCTGTACGTTATACGTTATACGTTATACGTTATACGTTATACGTTATACGTTATACGTTATACGTTATACGTTATACGTTATACGTTATACGTTATACGTTATACGTTATACGTTATACGTTATACGTTATACGTTATACGTTATACGATATACGTTATACGTTATACGTTATACGTTATACGTTATACGCTGTACGTTATCCGTTGTACGTTATACGTCATACATTATACTTCATACGTTATACATTTTACGTTATACGCTATACGTTATAAGCTGTACGTTATACGTTATACGTTAACGTTACACGTTGTACGTTGTACGTTGTACGTTATACGTTGAACGTTATACGTTGTACGTTATACGTTATCCGTTAGACGTTTTACGTTATACGTTATACGTTATACGTTATACGTTGTACGTTGTACGTTGTACGTTATACGTTGTACGTTATACGTTGTACGTTATACGCTGTACGTTATCCGTTGTATGTAATACGTTATACGTTATACGTTATACGTTATACGTTATACGCTGTACGTTATCCGTTGTACGTTATACGTTATACGTTATACTTCATACGTTATACGTTTTACGTTATACGCTGTACGTTATACGCTGTAAGTTATACGCTGTTCGTTATACGTTATACGTTATACGTTATACGGTACACGTTGTACGTTGAACGTTATACGATATACGTTGTACGTTATACGTTGTACGTTATACGTTATACGTTATACGTTATACGATATACGTTATACGTTATACGTTATACGTTATACGTTATACGCTGTACGTTATACGCTGTACGTTATACGCTGTACGTTATACGTTGTACGTTATACGTTGTACGTTATACGCTGTACGTTATCCGTTGTATGTTATACGTTATACGTTATACGTTATACGTTATACGTTATACGTTATACGCTGTACGTTATCCGTTGTACGTTATACGTTATACGTTATACGTTATACTTCATACGTTATACGTTTTACGTTATACGCTGTACGTTATACGCTGTAAGTTATACGCTGTTCGTTATACGTTATACGTTATACGTTATACGCTGTACGTTATCCGTTGTACGTTATACGTTATACGTTATACGTTATACTTCATACGTTATACGTTTTACGTTATACGCTGTACGTTATACGCTGTAAGTTATACGCTGTTCGTTATACGTTATACGTTATACGTTATACGGTACACGTTGTACGTTGAACGTTATACGTTATACGTTGTACGTTATACGTTATACGTTGTACGTTATACCTTATACGTTATACGTTGTATGTTATACGTTATACGTTATACGTTATACGTTATACGTTATACGTTGTACGTTGTACGTTATACGTTATAAGTTATACGTTATACGTTATACGATATACGTTACACGTTATACGTTAACGTTACACGTTGTACGTTGTACGTTGTACGTTATACGTTGAACGTTATACGTTATACGTTATACGTTATACGTTATACGTTATACGTTATACGTTATACGTTATACGTTATACGTTATACGTTATACGTTATACGTTATACGTTATACGTTATACGTTATACGTTATACGTTATACGTTATACGTTATACGTTATACGTTATACGTTATACGTTATACGTTATACGTTATACGTTATACGTTATACGTTATACGTTATACGTTATACGTTATACGTTATACGTTATACGTTACACGTTATACGTTATACGTTATACGTTATACGTTATACGTTATACGTTATACGTTATACATTATACGTTATACGTTATACGTTATACGTTATACGTTATACGATATACGTTATACGTTATACGTTATACGTTATACGTTATACGCTGTACGTTATCCGTTGTACGTTATACGTCATACATTATACTTCATACGTTATACATTTTACGTTATACGCTATACGTTATAAGCTGTACGTTATACGTTATACGTTAACGTTACACGTTGTACGTTGTACGTTGTACGTTATACGTTGAACGTTATACGTTGTACGTTATACGTTATCCGTAAGACGTTTTACGTTATACGTTATACGTTATACGTTATACGTTATACGTTATACGTTATACGTTATACGTTATACGTTATACGTTATACGTTATACGTTATACGTTATACGTTATACGTTATACGTTATACGTTATACGTTATACGTTATACGTTATACGTTATACGTTATACGTTATACGTTATACGTTATACGTTATACGTTATACGTTATACGTTATACGTTATACGTTATACGTTATACGTTATACGTTATACGTTATACGTTATACGTTATACGTTATACGTTATACGTTATACGTTATACGTTATACGTTATACGTTATACGTTATACGTTATACGTTATACGTTATACGTTATACGTTATACGTTATACGTTATACGTTATACGTTATACGTTATACGTTATACGTTATACGTTATACGTTATACGTTATACGTTATACGTTATACGTTATACGTTATACGTTATACGTTATACGTTATACGTTATACGTTATACGCTGTACGTTATACGCTGTACGTTATACGCTGTACGTTATACGTTGTACGTTATACGTTGTACGTTATACGCTGTACGTTATCCGTTGTATGTTATACGTTATACGTTATACGTTATACCTTATACGTTATACGCTGTACGTTGTACGTTATACGTTATACGTTACACGTTGTACGTTGTACGTTGTACGTTGTACGTTGTACGTTATACGTTGTACGTTATACGTTGTACGTTATACGCTGTACGTTATACGCTGTACATTATCCGTTGTACGTTATACGTTATACGTTATACGTTATACTTCATACGTTATACGTTTTACGTTATACGCTGTACGTTATACGCTGTAAGTTATACGCTGTTCGTTATACGTTATACGTTATACGTTATACGTTATACGTTATACGTTATACGTTATACGTTATACGTTATACGTTATACGTTATACGTTATACGTTATACGTTATACGTTATACGTTATACGTTATACGTTATACGTTATACGTTATACGTTATACGTTATACGTTATACGTTATACGTTATACGTTATACGTTATACGTTATACGTTATACGTTATACGTTATACGTTATACGTTATACGTTATACGTTATACGTTATACGTTATACGTTATACGTTATACGTTATACGTTATACGTTATACGTTATCCGTTAGACGTTTTACGTTATACGTTATACGTTATACGTTATACGTTGTACGTTGTACGTTATCCGTTGTACGTTATACGTTATACGTTATACGTTATACTTCATACGTTATACGTTTTACGTTATACGCTGTACGTTATACGCTGTAAGTTATACGCTGTTCGTTATACGTTATACGTTATACGTTATACGTTATACGGTACACGTTGTACGTTGAACGTTATACGTTATACGTTGTACGTTATACGTTGTACGTTATACGTTATACGTTATACGTTATACGATATACGTTATACGTTATACGTTATACGTTATACGTTATACGTTATACGTTATACGCTGTACGTTATACGCTGTACGTTATACGCTGTACGTTATACCTTGTACGTTATACGTTGTACGTTATACGCTGCACGTTATCCGTTGTATGTTATACGTTATACGTTATACGTTATACGTTATACGTTATACGTTATACGTTATACGCTGTACGTTATCCGTTGTACGTTATACGTTATACGTTACACTTCATACGTTATACGTTTTACGTTATACGCTGTACGTTATACGCTGTAAGTTATACGCTGTTCGTTATACGTTATACGTTATACGTTATACGTTATACGGTACACGTTGTACGTTGAACGTTATACGTTATACGCTGTACGTTATACGCTGTACGTTATACGTTATACGTTATACGTTATACGCTGTACGTTATACGCTGTACGTTATACGCTGTACGTTATACGTTATACGTTATAAGTTACACGGTGTACGTTGTACGTTGTACGTTATACGTTGTTCGTTATACGTTATACGTTATACGTTATACGTTATACGTTATACGTTATACGTTATACGATATACGTTATACGTTGTACGTTGTACGTTATACGTTCTACGTTATACGTTATACGTTATACGATATACGTTACACGTTATACGTTATATGTTATACGTTGTACGTTATACGTTATACGTTGTACGTTATACCTTATACGTTATACGTTGTATGTTATACGTTATACGTTTTACGTTATACGCTGTACGTTATACGCTGTAAGTTATACGCTGTTCGTTATACGTTATACGTTATACGTTATACGGTACACGTTGTACGTTGAACGTTATACGATATACGTTGTACGTTATACGTTGTACGTTATACGTTATACGTTATACGTTATACGATATACGTTATACGTTATACGTTATACGTTATACGTTATACGCTGTACGTTATACGCTGTACGTTATACGCTGTACGTTATACGTTGTACGTTATACGTTGTACGTTATACGCTGTACGTTATCCGTTGTATGTTATACGTTATACGTTATACGTTATACGTTATACGTTATACGTTATACGCTGTACGTTATCCGTTGTACGTTATACGTTATACGTTATACGTTATACTTCATACGTTATACGTTTTACGTTATACGCTGTACGTTATACGCTGTAAGTTATACGCTGTACGTTATACGTTATACGTTATACGTTGTACGTTGTACGTTATCCGTTGTACGTTATACGTTATACGTTATACGTTATACTTCATACGTTATACGTTTTACGTTATACGCTGTACGTTATACGCTGTAAGTTATACGCTGTTCGTTATACGTTATACGTTATACGTTATACGGTACACGTTGTACGTTGAACGTTATACGTTATACGTTGTACGTTATACGTTATACGTTGTACGTTATACCTTATACGTTATACGTTGTATGTTATACGTTTTACGCTGTACGTTATACGTTATACGTTATACGCTGTACGTTATACGCTGTACGTTATACACTGTACGTTATACGTTATACTTTATTCGTTATACGTTATACGTTATACGTTATACGTTATACGTTATACGTTATCCGTTATACGTTATAAGTTATACGTTATACGTTATACGTTATACGTTGTACGTTGTACGTTATACGTTCTACGTTATACGTTATACGTTATACGATATACGTTACACGTTATACGTTATACGTTATACGCTGTACGTTATACGCTGTACGTTATACGTTATACGTTATACGTTATACGTTATACGTTATACGTTATACGTTATACGTTATACGTTATACGTTATACGTTATACGTTATACGTTATACGTTATACGTTATACGTTATACGTTATACGTTATACGTTATACGATATACGTTATACGTTATACGTTATACGTTATACGTTATACGCTGTACGTTATCCGTTGTACGTTATACGTCATACATTATACTTCATACGTTATACATTTTACGTTATACGCTATACGTTATAAGCTGTACGTTATACGTTATACGTTAACGTTACACGTTGTACGTTGTACGTTGTACGTTATACGTTGAACGTTATACGTTGTACGTTATACGTTATCCGTTAGACGTTTCACGTTATACGTTATACGTTATACGTTATACGTTGTACGTTGTACGTTGTACGTTATACGTTGTACGTTATACGTTGTACGTTATACGCTGTACGTTATCCGTTGTATGTTATACGTTATACGTTATACGTTATACGTTATACGTTATACGCTGTACGTTATCCGTTGTACGTTATACGTTATACGTTATACTTCATACGTTATACGTTTTACGTTATACGCTGTACGTTATACGCTGTAAGTTATACGCTGTACGTTATACGTTATACGTTACACGTTGTACGTTGAACGTTATACGATATACGTTGTACGTTATACGTTGTACGTTATACGTTATACGTTATACGTTATACGATATACGTTATACGTTATACGTTATACGTTATACGTTATACGCTGTACGTTATACGCTGTACGTTATACGCTGTACGTTATACGTTGTACGTTATACGTTGTACGTTATACGCTGTACGTTATCCGTTGTATGTTATACGTTATACGTTATACGTTATACGTTATACGTTATACGTTATACGCTGTACGTTATCCGTTGTACGTTATACGTTATACGTTATACGTTATACTTCATACGTTATACGTTTTACGTTATACGCTGTACGTTATACGCTGTAAGTTATACGCTGTTCGTTATACGTTATACGTTATACGTTATACGCTGTACGTTATCCGTTGTACGTTATACGTTATACGTTATACGTTATACTTCATACGTTATACGTTTTACGTTATACGCTGTACGTTATACGCTGTAAGTTATACGCTGTTCGTTATACGTTATACGTTATACGTTATACGGTACACGTTGTACGTTGAACGTTATACGTTATACGTTGTACGTTATACGTTATACGTTGTACGTTATACCTTATACGTTATACGTTGTATGTTATACGTTATACGTTATACGTTATACGTTATACGTTGTACGTTGTACGTTATACGTTATAAGTTATACGTTATACGTTATACGATATACGTTACACGTTATACGTTAACGTTACACGTTGTACGTTGTACGTTGTACGTTATACGTTGAACGTTATACGTTATACGTTATACGTTATACGTTATACGTTATACGTTATACGTTATACGTTATACGTTATACGTTATACGTTATACGTTATACGTTATACGTTATACGTTATACGTTATACGTTATACGTTATACGTTATACGTTATACGTTATACGTTATACGTTACACGTTATACGTTATACGTTATACGTTATACGTTATACGTTATACGTTATACGTTATACGTTATACGTTATACGTTATACGTTATACGTTATACGTTATACGTTATACGTTATACGTTATACGTTATACATTATACGTTATACGTTATACGTTATACGTTATACGTTATACGATATACGTTATACGTTATACGTTATACGTTATACGTTATACGCTGTACGTTATCCGTTGTACGTTATACGTCATACATTATACTTCATACGTTATACATTTTACGTTATACGCTATACGTTATAAGCTGTACGTTATACGTTATACGTTAACGTTACACGTTGTACGTTGTACGTTGTACGTTATACGTTGAACGTTATACGTTGTACGTTATACGTTATCCGTAAGACGTTTTACGTTATACGTTATACGTTATACGTTATACGTTATACGTTATACGTTATACGTTATACGTTATACGTTATACGTTATACGTTATACGTTATACGTTATACGTTATACGTTATACGTTATACGTTATACGTTGTACGTTGTACGTTATACGTTATAAGTTATACGTTATACGTTATACGATATACGTTACACGTTATACGTTATACGTTATACGCTGTACGTTATACGCTGTACGTTATACGCTGTACGTTATACGTTATACTTTATTCGTTATACGTTATACGTTATACGTTATACGTTATACGTTATACGTTATACGTTATACGTTATACGTTATACGTTATACGTTATAAGTTATACGTTATACGTTATACGTTATACGTTATACGTTATACGTTATACGTTATACGTTATACGTTATACGTTATACCTTATACGTTATACGTTATACGTTATACGTTATACGTTATACGTTATACGTTATACGTTATACGTTATACGTTATACGTTATACGTTATACGTTATACGTTATACGTTATACGTTATACGTTATACGTTATACGTTATACGTTATACGTTATACGTTATACGTTATACGTTATACGTTATACGTTATACGTTATACGTTATACGTTATACGTTATACGTTATACGTTATACGTTATACGTTATACGTTATACGTTATACGTTATACGTTATACGTTATACGTTATACGTTATACGTTATACGTTATACGTTATACGTTATACGTTATACGTTATACGTTATACGTTATACGTTATACGTTATACGTTATACGTTATACGTTATACGTTATACGTTATACGTTATACGTTATACGCTGTACGTTATACGCTGTACGTTATACGCTGTACGTTATACGTTGTACGTTATACGTTGTACGTTATACGCTGTACGTTATCCGTTGTATGTTATACGTTATACGTTATACGTTATACCTTATACGTTATACGCTGTACGTTGTACGTTATACGTTATACGTTACACGTTGTACGTTGTACGTTGTACGTTGTACGTTGTACGTTATACGTTGTACGTTATACGTTGTACGTTATAAGCTGTACGTTATACGCTGTACATTATCCGTTGTACGTTATACGTTATACGTTATACGTTATACTTCATACGTTATACGTTTTACGTTATACGCTGTACGTTATACGCTGTAAGTTATACGCTGTTCGTTATACGTTATACGTTATACGTTATACGTTATACGTTATACGTTATACGGTACACGTTTTACGTTGAACGTTATACGTTATACGTTGTACGTTATACGTTGTACGTTATACGTTATACGTTATACGTTATACGATATACGTTATACGTTATACGTTATACGTTATACGCTGTACGTTATACGCTGTACGTTATACGCTGTACGTTATACGTTGTACGTTATACGCTGTACGTTATCCGTTGTATGTTATACGTTATACGTTATACGCTGTACGTTATACGTTATACGTTATACGCTGTACGTTATTCGCTGTACGTTATACGTTATACGTTACACGTTGTACGTTGTACGTTATCCGTTGTATGTTATACGTTATACGTTATACGTTATACGTTATACGTTATACGCTGTACGTTATCCGTTGTACGTTATACGTTATACGTTATACGTTATACTTCATACGTTATACGTTTTACGTTATACGCTGTACGTTATACGCTGTAAGTTATACGCTGTTCGTTATACGTTATACGTTATACGTTATACGTTATACGGTACACGTTGTACGTTGAACGTTATACGTTATACGTTGTACGTTATACGTTGTACGTTATACGTTATACGTTATACGTTATACGATATACGTTATACGTTATACGTTATACGCTGTACGTTATACGCTGTAAGTTATACGCTGTTCGTTATACGTTATACGTTATACGTTATACGTTATACGGTACACGTTGTACGTTGAACGTTATACGTTATACGTTGTACGTTATACGTTATACGTTGTACGTTATACGTTATACGTTGTACGTTATACGTTATACGTTGTACGTTATACGTTATACGTTATACGCTGTACGTTATACGCTGTACGTTATACGTTATACGTTATACGTTATACGTTATACGTTATACGTTATACGTTATACGTTATACGTTATACGTTATACGTTATACGTTATACGTTATACGTTATACGTTATACGTTATACGTTATACGTTATACGTTATACGTTATACGTTATACGTTATACGTTATACGTTATACGTTATACGTTATACGTTATACGTTATACATTATATGTTATACGTTATACGTTATACGCTGTACGTTATACGCTGTACGTTATACGCTGTACGTTATACGTTGTACGTTATACGTTGTACGTTATACGCTGTACGTTATCCGTTGTATGTTATACGTTATACGTTATACGTTATACCTTATACGTTATACGCTGTACGTTGCACGTTATACGTTATACGTTACACGTTGTACGTTGTACGTTGTACGTTGTACGTTGTACGTTATACGTTGTACGTTATACGTTGTACGTTATAAGCTGTACGTTATCCGTTGTATGTTATACGTTATACGTTATACGTTATACGTTATACGTTATACGCTGTACATTATCCGTTGTACGTTATACGTTATACGTTATACGTTATACTTCATACGTTATACGTTTTACGTTATACGCTGTACGTTATACGCTGTAAGTTATACGCTGTTCGTTATACGTTATACGTTATACGTTATACGTTATACGGTACACGTTTTACGTTGAACGTTATACGTTATACGTTGTACGTTATACGTTGTACGTTATACGTTATACGTTATACGTTATACGATATACGTTATACGTTATACGTTATACGTTATACGTTATACGCTGTACGTTATACGCTGTACGTTATACGCTGTACGTTATACGTTGTACGTTATACGCTGTACGTTATCCGTTGTATGTTATACGTTATACGTTATACGCTGTACGTTATACGTTATACGTTATACGCTGTACGTTATACGCTGTACGTTATACGTTATACGTTACACGTTGTACGTTGTACGTTATCCGTTATACGTTATACGTTATACGTTATACGTTATACGTTATACGTTATACGCTGTACGTTATCCGTTGTACGTTATACGTTATACGTTATACGTTATACTTCATACGTTATACGTTTTACGTTATACGCTGTACGTTATACGCTGTAAGTTATACGCTGTTCGTTATACGTTATACGTTATACGTTATACGTTATACGGTACACGTTGTACGTTGAACGTTATACGTTATACGTTGTACGTTATACGTTGTACGTTATACGTTATACGTTATACGTTATACGATATACGTTATACGTTATACGTTATACGTTATACGTTATACGCTGTACGTTATACGCTGTACGTTATACGCTGTACGTTATACGTTGTACGTTATACGTTGTACGTTATACGCTGTACGTTATCCGTTGTATGTTATACGTTATACGTTATACGTTATACGTTATACGTTATACGCTGTACGTTATCCGTTGTACGTTATACGTTATACGTTATACTTCATACGTTATACGTTTTACGTTATACGCTGTACGTTATACGCTGTAAGTTATACGCTGTTCGTTATACGTTATACGTTATACGTTATACGTTATACGGTACACGTTGTACGTTGAACGTTATACGTTATACGTTGTACGTTATACGTTATACGTTGTACGTTATACGTTATACGTTGTACGTTATACGTTATACGTTGTACGTTATACGTTATACGTTATACGCTGTACGTTATACGCTGTACGTTATACGTTATACGTTATACGTTATACGCTGTACGTTATACGCTGTACGTTATACGCTGTACGTTATACGTTATACGTTATACGTTATACGTTACACGGTGTACGTTGTACGTTGTACGTTATACGTTGTACGTTATACGTTATACGTTATACGTTGTACGTTATACGTTGTACGTTATACGTTTTACGCTGTACGTTATACGTTATACGTTATAAGTTGTACGTTATACGTTATACGTTATACGTTATACGTTATACGTTATACGTTATACGTTGTACGTTATACGCTGTACGTTATACGCTGTACGTTATACGTTATACGTTATACGTTATACGTTACACGTTGTACGTTACACGTTGTACGTTGTACGTTGTACGTTATACGTTGAACGTTATACGTTGTACGTCATACGTTGTACGTTATACGTTGTACGTTATACTTCCTACGCTGTACGTTATACGTTATACGTTATACCTTATACGTTATACGTTGTACGTTATACGTTATACGTTATACGCTGTACGTTATCCGTTGTACGTTATACGTTATACGTTATACGTTATACGCTGTACGTTATACGCTGTACGTTATAAGCTGTACGTTATACGTTATACGTTACACGTTGTACGTTATACGCTGTACGTTACACGCGGTACGTTATACGTTGTACGTTATACGATATACGTTATACGTTATACGTTATACGTTATACGTTATACGTTATACGTTATACGTTATACGTTATACGTTATACGTAATACGTTATACGTTATACGTTATACGTTATACGTTATACGTTATACGTTATACGTTATACGTTATACGTTATACGTTATACGTTATACGTTATACGTTATACGTTATACGTTATACGTTATACGTTATACGTTATACGTTATACGTTATACGTTATACGTTATACGTTATACGTTATACGTTATACGTTATACGTTATACGTTATACGTTATACGTTATACGTTATACGTTATACGTTATACGTTATACGTTATACGTTATACGTTATACGTTATACGTTATACGTTATACGTTATACGTTATACGTTATACGTTATACGTTATACGTTATACGTTATACGTTATACGTTATACGTTATACGTTATACGTTATACGTTATACGTTATACGTTATACGTTATACGTTATACGTTATACGTTATACGTTATACGTTATACGTTATACGTTATACGTTATACGTTATACGTTATACGTTATACGTTATACGTTATACGTTATACGTTATACGTTATACGTTATACGTTATACGTTATACGTTATACGTTATACGTTATACGTTATACGTTATACGTTATACGTTATACGTTATACGTTATACGTTATACGTTATACGTTATACGTTATACGTTATACGTTATACGTTATACGTTATACGTTATACGTTATACGTTATACGTTATACGTTATACGTTATACGTTATACGTTATACGTTATACGTTATACGTTATACGTTATACGTTATACGTTATACGTTATACGTTATACGTTATACGTTATACGTTATACGTTATACGTTATACGTTATACGTTATACGTTATACGTTATACGTTATACGTTATACGTTATACGTTATACGTTATACGTTATACGTTAGACGTTACACGTTGTACGTTGTACGTTGTACGTTATACGTTGAACGTTATACGTTGTACGTTATACGTTATACGTTATACGTTATACGTTATACGTTATACGTTATACGTTATACGTTATACGTTATACGTTAGACGTTATACGTTATACGTTATACGTTATACGTTATACGTTATACGTTATACGTTATACGTTATGCGTTATACGTTATACGTTATACGTTATACGTTATACGTTATACGATATACGTTACACGTTATACGCTGTACGTTATACGCTGTACGTTATACGTTATACGTTACACGTTGTACGTTGTACGTTATCCGTTGTATGTTATACGTTATACGTTATACGTTATACGTTATACGTTATACGCTGTACGTTATCCGTTGTACGTTATACGTTATACGTTATACGTTATACTTCATACGTTATACGTTTTACGTTATACGCTGTACGTTATACGCTGTAAGTTATACGCTGTTCGTTATACGTTATACGTTATACGTTATACGTTATACGTTATACGGTACACGTTGTACGTTGAACGTTATACGTTATACGTTGTACGTTATACGTTGTACGTTATACGTTATACGTTATACGATATACGTTATACGTTATACGTTATACGTTATACGTTATACGTTATACGTTATACGCTGTACGTTATACGATGTACGTTATACGCTGTACGTTATACGTTGTACGTTATACGTTGTACGTTATACGCTGTACGTTATCCGTTGTATGTTATACGTTATACGTTATACGTTATACGTTATACGCTGTACGTTATCCGTTGTACGTTATACGTTATACGTTATACTTCATACGTTATACGTTTTACGTTGTACGCTGTACGTTATACGCTGTAAGTTATACGCTGTTCGTTATACGTTATACGTTATACGTTATACGTTATACGGTACACGTTGTACGTTAAACGTTATACGTTATACGTTGTACGTTATACGTTATACGTTGTACGTTATACGTTATACGTTATACGTTATACGTTATACGTTATACGTTATACGTTATACGTTATACGTTATACGTTATACGTTATACGTTATACGTTATACGTTATACGTTATACGTTATACGTTATACGTTATACGTTATACGTTATACGTTATACTTTATACGTTATACGTTATACGATATACGTTACACGTTATACGTTATACTTTATACGTTATAGGTTATACGTTATACGTTATACGCTGTTCGTTATACGCTGTACGTTATACGCTGTACGTTATACGTTATACGTTATACGTTATACGTTATACGTTATACGTTATACGTTATACGTTATACGTTATACGTTATACGTTATACGTTATACGTTATACGTTATACGTTATACGTTATACGTTATACGTTATACGTTATACGTTATACGTTATACGTTATACGTTATACGTTATACGTTATACGTTATACGTTATACGTTATACGTTATACGTTATACGTTATACGTTATACGTTATACGTTATACGTTATACGTTATACGTTATACGTTAGACGTTACACGTTGTACGTTGTACGTTGTACGTTATACGTTGAACGTTATACGTTGTACGTTATACGTTATACGTTATACGTTATACGTTATACGTTATACGTTATACGTTATACGTTATACGTTAGACGTTATACGTTATACGCTGTACGTTATACGTTGTACGTTATACGTTGTACGTTATACGCTGTACGTTATCCGTTGTATGTTATACGTTATACGTTATACGTTATACCTTATACGTTATACGCTGTACGTTGTACGTTATACGTTATACGTTACACGTTGTACGTTGTACGTTGTACGTTGTACGTTGTACGTTATACGTTGTACGTTATACGTTGTACGTTATACGCTGTACGTTATCCGTTGTATGTTATACGTTATACGTTATACGTTATACGTTATACGTTATACGCTGTACATTATCCGTTGTACGTTATACGTTATACGTTATACGTTATACTTCATACGTTATACGTTTTACGTTATACGCTGTACGTTATACGCTGTAAGTTATACGCTGTTCGTTATACGTTATACGTTATACGTTATACGTTATACGGTACACGTTTTACGTTGAACGTTATACGTTATACGTTGTACGTTATACGTTGTACGTTATACGTTATACGTTATACGTTATACGATATACGTTATACGTTATACGTTATACGTTATACGCTGTACGTTATACGCTGTACGTTATACGCTGTACGTTATACGTTGTACGTTATACGCTGTACGTTATCCGTTGTATGTTATACGTTATACGTTATACGCTGTACGTTATACGTTATACGTTATACGCTGTACGTTATACGCTGTACGTTATACGTTATACGTTACACGTTGTACGTTGTACGTTATCCGTTGTATGTTATACGTTATACGTTATACGTTATACGTTATACGTTATACGCTGTACGTTATCCGTTGTACGTTATACGTTATACGTTATACGTTATACTTCATACGTTATACGTTTTACGTTATACGCTGTACGTTATACGCTGTAAGTTATACGCTGTTCGTTATACGTTATACGTTATACGTTATACGTTATACGGTACACGTTGTACGTTGAACGTTATACGTTATACGTTGTACGTTATACGTTGTACGTTATACGTTATACGTTATACGTTATACGATATACGTTATACGTTATACGTTATACGCTGTACGTTATACGCTGTAAGTTATACGCTGTTCGTTATACGTTATACGTTATACGTTATACGTTATACGGTACACGTTGTACGTTGAACGTTATACGTTATACGTTGTACGTTATACGTTATACGTTGTACGTTATACGTTATACGTTGTACGTTATACGTTATACGTTGTACGTTATACGTTATACGTTATACGCTGTACGTTATACGCTGTACGTTATACGTTATACGTTATACGTTATACGTTATACGTTATACGTTATACGTTATACGTTATACGTTATACGTTATACGTTATACGTTATACGTTATACGTTATACGTTATACGTTATACGTTATACGTTATACGTTATACGTTATACGTTATACGTTATACGTTATACGTTATACGTTATACGTTATACGTTATACGTTATACATTATACGTTATACGTTATACGTTATACGCTGTACGTTATACGCTGTACGTTATACGCTGTACGTTATACGTTGTACGTTATACGTTGTACGTTATACGCTGTACGTTATCCGTTGTATGTTATACGTTATACGTTATACGTTATACCTTATACGTTATACGCTGTACGTTGTACGTTATACGTTATACGTTACACGTTGTACGTTGTACGTTGTACGTTGTACGTTATACGTTGTACGTTATACGTTGTACGTTATACGCTGTACGTTATCCGTTGTATGTTATACGTTATACGTTATACGTTATACGTTATACGTTATACGCTGTACATTATCCGTTGTACGTTATACGTTATACGTTATACGTTATACTTCATACGTTATACGTTTTACGTTATACGCTGTACGTTATACGCTGTAAGTTATACGCTGTTCGTTATACGTTATACGTTATACGTTATACGTTATACGGTACACGTTGTACGTTGAACGTTATACGTTATACGTTGTACGTTATACGTTGTACGTTATACGTTATACGTTATACGTTATACGATATACGTTATACGTTATACGTTATACGTTATACGTTATACGCTGTACGTTATACGCTGTACGTTATACGCTGTACGTTATACGTTGTACGTTATACGCTGTACGTTATCCGTTGTATGTTATACGTTATACGTTATACGCTGTACGTTATACGTTACACGTTATACGCTGTACGTTATACGCTGTACGTTATACGTTATACGTTACACGTTGTACGTTGTACGTTATCCGTTGTATGTTATACGTTATACGTTATACGTTATACGTTATACGTTATACGCTGTACGTTATCCGTTGTACGTTATACGTTATACGTTATACGTTATACTTCATACGTTATACGTTTTACGTTATACGCTGTACGTTATACGCTGTAAGTTATACGCTGTTCGTTATACGTTATACGTTATACGTTATACGTTATACGGTACACGTTGTACGTTGAACGTTATACGTTATACGTTGTACGTTATACGTTGTACGTTATACGTTATACGTTATACGTTATACGATATACGTTATACGTTATACGTTATACGTTATACGTTATACGCTGTACGTTATACGCTGTACGTTATACGCTGTACGTTATACGTTGTACGTTATACGTTGTACGTTATACGCTGCACGTTATCCGTTGTATGTTATACGTTATACGTTATACGTTATACGTTATACGTTATACGCTGTACGTTATCCGTTGTACGTTATACGTTATACGTTATACTTCATACGTTATACGTTTTACGTTATACGCTGTACGTTATACGCTGTAAGTTATACGCTGTTCGTTATACGTTATACGTTATACGTTATACGTTATACGGTACACGTTGTACGTTGAACGTTATACGTTATACGTTGTACGTTATACGTTATACGTTGTACGTTATACGTTATACGTTGTACGTTATACGTTATACGTTGTACGTTATACGTTATACGTTATACGCTGTACGTTATACGCTGTACGTTATACGTTATACGTTATACGTTATACGCTGTACGTTATACGCTGTACGTTATACGCTGTACGTTATACGTTATACGTTATACGTTATACGTTACACGGTGTACGTTGTACGTTGTACGTTATACGTTGTACGTTATACGTTATACGTTATACGTTGTACGTTATACGTTGTACGTTATACGTTTTACGCTGTACGTTATACGTTATACGTTATAAGTTGTACGTTATACGTTATACGTTATACGTTATACGTTATACGTTATACGTTGTACGTTATACGCTGTACGTTATACGCTGTACGTTATACGTTATACGTTATACGTTACACGTTGTACGTTACACGTTGTACGTTGTACGTTGTACGTTATACGTTGAACGTTATACGTTGTACGTCATACGTTGTACGTTATACGTTGTACGTTATACTTCCTACGCTGTACGTTATACGTTATACGTTATACCTTATACGTTATACGTTGTACGTTATACGTTATACGTTATACGCTGTACGTTATCCGTTGTACGTTATACGTTATACGTTATACGTTATACGCTGTACGTTATACGCTGTACGTTATAAGCTGTACGTTATACGTTATACGTTACACGTTGTACGTTATACGCTGTACGTTACACGCGGTACGTTATACGTTGTACGTTATACGATATACGTTATACGTTATACGTTATACGTTATACGTTATACGTTATACGTTATACGTTATACGTTATACGTTATACGTAATACGTTATACGTTATACGTTATACGTTATACGTTATACGTTATACGTTATACGTTATACGTTATACGTTATACGTTATACGTTATACGTTATACGTTATACGTTATACGTTATACGTTATACGTTATACGTTATACGTTATACGTTATACGTTATACGTTATACGTTATACGTTATACGTTATACGTTATACGTTATACGTTATACGTTATACGTTATACGTTATACGTTATACGTTATACGTTATACGTTATACGTTATACGTTATACGTTATACGTTATACGTTATACGTTATACGTTATACGTTATACGTTATACGTTATACGTTATACGTTATACGTTATACGTTATACGTTATACGTTATACGTTATACGTTATACGTTATACGTTATACGTTATACGTTATACGTTATACGTTATACGTTATACGTTATACGTTATACGTTATACGTTATACGTTATACGTTATACGTTATACGTTATACGTTATACGTTATACGTTATACGTTATACGTTATACGTTATACGTTATACCTTATACGTTATACGTTATACGTTATACGTTATACGTTATACGTTATACGTTATACGTTATACGTTATACGTTATACGTTATACGTTATACGTTATACGTTATACGTTATACGTTATACGTTATACGTTATACGTTATACGTTATACGTTATACGTTATACGTTATACGTTATACGTTATACGTTATACGTTATACGTTATACGTTATACGTTATACGTTATACGTTATACGTTATACGTTATACGTTATACGTTATACGTTATACGTTATACGTTATACGTTATACGTTATACGTTATACGTTATACGTTATACGTTATACGTTATACGTTATACGTTATACGTTATACGTTATACGTTATACGTTATACGTTATACGTTATACGTTATACGTTATACGTTATACGTTATACGTTATACGTTATACGTTATACGTTATACGTTAGACGTTACACGTTGTACGTTGTACGTTGTACGTTATACGTTGAACGTTATACGTTGTACGTTATACGTTATACGTTATACGTTATACGTTATACGTTATACGTTATACGTTATACGTTATACGTTATACGTTATACGTTAGACGTTATACGTTATACGTTATACGTTATACGTTATACGTTATACGTTATACGTTATACGTTATGCGTTATACGTTATACGTTATACGTTATACGTTATACGTTATACGTTATACGTTATACGATATACGTTATACGTTATACGTTATACGTTATACGTTATACGTTATACGTTATACGTTATACGTTATACGTTATACGTTATACGTTATACGTTATACGTTATACGTTATACGTTATACGTTATACGTTATACGTTATACGTTATACGTTATACGTTATACGTTATACGTTATACGTTATACGTTATACGATATACGTTACACGTTATACGTTATACTTTATACGTTATACGTTATACGTTATACGTTATACGCTGTTCGTTATACGCTGTACGTTATACGCTGTACGTTATACGTTATACGTTAACGTTACACGTTGTACGTTGTACGTTGTACGTTATACGTTGAACGTTATACGTTATACTTCATACGTTATACGTTTTACGTTATACGCTGTACGTTATACGCTGTAAGTTATACGCTGTTCGTTATACGTTATACGTTATACGTTATACGTTATACGTTATACGGTACACGTTGTACGTTGAACGTTATACGTTATACGTTGTACGTTATACGTTGTACGTTATACGTTATACGTTATACGATATACGTTATACGTTATACGTTATACGTTATACGTTATACGTTATACGTTATACGCTGTACGTTATACGATGTACGTTATACGCTGTACGTTATACGTTGTACGTTATACGTTGTACGTTATACGCTGTACGTTATCCGTTGTATGTTATACGTTATACGTTATACGTTATACGTTATACGCTGTACGTTATCCGTTGTACGTTATACGTTATACGTTATACTTCATACGTTATACGTTTCACGTTATACGCTGTACGTTATACGCTGTAAGTTATACGCTGTTCGTTATACGTTATACGTTATACGTTATACGTTATACGGTACACGTTGTACGTTATACGCTGTACGTTATACGTTGTACGTTATACGTTATACGTTGTACGTTATACGTTATACGTTATACGTTATACGTTATACGTTATACGTTATACGTTATACGTTATACGTTATACGTTATACGTTATACGTTATACGTTATACGTTATACGTTATACGTTATACGTTATACTTTATACGTTATACGTTATACGATATACGTTACACGTTATACGTTATACTTTATACGTTATACGTTATACGTTATACGTTATACGCTGTTCGTTATACGCTGTACGTTATACGCTGTACGTTATACGTTATACGTTATACGTTATACGTTATACGTTATACGTTATACGTTATACGTTATACGTTATACGTTATACGTTATACGTTATACGTTATACGTTATACGTTATACGTTATACGTTATACGTTATACGTTATACGTTATACGTTATACGTTATACGTTATACGTTATACGTTATACGTTATACGTTATACGTTATACGTTATACGTTATACGTTATACGTTATACGTTATACGTTATACGTTAGACGTTACACGTTGTACGTTGTACGTTGTACGTTATACGTTGAACGTTATACGTTGTACGTTATACGTTATACGTTATACGTTATACGTTATACGTTATACGTTATACGTTATACGTTATACGTTATACGTTATACGTTAGACGTTATACGTTATACGTTATACGTTATACGTTATACGTTATACGTTATACGTTATACGTTATACGTTATACGTTATACGTTATACGTTATACGTTATACGTTATACGTTATACGTTATACGATATACGTTACACGTTATACGCTGTACGTTATACGCTGTACGTTATACGTTATACGTTACACGTTGTACGTTGTACGTTATCCGTTGTATGTTATACGTTATACGTTATACGTTATACGTTATACGTTATACGTTGTACGTTATCCGTTGTACGTTATACGTTATACGTTATACGTTATACTTCATACGTTATACGTTTTACGTTATACGCTGTACGTTATACGCTGTAAGTTATACGCTGTTCGTTATACGTTATACGTTATACGTTATACGTTATACGTTATACGGTACACGTTGTACGTTGAACGTTATACGTTATACGTTGTACGTTATACGTTGTACGTTATACGTTATACGTTATACGATATACGTTATACGTTATACGTTATACGTTATACGTTATACGTTATACGTTATACGCTGTACGTTATACGATGTACGTTATACGCTGTACGTTATACGTTGTACGTTATACGTTGTACGTTATACGCTGTACGTTATCCGTTGTATGTTATACGTTATACGTTATACGTTATACGTTATACGCTGTACGTTATCCGTTGTACGTTATACGTTATACGTTATACTTCATACGTTATACGTTTTACGTTATACGCTGTACGTTATACGCTGTAAGTTATACGCTGTTCGTTATACGTTATACGTTATACGTTATACGTTATACGGTACACGTTGTACGTTATACGCTGTACGTTATACGTTGTACGTTATACGTTATACGTTGTACGTTATACGTTATACGTTATACGTTATACGTTATACGTTATACGTTATACGTTATACGTTATACGTTATACGTTATACGTTATACGTTATACGTTATACGTTATACGTTATACGTTATACGTTATACGTTATACGTTATACGTTATACGTTATACGTTATACGTTATACGTTATACGATATACGTTACACGTTATACGTTATACTTTATACGTTATACGTTATACGTTATACGTTATACGCTGTTCGTTATACGCTGTACGTTATACGCTGTACGTTATACGTTATACGTTAACGTTACACGTTGTACGTTGTACGTTGTACGTTATACGTTGAACGTTATACGTTGTACGTTATACGTTATACGTTATACGTTATACGGTACACGTTGTACGTTGAACGTTATACGTTATACGTTGTACGTTATACGTTATACGTTGTACGTTATACGTTATACGTTGTACGTTATACGTTATACGTTATACCCTGTACGTTATACGCTGTTCGTTATACGTTATACGTTATACGTTATACGTTATACGTTATACGTTATACGTTATACGTTATACGTTATACGTTATACGTTATACGTTATACGTTATACGTTATACGTTATACGTTATACGTTATACGTTATACGTTATACGTTATACGTTATACGTTATACGTTATACGTTATACGTTAGACGTTACACGTTGTACGTTGTACGTTGTACGTTATACGTTGAACGTTATACGTTGTACGTTATACGTTATACGTTATACGTTATACGTTATACGTTATACGTTATACGTTATACGTTATACGTTATACGTTATACGTTAGACGTTATACGTTATACGTTATACGTTATACGTTATACGTTATACGTTATACGTTATACGTTATGCGTTATACGTTATACGTTATACGTTATACGTTATACGTTATACGTTATACGTTATACGATATACGTTACACGTTATACGCTGTACGTTATACGCTGTACGTTATACGTTATACGTTACACGTTGTACGTTGTACGTTATCCGTTGTATGTTATACGTTATACGTTATACGTTATACGTTATACGTTATACGCTGTACGTTATCCGTTGTACGTTATACGTTATACGTTATACGTTATACTTCATACGTTATACGTTTTACGTTATACGCTGTACGTTATACGCTGTAAGTTATACGCTGTTCGTTATACGTTATACGTTATACGTTATACGTTATACGTTATACGGTACACGTTGTACGTTGAACGTTATACGTTATACGTTGTACGTTATACGTTGTACGTTATACGTTATACGTTATACGATATACGTTATACGTTATACGTTATACGTTATACGTTATACGTTATACGTTATACGCTGTACGTTATACGATGTACGTTATACGCTGTACGTTATACGTTGTACGTTATACGTTGTACGTTATACGCTGTACGTTATCCGTTGTATGTTATACGTTATACGTTATACGTTATACGTTATACGCTGTACGTTATCCGTTGTACGTTATACGTTATACGTTATACTTCATACGTTATACGTTTTACGTTATACGCTGTACGTTATACGCTGTAAGTTATACGCTGTTCGTTATACGTTATACGTTATACGTTATACGTTATACGGTACACGTTGTACGTTATACGCTGTACGTTATACGTTGTACGTTATACGTTATACGTTGTACGTTATACGTTATACGTTATACGTTATACGTTATACGTTATACGTTATACGTTATACGTTATACGTTATACGTTATACGTTATACGTTATACGTTATACGTTATACGTTATACGTTATACGTTATACGTTATACGTTATACGTTATACGTTATACGTTATACGTTATACGATATACGTTACACGTTATACGTTATACTTTATACGTTATACGTTATACGTTATACGTTATACGCTGTTCGTTATACGCTGTACGTTATACGCTGTACGTTATACGTTATACGTTAACGTTACACGTTGTACGTTGTACGTTGTACGTTATACGTTGAACGTTATACGTTGTACGTTATACGTTATACGTTATACGTTATACGGTACACGTTGTACGTTGAACGTTATACGTTATACGTTGTACGTTATACGTTATACGTTGTACGTTATACGTTATACGTTGTACGTTATACGTTATACGTTATACCCTGTACGTTATACGCTGTACGTTATACGTTATACGTTATACGTTATACGCTGTACGTTATACGCTGTACGTTATACGCTGTACGTTATACGTTATACGTTATACGTTACACGGTGTACGTTGTACGTTGTACGTTATACGTTGTACGTTATACGTTATACGTTATACGTTGTACGTTATACGTTGTACGTTATACGTTTTACGCTGTACGTTATACGTTATACGTTATAAGTTGTACGTTGAACGTTATACGTTATACGTTGTACGTTATACGTTATACGTTGTACGTTATACGTTATACGTTGTACGTTATACGTTATACGTTATACCCTGTACGTTATACGCTGTACGTTATACGTTATACGTTATACGTTATACGCTGTACGTTATACGCTGTACGTTATACGCTGTACGTTATACGTTATACGTTATACGTTACACGGTGTACGTTGTACGTTGTACGTTATACGTTGTACGTTATACGTCATACGTTATACGTTGTACGTTATACGTTGTACGTTATACGTTTTACGCTGTACGTTATACGTTATACGTTATAAGTTGTACGTTATACGTTATACGTTATACGTTATACGTTACACGTTGTACGTTGTACGTTGTACGTTATACTTCATACGTTATACGTTTTACGTTATACGCTGTACGTTATACGCTGTAAGTTATACGCTGTTCGTTATACGTTATACGTTATACGTTATACGTTATACGTTATACGGTACACGTTGTACGTTGAACGTTATACGTTATACGTTGTACGTTATACGTTATACGTTGTACGTTATACGTTATACGTTGTACTGTATACGTTATACCCTGTACGTTATACGCTGTACGTTATACGTTATACGTTATACGTTATACGCTGTACGTTATACGCTGTACGTTATACGCTGTACGTTATACGTTATACGTTATACGTTACACGGTGTACGTTGTACGTTGTACGTTATACGTTGTACGTTATACGTTATACGTTATACGTTGTACGTTATACGTTGTACGTTATACGTTTTACGCTGTACGTTATACGTTATACGTTATAAGTTGTACGTTATACGTTATACGTTATACGTTATACGTTATACGTTATACGTTATACGTTATACGTTATACGTTATACGTTATACGTTATACGTTATACGTTATACGTTATACGCTGTACGTTATACGCTGTACGTTATAAGCTGTACGTTATACGTTATACGTTATACGTTATACGTTACACGTTGTACGTTGTACGTTGTACGTTATACGTTGAACGTTATACGTTGTACGTTATGCGTTATACGTTATACGTTATACGATATACGTTACACGTTATACGTTATACTTTATACGTTATACGTTATACGTTATACGTTATACGCTGTACGTTATACGCTGTACGTTATACGCTGTACGTTATACGTTATACGTTATACGTTACACGTTGTACGTTGTACGTTATACGTTGTACGTTATACGTTGTACGTTATACGCTGTACGTTATACGTTATACGTTATACGTTATACGTTATACGTTATACGTTATACGTTATACGTTATACGTTATACGTTATACGTTATACGTTATACGTTATACGTTATACGTTATACGATATACGTTACACGTTATACGTTATACTTTATACGTTATACGTTATACGTTATACGTTATACGCTGTACGTTATACGCTGTACGTTATACGCTGTACGTTATACGTTATACGTTATACGTTACACGTTGTACGTTGTACGTTATACGATACACGTTATACGTTACACGTTGTCCGTTGTACGTTGTACGTTGTACGTTATACGTTGTACGTTATACGTTGTACGTTATACGCTGTACGTTATCCGTGGTATGTTATACGTTATACGTTATACGTTATACGTTATACGTTATACGCTGTACGTTATCCGTTATACATTATACTTCATACGTTATACGTTTTACGTTATACGCTGTACGTTATAAGCTGTACGTTATACGTTATACGTTAACGTTACACGTTGTACGTTGTACGTTGTACGTTATACGTTGAACGTTATACGTTGTACGTTATACGTTATACGTTATACGTTATACGTTATACGTTATACGTTATACGTTATACGTTATACGTTATACGTTATACGTTATACGTTATACGTTATACGTTATACGTTATACGTTATACGTTATACGTTATACGTTATACGTTATACGTTATACGTTATACGTTATACGTTATACGTTATACGTTATACGTTATACGTTACACGTTGTACGTTGTACGTTGTACGTTATACGTTGAACGTTATACGTTGTACGTTACACGTTATACGTTATACGTTATACGTTATACGTTATACGTTATACGTTATACGTTATACGTTATACGTTATACGTTATACGTTATACGTTATACGTTATACGTTATACGTTATACGTTATACGTTATACGTTATACGTTATACGTTATACGTTATACGTTATACGTTATACGTTATACGTTATACGTTATACGTTATACGTTATACGTTATACGTTATACGTTATACGTTATACGTTATACGTTATACGTTATACGTTATACGTTATACGTTATACGTTATACGTTATACGTTATACGTTATACGTTATACGTTATACGTTATACGTTATACGTTATACGTTATACGTTATACGTTATACGTTATACGTTATACGTTATACGTTATACGTTATACGATATACGTTACACGTTATACGTTATACTTTATACGTTATACGTTATACGTTATACGTTATACGCTGTTCGTTATACGCTGTACGTTATACGCTGTACGTTATACGTTATACGTTAACGTTACACGTTGTACGTTGTACGTTCTACGTTATACGTTGAACGTTATACGTTGTACGTTATACGTTATACGTTATACGTTATACGTTATACGTTATACGTTATACGTTATACGTTATACGTTATACGTTATACGTTATACGTTATACGTTATACGTTATACGTTATACGTTATACGTTATACGTTATACGTTATACGTTATACGTTATACGTTGTACGTTGTACGTTATACGTTATACGTTATACGTTATACGTTATACGTTATACGTTATACGTTATACGTTATACGATATACGTTACACGTTATACGTTATACGTTATACGCTGTACGTTATACGCTGTACGTTATACGTTATACGTTATACGTTATACGTTATACGTTATACGTTATACGTTATACGTTATACGTTATACGTTATACGTTATACGTTATACGTTATACGTTATACGTTATACGTTATACGTTATACGTTATACGTTATACGTTATACGTTATACGTTATACGTTATACGTTATACGTTATACGTTATACGTTATACGTTATACGTTATACGATATACGTTACACGTTATACGTTATACTTTATACGTTATACGTTATACGTTATACGTTATACGCTGTTCGTTATACGCTGTACGTTATACGCTGTACGTTATACGTTATACGTTAACGTTACACGTTGTACGTTGTACGTTGTACGTTATACGTTGAACGTTATACGTTGTACGTTATACGTTATACGTTATACGTTATACGTTATACGTTATTCGTTATACGTTATACGTTATACGTTATACGTTATACGTTATACGTTATACGTTATACGTTATACGTTATACGTTATACGTTATACGTTGTACGTTATACGTTGTACGTTGTACGTTATACGTTATACGTTATACGTTATACGTTATACGTTATACGTTATACGTTATACGTTATACGTTATACGTTATACGTTGTACGTTGTACGTTATACGTTGTACGTTATACGTTGTACGTTATACGTTATACGTTATACGTTGTACGTTATACGTTGTACGTTATACGTTATACGTTATACGTTATACGTTATACGTTATACGTTATACGTTATACGTTATACGTTATACGTTATACGTTATACGTTATACGTTATACGTTATACGTTATACGTTATACGATATACGTTACACGTTATACGTTATACTTTATACGTTATACGTTATACGTTATACGTTATACGCTGTACGTTATACGCTGTACGTTATACGTTATACGTTATACGTTACACGTTGTACGTTGTACGTTATACGATATACGTTATACGTTACACGTTGTCCGTTGTACGTTGTACGTTGTACGTTATACGTTGTACGTTATACGTTGTACGTTATACGCTGTACGTTATCCGTGGTATGTTATACGTTATACGTTATACGTTATACGTTATACGTTATACGCTGTACGTTATCCGTTATACATTATACTTCATACGTTATACGTTTTACGTTATACGCTGTACGTTATAAGCTGTACGTTATACGTTATACGTTAACGTTACACGTTGTACGTTGTACGTTGTACGTTATACGTTGAACGTTATACGTTGTACGTTATACGTTATACGTTATACGTTATACGTTATACGTTATACGTTATACGTTATACGTTATACGTTATACGTTATACGTTATACGTTATACGTTATACGTTACACGTTGTACGTTGTACGTTGTACGTTATACGTTGAACGTTATACGTTGTACGTTATACGTTATACGTTATACGTTATACGTTATACGTTATACGTTATACGTTATACGTTGTACGTTATACGTTATACGTTATACGTTACACGTTGTCCGTTGTACGTTGTACGTTGTACGTTATACGTTGTACGTTATACGTTGTACGTTATACGCTGTACGTTATACGCTGTACGTTATACGCTGTACGTTATACGCTGTACGTTATACGTTATACGTTATACGTTATACGTTACACGTTGTACGTTGTACGTTGTACGTTATACGTTATACGTTATACGTTATACGTTATACGTTATACGTTATACGTTATACGTTATACGTTATACGTTATACGTTATACGTTATACGTTATACGTTATACGTTATACGTTATACGTTATACGATATACGTTACACGTTATACGTTATACTTTATACGTTATACGTTATACGTTATACGTTATACGTTATACGCTGTACGTTATACGCTGTACGTTATACGCTGTACGTTATACGCTGTACGTTATACGTTATACGTTATACGGTACACGTTGTACGTTGTACGTTATACGATATACGTTATACGTTACACGTTGTCCGTTGTACGTTGTACGTTGTACGTTATACGTTGTACGTTATACGTTGTACGTTATACGCTGTACGTTATCCGTGGTATGTTATACGTTATACGTTATACGTTATACGTTATACGTTATACGCTGTACGTTATCCGTTATACATTATACTTCATACGTTATACGTTTTACGTTATACGCTGTACGTTATAAGCTGTACGTTATACGTTATACGTTAACGTTACACGTTGTACGTTGTACGTTGTACGTTATACGTTGAACGTTATACGTTGTACGTTATACGTTATACGTTATACGTTATACGTTATACGTTATACGTTATACGTTATACGTTATACGTTATACGTTATACGTTATACGTTATACGTTATACGTTATACGTTATACGTTGTACGTTGTACGTTATACGTTATACGTTATACGTTATACGTTATACGTTATACGATATACGTTACACGTTATACGTTATACGTTATACGCTGTACGTTATACGCTGTACGTTATACGCTGTACGTTATACGCTGTACGTTATACGCTGTACGTTATACGTTATACGTTATACGTTATACGTTATACGTTATACGTTATACGTTACACGTTATACGTTATACTTTATACGTTATACGTTATACGTTATACGTTATACGCTGTTCGTTATACGCTGTACGTTATACGCTGTACGTTATACGTTATACGTTATACGTTATACGTTATACGTTATACGTTATACGTTATACGTTATACGTTATACGTTATACGTTATACGTTATACGTTATACGTTATGCGATATACGTTACACGTTATACGTTATACTTTATACGTTATACGTTATACGTTATACGTTATACGCTGTACGTTATACGCTGTACGTTATACGCTGTACGTTATACGTTATACGTTATACGTTATACGTTATACGCTGTACGTTATACGCTGTACGTTATACGCTGTACGTTATACGCTGTACGTTATACGTTATACGTTATACGGTACACGTTGTACGTTGTACGTTATACGATATACGTTATACGTTACACGTTGTCCGTTGTACGTTGTACGTTGTACCTTATACGTTGTACGTTATACGTTGTACGTTATACGCTGTACGTTATCCGTGGTATGTTATACGTTATACGTTATACGTTATACGTTATACGTTATACGCTGTACGTTATCCGTTATACATTATACTTCATACGTTATACGTTTTACGTTATACGCTGTACGTTATAAGCTGTACGTTATACGTTATACGTTAACGTTACACGTTGTACGTTGTACGTTGTACGTTATACGTTGAACGTTATACGTTGTACGTTATACGTTATACGTTATACGTTATACGTTATACGTTATACGTTATACGTTATACGTTATACGTTATACGTTATACGTTATACGTTATACGTTATACGTTATACGTTATACGTTGTACGTTGTACGTTATACGTTATACGTTATACGTTATACGTTATACGTTATACGATATACGTTACACGTTATACGTTATACGTTATACGCTGTACGTTATACGCTGTACGTTATACGCTGTACGTTATACGCTGTACGTTATACGCTGTACGTTATACGTTATACGTTATACGTTATACGTTATACGTTATACGTTATACGTTACACGTTATACGTTATACTTTATACGTTATACGTTATACGTTATACGTTATACGCTGTTCGTTATACGCTGTACGTTATACGCTGTACGTTATACGTTATACGTTATACGTTATACGTTATACGTTATACGTTATACGTTATACGTTATACGTTATACGTTATACGTTATACGTTATACGTTATACGTTATACGATATACGTTACACGTTATACGTTATACTTTATACGTTATACGTTATACGTTATACGTTATACGCTGTACGTTATACGCTGTACGTTATACGCTGTACGTTATACGTTATACGTTATACGTTACACGTTGTACGTTGTACGTTATACGATATACGTTATACGTTACACGTTGTCCGTTGTACGTTGTACGTTGTACGTTATACGTTGTACGTTATACGTTGTACGTTATACGCTGTACGTTATCCGTGGTATGTTATACGTTATACGTTATACGTTATACGTTATACGTTATACGCTGTACGTTATCCGTTATACATTATACTTCATACGTTATACGTTTTACGTTATACGCTGTACGTTATAAGCTGTACGTTATACGTTATACGTTAACGTTACACGTTGTACGTTGTACGTTGTACGTTATACGTTGAACGTTATACGTTGTACGTTATACGTTATACGTTATACGTTATACGTTATACGTTATACGTTATACGTTATACGTTATACGTTATACGTTATACGTTATACGTTATACGTTATACGTTACACGTTGTACGTTGTACGTTGTACGTTATACGTTGAACGTTATACGTTGTACGTTATACGTTATACGTTATACGTTATACGTTATACGTTATACGTTATACGTTATACGTTGTACGTTATACGATATACGTTATACGTTACACGTTGTCCGTTGTACGTTGTACGTTGTACGTTATACGTTGTACGTTATACGTTGTACGTTATACGCTGTACGTTATACGCTGTACGTTATACGCTGTACGTTATAAGCTGTACGTTATACGTTATACGTTATACGTTATACGTTACACGTTGTACGTTGTACGTTGTACGTTATACGTTATACGTTATACGTTATACGTTATACGTTATACGTTATACGTTATACGTTATACGTTATACGTTATACGTTATACGTTATACGTTATACGTTATACGTTATACGTTATACGTTATACGATATACGTTACACGTTATACGTTATACTTTATACGTTATACGTTATACGTTATACGTTATACGTTATACGCTGTACGTTATACGCTGTACGTTATACGCTGTACGTTATACGCTGTACGTTATACGTTATACGTTATACGGTACACGTTGTACGTTGTACGTTATACGATATACGTTATACGTTACACGTTGTCCGTTGTACGTTGTACGTTGTACCTTATACGTTGTACGTTATACGTTGTACGTTATACGCTGTACGTTATCCGTGGTATGTTATACGTTATACGTTATACGTTATACGTTATACGTTATACGCTGTACGTTATCCGTTATACATTATACTTCATACGTTATACGTTTTACGTTATACGCTGTACGTTATAAGCTGTACGTTATACGTTATACGTTAACGTTACACGTTGTACGTTGTACGTTCTACGTTATACGTTGAACGTTATACGTTGTACGTTATACGTTATACGTTATACGTTATACGTTATACGTTATACGTTATACGTTATACGTTATACGTTATACGTTATACGTTATACGTTATACGTTATACGTTATACGTTATACGTTGTACGTTGTACGTTGTACGTTATACGTTATACGTTATACGTTATACGTTATACGATATACGTTACACGTTATACGTTATACGTTATACGCTGTACGTTATACGCTGTACGTTATACGCTGTACGTTATACGTTATACTTTATACGTTATACTTATACGTTATACGTTATACGTTATACGTTATACGTTATACGTTATACGTTATACGTTATACGTTATACGTTATACGTAATACGTTATACGTTATACGTTATACGTTATACGTTATACGTTATACGTTATACGTTATACGTTATACGTTATACGTTATACGTTATACGTTATACGTTATACGTTATACGTTATACGTTATACGTTACACGTTGTACGTTGTACGTTGTACGTTATACGTTGAACGTTATACGTTGTACGTTATACGTTATACGTTATACGTTATACGTTATACGTTATACGTTATACGTTATACGTTATACGTTATACGTTATACGTTGTACGTTATACGTTGAACGTTATACGTTGTACGTTATACGTTATACGTTGTACGTTATACGTAATACGTTATACCCTGTACGTTATACGCTGTACGTTATACGTTATACGTTATACGTTATACGCTGTACGTTTTACGCTGTACGTTATACGCTGTACGTTATACGTTATACGTTATACGTTACACGGTGTACGTTGTACGTTGTACGTTATACGTTGTACGTTATACGTTATACGTTATACGTTGTACGTTATACGTTGTACGTTATACGTTTTACGCTGTACGTTATACGTTATACGTTATAAGTTGTACGTTGAACGTTATACGTTATACGTTGTACGTTATACGTTATACGTTGTACGTTATACGTTATACGTTGTACGTTATACGTTATACGTTATACCCTGTACGTTATACGCTGTACGTTATACGTTATACGTTATACGTTATACGCTGTACGTTATACGCTGTACGTTATACGCTGTACGTTATACGTTATACGTTATACGTTACACGGTGTACGTTGTACGTTGTACGTTATACGTTGTACGTTATACGTTATACGTTATACGTTGTACGTTATACGTTGTACGTTATACGTTTTACGCTGTACGTTATACGTTATACGTTATAAGTTGTACGTTATACGTTATACGTTATACGTTATACGTTATACGCTGTACGTTATACGTTATACGTTATACGTTATACTTCATACGTTATACGTTTTACGTTATACGCTGTACGTTATACGCTGTAAGTTATACGCTGTTCGTTATACGTTATACGTTATACGTTATACGTTATACGTTATACGGTACACGTTGTACGTTGAACGTTATACGTTATACGTTGTACGTTATACGTTATACGTTGTACGTTATACGTTATACGTTGTACGTTATACGTTATACGTTATACCCTGTACGTTATACGCTGTACGTTATACGTTATACGTTATACGTTATACGCTGTTCGTTATACGCTGTACGTTATACGCTGTACGTTATACGTTATACGTTATACGTTACACGGTGTACGTTGTACGTTGTACGTTATACGTTGTACGTTATACGTTATACGTTATACGTTGTACGTTATACGTTGTACGTTATACGTTTTACGCTGTACGTTATACGTTATACGTTATAAGTTGTACGTTGAACGTTATACGTTATACGTTGTACGTTATACGTTATACGTTGTACGTTATACGTTATACGTTGTACGTTATACGTTATACGTTATACCCTGTACGTTATACGCTGTACGTTATACGTTATACGTTATACGTTATACGCTGTACGTTATACGCTGTACGTTATACGCTGTACGTTATACGTTATACGTTATACGTTACACGGTGTACGTTGTACGTTGTACGTTATACGTTGTACGTTATACGTTATACGTTATACGTTGTACGTTATACGTTGTACGTTATACGTTTTACGCTGTACGTTATACGTTATACGTTATAAGTTGTACGTTATACGTTATACGTTATACGTTATACGTTATACGCTGTACGTTATACGTTATACGTTATACGTTATACTTCATACGTTATACGTTTTACGTTATACGCTGTACGTTATACGCTGTAAGTTATACGCTGTTCGTTATACGTTATACGTTATACGTTATACGTTATACGTTATACGGTACACGTTGTACGTTATACGTTATACGTTATACGTTGTACGTTATACGTTATACGTTGTACGTTATACGTTATACGTTGTACTGTATACGTTATACGTTATACCCTGTACGTTATACGCTGTACGTTATACGTTATACGTTATACGTTATACGCTGTACGTTATACGCTGTACGTTATACGCTGTACGTTATACGTTATACGTTATACGTTACACGGTGTACGTTGTACGTTGTACGTTATACGTTGTACGTTATACGTTATACGTTATACGTTGTACGTTATACGTTGTACGTTATACGTTTTACGCTGTACGTTATACGTTATACGTTATAAGTTGTACGTTATACGTTATACGTTATACGTTATACGTTATACGTTATACGTTATACGTTATACGTTATACGTTATACGTTATACGTTATACGTTATACGTTATACGTTATACGCTGTAGGTTATACGTTATACGTTATACGTTATACGTTACACGTTGTACGTTGTACGTTGTACGTTATACATTTAACGTTATACGTTGTACGTTATGCGTTATACGTTATACGTTATACGTTATACGTTATACGTTATACGTTATACGTTATACGTTATACGTTATACGTTATACGTTATACGTTATACGTTATACGTTATACGTTATACGTTATACGTTATACGTTATACGTTATACGTTATACGTTATACGTTATACGTTATACGTTATACGTTATACGTTATACGATATACGTTACACGTTATACGTTATACTTTATACGTTATACGTTATACGTTATACGTTATACGCTGTACGTTATACGCTGTACGTTATACGCTGTACGTTATACGTTATACGTTATACGTTACACGTTGTACGTTGTACGTTATACGATATACGTTATACGTTACACGTTGTCCGTTGTACGTTGTACGTTGTACGTTATACGTTGTACGTTATACGTTGTACGTTATACGCTGTACGTTATCCGTGGTATGTTATACGTTATACGTTATACGTTATACGTTATACGTTATACGCTGTACGTTATCCGTTATACATTATACTTCATACGTTATACGTTTTACGTTATACGCTGTACGTTATAAGCTGTACGTTATACGTTATACGTTAACGTTACACGTTGTACGTTGTACGTTGTACGTTATACGTTGAACGTTATACGTTGTACGTTATACGTTATACGTTATACGTTATACGTTATACGTTATACGTTATACGTTATACGTTATACGTTATACGTTATACGTTATACGTTATACGTTATACGTTATACGTTATACGTTATACGTTATACGTTATACGTTATACGTTATACGTTATACGTTATACGTTATACGTTATACGTTATACGTTATACGTTATACGTTATACGTTACACGTTGTACGTTGTACGTTGTACGTTATACGTTGAACGTTATACGTTGTACGTTATACGTTATACGTTATACGTTATACGTTATACGTTATACGTTATACGTTATACGTTATACGTTATACGTTATACGTTATACGTTATACGTTATACGTTATACGTTATACGTTATACGTTATACGTTATACGTTATACGTTATACGCTGTTCGTTATACGCTGTACGTTATACGCTGTACGTTATACGTTATACGTTAACGTTACACGTTGTACGTTGTACGTTGTACGTTATACGTTGAACGTTATACGTTGTACGTTATACGTTATACGTTATACGTTATACGTTATACGTTATACGTTATACGTTATACGTTATACGTTATACGTTATACGTTATACGTTATACGTTATACGTTATACGTTATACGTTATACGTTGTACGTTGTACGTTATACGTTATACGTTATACGTTATACGTTATACGTTATACGTTGTACGTTGTACGTTATACGTTATACGTTATACGTTATACGTTATACGTTATACGTTATACGATATACGTTACACGTTATACGTTATACGTTATACGCTGTACGTTATACGCTGTACGTTATACGTTATACGTTATACGTTATACGTTATACGTTATACGTTATACGTTATACGTTATACGTTATACGTTATACGTTATACGTTATACGTTATACGTTATACGTTATACGTTATACGTTATACGTTATACGTTATACGTTATACGTTATACGTTATACGTTATACGTTATACGTTATACGTTATACGTTATACGTTATACGTTATACGTTATACGTTATACGATATACGTTACACGTTATACGTTATACTTTATACGTTATACGTTATACGTTATACGTTATACGTTATACGCTGTACGTTATACGTTATACGTTACACGGTGTACGTTGTACGTTGTACGTTATACGTTGTACGTTATACGTTATACGTTATACGTTGTACGTTATACGTTGTACGTTATACGTTTTACGCTGTACGTTATACGTTATACGTTATAAGTTGTACGTTATACGTTATACGTTATACGTTATACGTTATACGTTATACGCTGTACGTTATACGTTATACGTTATACGTTATACTTCATACGTTATACGTTTTACGTTATACGCTGTACGTTATACGCTGTAAGTTATACGCTGTTCGTTATACGTTATACGTTATACGTTATACGTTATACGTTATACGGTACACGTTGTACGTTGAACGTTATACGTTATACGTTGTACGTTATACGTTATACGTTGTACGTTATACGTTATACGTTGTACGTTATACGTTATACGTTATACGCTGTACGTTATACGCTGTACGTTATACGTTATACGTTATACGTTATACGCTGTACGTTATACGCTGTACGTTATACGCTGTACGTTATACGTTATACGTTATACGTTACACGGTGTACGTTGTACGTTGTACGTTATACGTTGTACGTTATACGTTATACGTTATACGTTGTACGTTATACGTTGTACGTTATACGTTTTACGCTGTACGTTATACGTTATACGTTATAAGTTGTACGTTGAACGTTATACGTTATACGTTGTACGTTATACGTTATACGTTGTACGTTATACGTTATACGTTATACGTTATACGTTATACGTTATACCCTGTACGTTATACGCTGTACGTTATACGTTATACGTTATACGTTATACGCTGTACGTTATACGCTGTACGTTATACGCTGTACGTTATACGTTATACGTTATACGTTACACGGTGTACGTTGTACGTTGTACGTTATACGTTGTACGTTATACGTTATACGTTATACGTTGTACGTTATACGTTGTACGTTATACGTTTTACGCTGTACGTTATACGTTATACGTTATAAGTTGTACGTTATACGTTATACGTTATACGTTATACGTTATACGCTGTACGTTATACGTTATACGTTATACGTTATACTTCATACGTTATACGTTTTACGTTATACGCTGTACGTTATACGCTGTAAGTTATACGCTGTTCGTTATACGTTATACGTTATACGTTATACGTTATACGTTATACGGTACACGTTGTACGTTGAACGTTATACGTTATACGTTTTACGCTGTACGTTATACGTTATACGTTATAAGTTGTACGTTGAACGTTATACGTTATACGTTGTACGTTATACGTTATACGTTGTACGTTATACGTTATACGTTGTACGTTATACGTTATACGTTATACCCTGTACGTTATACGCTGTACGTTATACGTTATACGTTATACGTTATACGCTGTACGTTATACGCTGTACGTTATACGCTGTACGTTATACGTTATACGTTATACGTTACACGGTGTACGTTGTACGTTGTACGTTATACGTTGTACGTTATACGTTATACGTTATACGTTATACGTTATACGTTGTACGTTATACGTTTTACGCTGTACGTTATACGTTATACGTTATAAGTTGTACGTTATACGTTATACGTTATACGTTATACGTTATACGCTGTACGTTATACGTTATACGTTATACGTTATACTTCATACGTTATACGTTTTACGTTATACGCTGTACGTTATACGCTGTAAGTTATACGCTGTTCGTTATACGTTATACGTTATACGTTATACGTTATACGTTATACGGTACACGTTGTACGTTGAACGTTATACGTTATACGTTGTACGTTATACGTTATACGTTGTACGTTATACGTTATACGTTGTACTGTATACGTTATACGTTATACCCTGTACGTTATACGCTGTACGTTATACGTTATACGTTATACGTTATACGCTGTACGTTATACGCTGTACGTTATACGCTGTACGTTATACGTTATACGTTATACGTTACACGGTGTACGTTGTACGTTGTACGTTATACGTTGTACGTTATACGTTATACGTTATACGTTGTACGTTATACGTTGTACGTTATACGTTTTACGCTGTACGTTATACGTTATACGTTATAAGTTGTACGTTATACGTTATACGTTATACGTTATACGTTATACGTTATACGTTATACGTTATACGTTATACGTTATACGTTATACGTTATACGTTATACGTTATACGTTATACGTTATACGTTATACGCTGTAGGTTATACGTTATACGTTATACGTTATACGTTACACGTTGTACGTTGTACGTTGTACGTTATACGTTGAACGTTATACGTTGTACGTTATGCGTTATACGTTATACGTTATACGTTATACGTTATACGTTATACGTTATACGTTATACGTTATACGTTATACGTTATACGTTATACGTTATACGTTATACGTTATACGTTATACGTTATACGTTATACGTTATACGTTATACGTTATACGTTATACGTTATACGTTATACGTTATACGTTATACGTTATACGTTATACGTTATACGTTATACGTTATACGTTATACGTTATACGTTACACGTTGTACGTTGTACGTTGTACGTTATACGTTGAACGTTATACGTTGTACGTTATACGTTATACGTTATACGTTATACGTTATACGTTATACGTTATACGTTATACGTTATACGTTATACGTTATACGTTATACGTTATACGTTATACGTTATACGTTATACGTTATACGTTATACGTTATACGTTATACGTTATACGTTATACGTTATACGTTATACGTTATACGTTATACGTTATACGTTATACGTTATACGTTATACGTTATACGTTATACGTTATACGTTATACGTTATACGTTATACGTTATACGTTATACGTTATACGTTATACGTTATACGTTATACGTTATACGTTATACGTTATACGTTATACGTTATACGTTATACGTTATACGTTATACGTTATACGTTATACGTTATACGTTATACGTTATACGTTATACGTTATACGTTATACGTTATACGTTATACGTTATACGTTATACGATATACGTTACACGTTATACGTTATACTTTATACGTTATACGTTATACGTTATACGTTATACGCTGTTCGTTATACGCTGTACGTTATACGCTGTACGTTATACGTTATACGTTAACGTTACACGTTGTACGTTGTACGTTGTACGTTATACGTTGAACGTTATACGTTGTACGTTATACGTTATACGTTATACGTTATACGTTATACGTTATACGTTATACGTTATACGTTATACGTTATACGTTATACGTTATACGTTATACGTTATACGTTATACGTTATACGTTATACGTTATACGTTGTACGTTGTACGTTATACGTTATACGTTATACGTTATACGTTATACGATATACGTTACACGTTATACGTTATACGTTATACGCTGTACGTTATACGCTGTACGTTATACGTTATACGTTATACGTTATACGTTATACGTTATACGTTATACGTTATACGTTATACGTTATACGTTATACGTTATACGTTATACGTTATACGTTATACGTTATACGTTATACGTTATACGTTATACGTTATACGTTATACGTTATACGTTATACGTTATACGTTATACGTTATACGTTATACGTTATACGTTATACGTTATACGTTATACGTTATACGTTATACGATATACGTTACACGTTATACGTTATACTTTATACGTTATACGTTATACGTTATACGTTATACGCTGTTCGTTATACGCTGTACGTTATACGCTGTACGTTATACGTTATACGTTAACGTTACACGTTGTACGTTGTACGTTGTACGTTATACGTTGAACGTTATACGTTGTACGTTATACGTTATACGTTATACGTTATACGTTATACGTTATACGTTATACGTTATACGTTGTACGTTATACGTTGTACGTTGTACGTTATACGTTATACGTTATACGTTATACGTTATACGTTATACGTTATACGTTATACGTTATACGTTATACGTTATACGTTATACGTTATACGTTATACGTTATACGTTATACGTTATACGTTATACGTTATACGTTATACGTTATACGTTATACGTTATACGTTATACGTTATACGTTATACGTTATACGTTATACGTTATACGTTATACGTTATACGTTATACGTTATACGTTATACGTTATACGATATACGTTACACGTTATACGTTATACTTTATACGTTATACGTTATACGTTATACGTTATACGTTATACGCTGTACGTTATACGTTATACGTTACACGGTGTACGTTGTACGTTGTACGTTATACGTTGTACGTTATACGTTATACGTTATACGGTGTACGTTATACGTTGTACGTTATACGTTTTACGCTGTACGTTATACGTTATACGTTATAAGTTGTACGTTATACGTTATACGTTATACGTTATACGTTATACGTTATACGCTGTACGTTATACGTTATACGTTATACGTTATACTTCATACGTTATACGTTTTACGTTATACGCTGTACGTTATACGCTGTAAGTTATACGCTGTTCGTTATACGTTATACGTTATACGTTATACGTTATACGTTATACGGTACACGTTGTACGTTGAACGTTATACGTTATACGTTGTACGTTATACGTTATACGTTATACGTTATACGTTATACGTTGTACGTTATACGTTATACGTTATACGCTTTACGTTATACGCTGTACGTTATACGTTATACGTTATACGTTATACGCTGTACGTTATACGCTGTACGTTATACGCTGTACGTTATACGTTATACGTTATACGTTACACGGTGTACGTTGTACGTTGTACGTTATACGTTGTACGTTATACGTTATACGTTATACGTTGTACGTTATACGTTGTACGTTATACGTTTTACGCTGTACGTTATACGTTTTACGCTGTACGTTATACGTTATACGTAATAAGGTGTACGTTGAACGTTATACGTTATACGTTGTACGTTATACGTTATACGTTGTACGTTATACGTTATACGTTGTACGTTATACGTTATACGTTATACCCTGTACGTTATACGCTGTACGTTATACGTTATACGTTATACGTTATACGCTGTACGTTATACGCTGTACGTTATACGCTGTACGTTATACGTTATACGTTATACGTTACACGGTGTACGTTGTACGTTGTACGTTATACGTTGTACGTTATACGTTATACGTTATACGTTGTACGTTATACGTTATACGTTATACGTTTTACGCTGTACGTTATACGTTATACGTTATAAGTTGTACGTTATACGTTATACGTTATACGTTATACGTTGTACGCTGTACGTTATACGTTATACGTTATACGTTATACTTCATACGTTATACGTTTTACGTTATACGCTGTACGTTATACGCTGTAAGTTATACGCTGTTCGTTATACGTTATACGTTATACGTTATACGTTATACGTTATACGGTACACGTTGTACGTTGAACGTTATACGTTATACGTTGTACGTTATACGTTATACGTTGTACGTTATACGTTATACGTTGTACTGTATACGTTATACGTTATACCCTGTACGTTATACGCTGTACGTTATACGTTATACGTTATACGTTATACGCTGTACGTTATACGCTGTACGTTATACGCTGTACGTTATACGTTATACGTTATACGTTACACGGTGTACGTTGTACGTTGTACGTTATACGTTGTACGTTATACGTTATACGTTATACGTTGTACGTTATACGTTGTACGTTATACGTTTTACGCTGTACGTTATACGTTATACGTTATAAGTTGTACGTTATACGTTATACGTTATACGTTATACGTTATACGTTATACGTTATACGTTATACGTTATACGTTATACGTTATACGTTATACGTTATACGTTATACGTTATACGTTATACGTTATACGTTATACGCTGTAGGTTATACGTTATACGTTATACGTTATACGTTACACGTTGTACGTTGTACGTTGTACGTTATACGTTGAACGTTATACGTTGTACGTTATGCGTTATACGTTATACGTTATACGTTATACGTTATACGTTATACGTTATACGTTATACGTTATACGTTATACGTTATACGTTATACGTTATACGTTATACGTTATACGTTATACGTTATACGTTATACGTTATACGTTATACGTTATACGTTATACGTTATACGTTATACGTTATACGTTATACGTTATACGATATACGTTACACGTTATACGTTATACTTTATACGTTATACGTTATACGTTATACTTTATACGCTGTACGTTATACGCTGTACGTTATACGCTGTACGTTATACGTTATACGTTATACGTTACACGTTGTACGTTGTACGTTATACGTTGCACGTTATACGTTATACGTTACACGTTGTCCGTTGTACGTTGTACGTTGTACGTTATACGTTGTACGTTATACGTTGTACGTTATACGCTGTACGTTATCCGTGGTATGTTATACGTTATACGTTATACGTTATACGTTATACGTTATACGCTGTACGTTATCCGTTATACATTATACTTCATACGTTATACGTTTTACGTTATACGCTGTACGTTATAAGCTGTACGTTATACGTTATACGTTAACGTTACACGTTGTACGTTGTACGTTGTACGTTATACGTTGAACGTTATACGTTGTACGTTATACGTTATACGTTATACGTTATACGTTATACGTTATACGTTATACGTTATACGTTATACGTTATACGTTATACGTTATACGTTATACGTTATACGTTATACGTTATACGTTATACGTTATACGTTATACGTAATACGTTATACGTTATACGTTATACGTTATACGTTATACGTTACACGTTGTACGTTGTACGTTGTACGTTATACGTTGAACGTTATACGTTGTACGTTATACGTTATACGTTATACGTTATACGTTATACGTTATACGTTATACGTTATACGTTATACGTTATACGTTATACGTTATACGTTATACGTTATACGTTATACGTTATACGTTATACGTTATACGTTATACGTTATACGTTATACGTTATACGTTATACGTTATACGTTATACGTTATACGTTATACGTTATACGTTATACGTTGTTATACGTTATACGTTATACGTTATACGTTATACGTTATACGTTATACGTTATACGTTATACGTTATACGTTATACGTTATACGTTATACGTTATACGTTATACGTTATACGTTATACGTTATACGTTATACGTTATACGTTATACGTTATACGTTATACGTTATACGTTATACGTTATACGTTATACGTTATACGTTATACGTTATACGTTATACGATATACGTTACACGTTATACGTTATACTTTATACGTTATACGTTATACGTTATACGTTATACGCTGTTCGTTATACGCTGTACGTTATACGCTGTACGTTATACGTTATACGTTAACGTTACACGTTGTACGTTGTACGTTGTACGTTATACGTTGAACGTTATACGTTGTACGTTATACGTTATACGTTATACGTTATACGTTATACGTTATACGTTATACGTTATACGTTATACGTTATACGTTATACGTTATACGTTATACGTTATACGTTATACGTTATACGTTATACGTTATACGTTATACGTTATACGTTGTACGTTGTACGTTATACGTTATACGTTATACGTTATACGTTATACGTTATACGTTGTACGTTGTACGTTATACGTTATACGTTATACGTTATACGTTATACGTTATACGTTATACGATATACGTTACACGTTATACGTTATACGTTATACGCTGTACGTTATACGCTGTACGTTATACGTTATACGTTATACGTTATACGTTATACGTTATACGTTATACGTTATACGTTATACGTTATACGTTATACGTTATACGTTATACGTTATACGTTATACGTTATACGTTATACGTTATACGTTATACGTTATACGTTATACGTTATACGTTATACGTTATACGTTATACGTTATACGTTATACGTTATACGTTATACGTTATACGTTATACGATATACGTTACACGTTATACGTTATACTTTATACGTTATACGTTATACGTTATACGTTATACGCTGTTCGTTATACGCTGTACGTTATACGCTGTACGTTATACGTTATACGTTAACGTTACACGTTGTACGTTGTACGTTGTACGTTATACGTTGAACGTTATACGTTGTACGTTATACGTTATACGTTATACGTTATACGTTATACGTTATACGTTATACGTTATACGTTGTACGTTATACGTTGTACGTTGTACGTTATACGTTATACGTTATACGTTATACGTTATACGTTATACGTTATACGTTATACGTTATACGTTATACGTTATACGTTATACGTTATACGTTATACGTTATACGTTATACGTTATACGTTATACGTTATACGTTATACGTTATACGTTATACGTTATACGTTATACGTTATACGTTATACGTTATACGTTATACGTTATACGTTATACGTTATACGTTATACGTTATACGTTATACGTTACACGTTGTACGTTGTACGTTGTACGTTATACGTTGAACGTTATACGTTGTACGTTATACGTTATACGTTATACGTTATACGTTATACGTTATACGTTATACGTTATACGTTATACGTTATACGTTATACGTTATACGTTATACGTTATACGTTATACGTTATACGTTATACGTTATACGTTATACGTTATACGTTATACGTTATACGTTATACGTTATACGTTATACGTTATACGTTATACGTTATACGTTATACGTTATACGTTATACGTTATACGTTATACGTTATACGTTATACGTTATACGTTATACGTTATACGTTATACGTTATACGTTATACGTTATACGTTATACGTTATACGTTATACGTTATACGTTATACGTTATACGTTATACGTTATACGTTATACGTTATACGTTATACGTTATACGTTATACGTTATACGTTATACGTTATACGTTATACGTTATACGATATACGTTACACGTTATACGTTATACTTTATACGTTATACGTTATACGTTATACGTTATACGCTGTTCGTTATACGCTGTACGTTATACGCTGTACGTTATACGTTATACGTTAACGTTACACGTTGTACGTTGTACGTTGTACGTTATACGTTGAACGTTATACGTTGTACGTTATACGTTATACGTTATACGTTATACGTTATACGTTATACGTTATACGTTATACGTTATACGTTATACGTTATACGTTATACGTTATACGTTATACGTTATACGTTATACGTTATACGTTATACGTTACACGTTGTACGTTGTACGTTGTACGTTATACGTTGAACGTTATACGTTGTACGTTATACGTTATACGTTATACGTTATACGTTATACGTTATACGTTATACGTTATACGTTATACGTTATACGTTATACGTTATACGTTATACGTTATACGTTATACGTTATACGTTATACGTTATACGTTATACGTTATACGTTATACGTTATACGTTATACGTTATACGTTATACGTTATACGTTATACGTTATACGTTATACGTTATACGTTATACGTTATACGTTATACGTTATACGTTATACGTTATACGTTATACGTTATACGTTATACGTTATACGTTATACGATATACGTTACACGTTATACGTTATACTTTATACGTTATACGTTATACGTTATACGTTATACGCTGTTCGTTATACGCTGTACGTTATACGCTGTACGTTATACGTTATACGTTAACGTTACACGTTGTACGTTGTACGTTGTACGTTATACGTTGAACGTTATACGTTGTACGTTATACGTTATACGTTATACGTTATACGTTATACGTTATACGTTATACGTTATACGTTATACGTTATACGTTATACGTTATACGTTATACGTTATACGTTATACGTTATACGTTATACGTTGTACGTTGTACGTTATACGTTATACGTTATACGTTATACGTTATACGTTATACGTTGTACGTTGTACGTTATACGTTATACGTTATACGTTATACGTTATACGTTATACGTTATACGATATACGTTACACGTTATACGTTATACGTTATACGCTGTACGTTATACGCTGTACGTTATACGTTATACGTTATACGTTATACGTTATACGTTATACGTTATACGTTATACGTTATACGTTATACGTTATACGTTATACGTTATACGTTATACGTTATACGTTATACGTTATACGTTATACGTTATACGTTATACGTTATACGTTATACGTTATACGTTATACGTTATACGTTATACGTTATACGTTATACGTTATACGTTATACGTTATACGATACACGTTATACGTTATACTTTATACGTTATACGTTATACGTTATACGTTATACGCTGTTCGTTATACGCTGTACGTTATACGCTGTACGTTATACGTTATACGTTAACGTTACACGTTGTACGTTGTACGTTGTACGTTATACGTTGAACGTTATACGTTGTACGTTATACGTTATACGTTATACGTTATACGTTATACGTTATACGTTATACGTTATACGTTGTACGTTATACGTTGTACGTTGTACGTTATACGTTATACGTTATACGTTATACGTTATACGTTATACGTTATACGTTATACGTTATACGTTATACGTTATACGTTATACGTTATACGTTATACGTTATACGTTATACGTTATACGTTATACGTTATACGTTATACGTTATACGTTATACGTTATACGTTATACGTTATACGTTATACGTTATACGTTATACGTTATACGTTATACGTTATACGTTATACGTTATACGTTACACGTTGTACGTTGTACGTTGTACGTTATACGTTGAACGTTATACGTTGTACGTTATACGTTATACGTTATACGTTATACGTTATACGTTATACGTTATACGTTATACGTTATACGTTATACGTTATACGTTATACGTTATACGTTATACGTTATACGTTATACGTTATACGTTATACGTTATACGTTATACGTTATACGTTATACGTTATACGTTATACGTTATACGTTATACGTTATACGTTATACGTTATACGTTATACGTTATACGTTATACGTTATACGTTATACGTTATACGTTATACGTTATACGTTATACGTTATACGTTATACGTTATACGTTATACGTTATACGTTATACGTTATACGTTATACGTTATACGTTATACGTTATACGTTATACGTTATACGTTATACGTTATACGTTATACGTTATACGTTATACGTTATACGTTATACGTTATACGTTATACGTTATACGTTATACGTTATACGATATACGTTACACGTTATACGTTATACTTTATACGTTATACGTTATACGTTATACGTTATACGCTGTTCGTTATACGCTGTACGTTATACGCTGTACGTTATACGTTATACGTTAACGTTACACGTTGTACGTTGTACGTTGTACGTTATACGTTGAACGTTATACGTTGTACGTTATACGTTATACGTTATACGTTATACGTTATACGTTATACGTTATACGTTATATGTTATACGTTATACGTTATACGTTATACGTTATACGTTATACGTTATACGTTATACGTTGTACGTTGTACGTTATACGTTATACGTTATACGTTATACGTTATACGTTATACGTTGTACGTTGTACGTTATACGTTATACGTTATACGTTATACGTTATACGTTATACGTTATACGTTATACGTTATACGTTATACGTTATACGTTATACGTTATACGTTATACGTTATACGTTATACGTTATACGTTATACGTTATACGTTATACGTTATACGTTATACGTTATACGTTATACGTTATACGTTATACGTTATACGTTATACGTTATACGTTATACGTTATACGTTATACGTTGTACGTTATACGTTATACGTTATACGTTATACGTTATACGTTATACGTTATACGTTATACGTTATACGTTATACGTTATACGTTATACGTTATACGTTATACGTTATACGTTATACGTTGTACGTTGTACGTTGTACGTTATACGTTATACGTTATACGTTATACGTTATACGTTATACGTTGTACGTTGTACGTTATACGTTATACGTTATACGTTATACGTTGTACGTTATACGTTATACGTTATACGTTATACGTTATACGTTGTACGTTGTACGTTATACGTTATACGTTATACGTTATACGTTATACGTTATACGTTATACGTTATACGTTATACGTTATACGTTATACGTTATACGTTATACGTTATACGTTATACGTTATACGTTATACGTTATACGTTATACGTTATACGTTATACGTTATACGTTATACGTTATACGTTATACGTTATACGTTATACGTTATACGTTATACATTATACGTTATACGTTATACGCTGTTCGTTATACGCTGTACGTTATACGCTGTACGTTATACGTTATACGTTAACGTTACACGTTGTACGTTGTACGTTGTACGTTATACGTTGAACGTTATACGTTGTACGTTATACGTTATACGTTATACGTTATACGTTATACGTTATACGTTATACGTTATACGTTATACGTTGTACGTTATACGTTGTACGTTGTACGTTATACGTTATACGTTATACGTTATACGTTATACGTTATACGTTATACGTTATACGTTATACGTTATACGTTATACGTTATACGTTGTACGTTGTACGTTATACGTTATACGTTGTACGTTGTACGTTATACGTTGTACGTTATACGTTATACGTTATACGTTATACGTTGTACGTTATACGTTGTACGTTATACGTTATACGTTATACGTTATACGTTATACGTTATACGTTATACGTTATACGTTATACGTTATACGTTATACGTTATACGTTATACGTTATACGTTATACGTTATACGTTATACGTTATACGTTATACGTTATACGTTATACGTTATACGTTATACGTTATACGTTATACGTTATACGTTATACGTTATACGCTGTACGTTATACGCTGTACGTTATAAGCTGTACGTTATACGTTATACGTTATACGTTATACGTTACACGTTGTACGTTGTACGTTGTACGTTATACGTTGAACGTTATACGTTGTACGTTATGCGTTATACGTTATACGTTATACGTTATACGTTATACGTTATACGTTATACGTTATACGTTATACGTTATACGTTATACGTTATACGTTATACGTTATACGTTATACGTTATACGTTATACGTTATACGTTATACGTTATACGTTATACGTTATACGTTATACGTTATACGTTATACGTTATACGTTATACGTTATACGAAATACGTTACACGTTATACGTTATACTTTATACGTTATACGTTATACGTTATACGTTATACGCTGTACGTTATACGCTGTACGTTATACGCTGTACGTTATACGTTATACGTTATACGTTACACGTTGTACGTTGTACGTTATACGATATACGTTATACGTTACACGTTGTCGGTTGTACGTTGTACGTTGTACGTTATACGTTGTACGTTATACGTTGTACGTTATACGCTGTACGTTATCCGTGGTATGTTATACGTTATACGTTATACGTTATACGTTATACGTTATACGCTGTACGTTATCCGTTATACATTATACTTCATACGTTATACGTTTTACGTTATACGCTGTACGTTATAAGCTGTACGTTATACGTTATACGTTAACGTTACACGTTGTACGTTGTACGTTGTACGTTATACGTTGAACGTTATACGTTGTACGTTATACGTTATACGTTATACGTTATACGTTATACGTTATACGTTATACGTTATACGTTATACGTTATACGTTATACGTTATACGTTATACGTTATACGTTATACGTTATACGTTATACGTTATACGTTATACGTTGTACGTTGTACGTTGTACGTTATACGTTATACGTTATACGTTATACGTTATACGATATACGTTACACGTTATACGTTATACGTTATACGCTGTACGTTATACGCTGTACGTTATACGCTGTACGTTATACGTTATACTTTATACGCTGTCCGTTATACGCTGTACGTTATACGTTATACTTTATACGTTATACTTATACTTTATACGTTATACGTTATACGTTATACGTTATACGTTATACGTAATACGTTATACGTTATACGTTATACGTTATACGTTATACGTTATACGTTATACGTTATACGTTATACGTTATACGTTATACGTTATACGTTATACGTTATACGTTATACGTTATACGTTACACGTTGTACGTTGTACGTTATACGTTGAACGTTATACGTTGTACGTTATACGTTATACGTTATACGTTATACGTTATACGTTATACGTTATACGTTATACGTTATACGTTATACGTTATACGTTATACGTTATACGTTATACGTTATACGTTATACGTTATACGTTATACGTTATACGTTATACGTTATACTTTATACGTTATACGTTATACGTTATACGTTATACGCTGTTCGTTATACGCTGTACGTTATACGCTGTACGTTTTACGTTATACGTTAACGTTACACGTTGTACGTTGTACGTTGTACGTTATACGTTGAACGTTATACGTTGTACGTTATACGTTATACGTTATACGTTATACGTTATACGTTATACGTTATACGTTATACGTTAAACGTTATACGTTATACGTTATACGTTATACGTTATACGTTATACGTTATACGTTATACGTTATACGTTATACGTTGTACGTTGTACGTTATACGTTATACGTTATACGTTATACGTTATACGTTATACGATATACGTTATACGATATACGTTACACGTTATACGTTATACGTTATACGTTATACGCTGTACGTTATACGCTGTACGTTATACGTTATACGTTATACGTTATACGTTATACGTTATACGTTATACGTTATACGTTATACGTTATACGTTATACGTTATACGTTATACGTTATACGTTATACGTTATACGTTATACGTTATACGTTATACGTTATACGTTATACGTTATACGTTATACGTTATACGTTATACGTTATACGTTATACGTTATACGTTATACGTTATACGTTATACGTTATACGTTATACGTTATACGTTATACGTTATACGTTATACGTTATACGTTATACGTTATACGTTATACGTTATACGTTATACGTTATACGTTATACGTTATACGTTATACGTTATACGTTATACGTTATACGTTATACGTTATACGTTATACGTTATACGTTATACGTTATACGTTATACGTTATACGTTATACGTTATACGTTATACGTTATACGTTATACGTTATACGTTATACGTTATACGTTATACGTTATACGTTATACGTTATACGTTATACGTTATACGTTATACGTTATACGTTATACGTTATACGTTATACGTTATACGCTGTACGTTATACGCTGTACGTTATAAGCTGTACGTTATACGTTATACGTTATACGTTATACGTTACACGTTGTACGTTGTACGTTGTACGTTATACGTTATACGTTATACGTTATACGTTATACGTTATACGTTATACGTTATACGTTATACGTTATACGTTATACGTTATACGTTATACGTTATACGTTATACGTTATACGTTATACGATATACGTTACACGTTATACGTTATACTTTATACGTTATACGTTATACGTTATACGTTATACGCTGTACGTTATACGCTGTACGTTATACGATGTACGTTATACGCTGTACGTTATACGTTATACGTTATACGGTACACGTTGTACGTTGTACGTTATACGATATACGTTATACGTTACACGTTGTCCGTTGTACGTTGTACGTTGTACGTTATACGTTGTACGTTATACGTTGTACGTTATACGCTGTACGTTATCCGTGGTATGTTATACGTTATACGTTATACGTTATACGTTATACGCTGTACGTTATCCGTTATACATTATACTTCATACGTTATACGTTTTACGTTATACGCTGTACGTTATAAGCTGTACGTTATACGTTATACGTTAACGTTACACGTTGTACGTTGTACGTTGTACGTTATACGTTGAACGTTATACGTTGTACGTTATACGTTATACGTTATACGTTATACGTTATACGTTATACGTTATACGTTATACGTTATACGTTATACGTTATACGTTATACGTTATACGTTATACGTTATACGTTATACGTTATACGTTATACGTTGTACGTTGTACGTTATACGTTATACGTTATACGTTATACGTTATACGTTATACGATATACGTTACACGTTATACGTTATACGTTATACGCTGTACGTTATACGCTGTACGTTATACGCTGTACGTTATACGTTATACTTTATACGTTATACTTATACGTTATACGTTATACGTTATACGTTATACGTTATACGTTATACGTTATACGTTATACGTTATACGTTATACGTAATACGTTATACGTTATACGTTATACGTTATACGTTATACGTTTTACGTTATACGTTATACGTTATACGTTATACGTTATACGTTATACGTTATACGTTATACGTTATACGTTATACGTTATACGTTATACGTTATACGTTACACGTTGTACGTTGTACGTTGTACGTTATACGTTGAACGTTATACGTTGTACGTTATACGTTATACGTTATACGTTATACGTTATACGTTATACGTTATACGTTATACGTTATACGTTATACGTTATACGTTATACGTTATACGTTATACGTTATACGTTATACGTTATACGTTATACGTTATACGTTATACGTTATACGTTATACGTTATACGTTATACGTTATACGTTATACGTTATACGTTATACGTTATACGTTATACGTTATACGTTATACGTTATACGTTATACGTTATACGTTATACGTTATACGTTATACGTTATACGTTATACGTTATACGTTATACGTTATACGTTATACGTTATACGTTATACGTTATACGTTATACGTTATACGTTATACGATATACGTTATACGTTATACGTTATACGTTATACGTTATACGTTATACGTTATACGTTATACGTTATACGTTATACGTTATACGTTATACGTTATACGTTATACGTTATACGTTATACGTTATACGTTATACGTTATACGTTATACGTTATACGTTATACGTTATACGTTATACGTTATACGTTATACGATATACGTTACACGTTATACGTTATACTTTATACGTTATACGTTATACGTTATACGTTATACGCTGTTCGTTATACGCTGTACGTTATACGCTGTACGTTATACGTTATACGTTAACGTTACACGTTGTGCGTTGTACGTTGTACGTTATACGTTGAACGTTATACGTTGTACGTTATACGTTATACGTTATACGTTATACGTTATACGTTATACGTTATACGTTATACGTTATACGTTATACGTTATACGTTATACGTTGTACGTTATACGTTATACGTTATACGTTATACGTTATACGTTATACGTTGTACGTTGTACGTTATACGTTATACGTTATACGTTATACGTTATACGTTATACGTTATACGTTATACGTTATACGATATACGTTACACGTTATACGTTATACGTTATACGCTGTACGTTATACGCTGTACGTTATACGTTATACGTTATACGTTATACGTTATACGTTATACGTTATACGTTATACGTTATACGTTATACGTTATACGTTATACGTTATACGTTATACGTTATACGTTATACGTTATACGTTATACGTTATACGTTATACGTTATACGTTATACGTTATACGTTATACGTTATACGTTATACGTTATACGATATACGTTACACGTTATACGTTATACTTTATACGTTATACGTTATACGTTATACGTTATACGCTGTTCGTTATACGCTGTACGTTATACGCTGTACGTTATACGTTATACGTTAACGTTACACGTTGTACGTTGTACGTTGTACGTTATACGTTGAACGTTATACGTTGTACGTTATACGTTAT